>JAQQAC010008880.1:1942473-1976795 GCA_029783875.1 Phataginus tricuspis
GCTGCAAACAGAAAGGCTGACCCGGCTCCGCAGTGGAGCAGCTGGAGAGCAGCCCCGCCCGCGGCAACCACACAGTCTCCTCTCAGTGTGCAGCTAACCGGCACAGGCTGCGAAAGGTGGAGCAATGTCCAGAAGACACGAAGGGGCCCGTCCTTGTACTAGAACACACCCGGCGTGGCTGCCACCCCCCCCCACAGTGCTCTAGGCTAGCCTGAGGGCAGCCCTGACTATGGCAGCTCAGGGGATTATCCCAGAGACTGCCTCTTGGTGTGTGGGTAATGGGCACAGGCTAAGGAAGCTGAAGCAAGGTCTGGAAAGCATGAAGGGGCCCGTCCTGGCAGGAGAAAGCACCCGGCGGGGCTGCCACGCGCCCACAGTGCTCTAAGCTAGCCTGAGAGGGGCCTTTCACACAGCAGCTCAGAGTATTATCCCAGAGACTGCCTCCTGGTGTGCGGGTAACCGGCACAGGCTGCGGAAGCCAGAGCAAGGTCCGAAAGATGCGAATGGGCCCGTCCTTGCAGTAGGACACACCCAGCATGGCTGCCACTCCCTACAGTGCACTAGGCTAGACTGAGGGCAGCCCTGCACATGGCAGCTCAGAGGAGTATCAATGGATCAACAACCAAATTAAAACAGAGATCAAGGAGTATATGGAGACTAATGACAACAACAAAAGCACCAACGTCTGTGGGACGCAGCAAAGGCAGTTCTAAGAGTGAAGTATATTGCAATCCAGGCCTATTTAAAGGGTGAACAATCCCAAATGAACAGTCTTAAGTCACAATTATTGAAATTGGAAAAAGAAGAACAAATGAGGCCCAAGTCAAAAAGAAGGAGGGACATAATAAAGATCAGAGAAAAATAAAACAATAGAAAAAAAAATCAATGAAACCAAGAGCTGGTTCTTTGAAAAAATAAACAAAATAAATAAACCCCTAGCCAGACTTATTAAGAGAAAAAGAGAATCTACACACATAAACAGAATCAGAAATGAGAAAGGAAAAATCATGACGGACACCACAGAAATACAAAGAATTATTAGAGAATAATATGAAAATCTATATGCTAACAAGCTGGAAAACCTAGAAGAAATGGACAACTTCTTAGAAAAATACAACCTTCCAAGACTGACCAAGCAAGAAACAGAAAAACTAAACAGACCAATCACCAGCAATGAAATTGAATTGGTAATCAAACAACTACCCAAGAACCAAACCCCCGGGCAAGATGGATTCACCACTGAAATTTATCAGACATATAGGAAGAAATAATACCCATTCTCCTTAACGTTTTCCAAAAAATAGAAGAGGAGGGAACTGATTCTATGAAGCCAGCATCACTCTAATACCAAAACGAGCCAAAGACACCACCAAAAAAGAAAATTACAGACCAATATCCCTGATGAACATAGATGCAAAAATACTCAACAAAATATTAGCAAACCCAATTCAAAAATACATCAAGAGGATCATACACCATGATCAAGTGGGATTCATCCCAGGGATGCAAGGGTGGTACAACATTCGAAAATCCATCAATATCACCCACCACATCAAAAAAAAGAACAAAAACCACATGATCATCTCCATAGATGCTGAAAAGCATTTGACAAAATTCAACATCCATTCATGATAAAAACTCTCAACAAAATGGGTATAGGGGCAAGTTCCTCAACATAATAAAGGCCATATATGACAAACCCACAGCCAACATCATACTTAATAGCGAGAAGCTGAAACCTTTTCACCTAAGATCAGGAACAAGACAGGGATGTCCACTCTCCCCACTATTATTCAACATAGTACTGGAGGTCCTAGCCACAGCAATCAGACAAAACAAAGAAATGCAAGGCATCCAGATTGGTAAAGAAGTCAAACTGTCACTATTTGCAGATGACATGATACTGTACATAAAAAAACCCTAAAGACTCCACTCCAAAACTACTAGAACTAATATCTGAATTCAGCAAAGTTGTAGGATACAAAATTAATATACAGAAATCTGTTGCTTTCCTATACACTAACGATGAGCTAACAGAAAGAGAAATCAGGAAAACAATTCCATTCACAATTGCATCAAAAAGAATAAAATACCTAGGAATAAACCTAACCAAGGAAGTGAAAGACCTATACCCTGAAAACTACAAGAGGACAATAACATGGAAATTCATCCCATGCTCTTGGCTAGGAAGAATAAATATTGTCAAAATGGCTATACTACCTAAAGCAATCTACAGATTCAATGCAATCCCTATCAAAATACCAACAGCATTCTTCAACGAACTGGAACAAATAGTTCTAAAATTCATATGGAACCACAAAAGACCCCAAATAGCCAAAGCAATCCTGAGAAGGAGGAATAAAGTGGGGGAATTACGCTTCCTGACTGAGCTCTACTACAAAGCCACAATAATCAAGACAATTTGGTACTGGCACAAGAACAGACTCACAGACCAGTGGAACAGAATAGAGAGTCCAGATATTAACCCAAACATATACAGTCAATTAATATATGATAAAGGAGCCATGGATATACAATGGGGAAATGACAGCCTCTTCAACAGCTGGTGTTGGCAAAACTGGACAGCTACATGTAAGAGAATGAAAGCGGATCATTGTCTAACCCCATACACAAAAGTAAAGTTGAAATGGATCAAAGACCTGAATGTAAGTCATGAAACCATAAAACTCTTAGAAAAAAACATAGGCAAAATCTCTTGCACATAAACATGAGCAACTTCTTCATGAACATATCTCCCTGGGCAAGGGAAACAAAAGCAAAAATGAACAAGTGCGACTATACCAAGCTGAAAACCTTCTGTACAGGAAAGGACACCATCAGTAGAACAAAAAGACATCCTACAGTATGGGAGAATATATTCATAAATGACGTATCCGATACAGGGTTTACATCCAAAATATATAAAGAACTCACGCACCTCAAGAAACAAAAACCAAATAAGCCAATTAAAAAATGGGCAGAGCATCTGAACAGACACTTCTCCAAAGAAGAAATTCAGATGGCCAACAGGCACATGGCCTCAGAGAAGTCAGGTAGTGATTCTATAGCATCTCACTACACTGATGAACAGTGGCTGTAATGGGGTATGTGGTGGGGACTTGATGATGTGGGGATTCTAGTAACCATAATGTTGCACAGGTAATTATAGATTAATGATAGCAAAAAAAAAAAGTGGGCAGAGGACCTGAACAGACAGTTCTTCAAAGAAATACAGATGGCCAACAGGCATGTGAAAAGATGCTCCTCTGTGATTAGCGAATCAAACCACAATGAGATATCGCCTTAGACCAGTTAGAATGGCCATTACCCAAAAGACAAGAAATAACAAGTGTTTGTGAGGATGTGGGGAGATGAGAACCATCTTACACTGTTGGTGGGAATTTAAATTGGTGCAACCACTGTGAAAAGCAGTAAGGCGGTTCCTCAAAAACTAAAAATAGAAATATCATTTGTCACGGTAATTCCATTTCTGGGAATTTACCCTAAGAAAACAAAATCTCTGATTCGAAAAGATATAGGCACACCTCTATTTATTGCCACATTATTTACAATAGTCAATCCTATGGAAGCAACCTTAGGATCCATCAATAGATAAATGGATAAAGAAGATGTGATACATATAAACAACAGAACATTATTCAGTCATAAAAAAAAGAAAGCTTGTCAGCTGCAACAACATGGATGAATCTAGAGGGTATTATGCTAAGTGAAATAAGCCAGGCAGAGAAAGACAAATAACATATGATTTCACTTTTTTCTGTAATATAAAAACAAAGCAAAACAAAATGAACAGAACAGCAGTAGACTCATAGATACTGGTAAGTGACTAGTGGTTACCATGGAAGAGAGGTTGGGGTAAGTGGCTGGGGGTGAGCAGGTAAAAGGTGCACAAAAATTCTCAATCATAGCATAAATTGGTCATCAAGGACACTCGTACAGCATGGAGAATAAAGCCAATGATTCTGTAACATTTTCTTATGTTGATAGGTAGCAACTGCACTAGTAGGTATGAGGATTTAATCATATGGGTAACTGCTGAACTACTATGTTGTATATTTGAAAACAACATAAGATTGTAAATCAGTTACTTCAATTTAAAAGAATTTCACATTCCTAATAGAGGGGAAAATGTGAAACATTCAAGACTCTCTTTTATCTTTTGAAATATCAAAATCTAAAAGGTAAGATTTAATCTCATTTCCAGACTTCAGAGAAAGTTATACGAGATATAGTTTCATAAATTCTAGAGGAAACTGTTCTAAAATATTAAATAAGATTTTTCAAAATGTATGTATTAATGGTTTTCTCTGAAGAACAAGGTGCTAATATGAGATTTATTTTTCCCTAAAGAAGGTTTAATTTTTATTTGCTGGGTTCAACTTTTGCATATGGAAGTTCAAAACTTCTTTGGTTTTTAACTGTTGCTTCCTCGTTAATCATTAATTCAGTTCACATTAATAATGCAAACTTTTACATGCAGACTATCCATGACATTGTACTTAACTGGAAGAACCACCCACTCAAAAGATAAGAGAGAATTCATCACCCTCATTACTTCTTTTAAGCACATTCATGAGAATAAGGTATCAATTATGATAAATGAATTATTAATTGGTTACTAAGGGTATTTATGCCTGATTAGGGCGTACAAAACTTTTCTAAATACAATCTATTTAAAAAGCTAACTAGTTGCATGAAGAAGTCAATTGCTTTCTGTAAAATAATATTCTTTTTGAACTTTTTACTTTTAAATAATTTGAAATTTACAAAGGAATTGCAAGAATAGGGTATAGATACGGAATTCCTGGATACTCTTCACCCAGATTCACCAATGTTTAACAGTGTGTCACATTGGCTTTAGCACTGCCTTTGTCTCTGTCTCTGCCTATCTACCTATATGTTTCTATATAGATGTGCATATTTATATTTATATTCTCTAACACAATCAGGAACTTTAATTAATATAATATTATTATGTAACATACTGTTCATATTCAAATTTCACCAGTTTCAATTAAAGATCTTTATGGCAAATTTCCCCCTACTCCAGGATCCAGTCCAGGGTCCCTTATTGCACTTAGTTGTCTTATCTTTTAATCTCCTCTAATCTGGAAAGCTTCCCAGCCTTCTGTGTTTCACGACATTGACATTTTTAAAGACTATAGTGCTTGGTTTTTATAGAATGTCCTCCAATTTGGATTTCTTTGAAGTTTCCTCATTACTAGATCAAAGTAGGCATTTTTGGCAAGGATACTTAATAAGGGATGTTGTGTCCTCAGTGCATCACATCGGGGGCACGCAGTGAGTTTTTCTCACTAGTGATTTTAACTTGTTCACTTGGTTCAGGTCATGCCCATTAGCAAAACAAAATAAATTACTGGTTGCAAAAAGGAAATGATTAGATGAAACTTTAGAGTTACCCTGTGTGAGTTGTTTTCTGAATATTTAAATTTCATATTTAATGACAAAATACCAAGTACACAAAATTAGAAAATACACAGGCCCTGCTTTTAAATGCAATGCCAGGGGTTCAGGCAAGAAATATTATTTATTATATCAATGACAAATTGGACTGTGTGATCCAATAAAAATAACTTTGAAATATTTTATTCATACGATCTGCAAAAATACTTATGTACATTCTTTTTAAACTTTGTTACAGACCTGAAAGATTTTAATTTCAGCTCAAATTTGCACATAAGGAAACTGAGGCAAGAGAATTCAGTGATTCTTTTTGGATTATGAGGTAGTAAGTGGAAAAGACAATATTTTAATTCAAACCTACCTGGCTTTCAAACCTCTGCTTATTCTAGCATATCACACTGTGATTCTGTTAAATGAAAGTTCTCACTTTCTATATATGGTAGCCAAAACCAAACATAAATGTCAATAACTTTTCACCATATAGAAACTAGATTAACTTAAGAATTTTTTAAATGCCAATGACAAATTTTTAAAATTATCTTAAGAGTATTAAAGTAGGCCCTAGAAATATTGGATATCTGGTGTGCTGGGTTTACTTAAGTAAGACTGGATATATATATTGAACTTTTATTTTCTTATTGAACTTTTACTTACCATATGTCTCTCTATTGCAGACATTTTTCCCTTTTCTATGTTCTCCCATTTAGCTTTATTATTCATCTGTATCTTTCTTTCTGGATATTTGTATCTGTCTCATTCTGGCTTCTTTCCTTTTCCAAATATTTCTCCACCTTTTCAATGTTTCCTTCTTTTCATCATATTAGCACAGCTAACCAGGTCTTAGGCATTAAAGATCATCTTAAAGAATCAGTCCTACACCCTATGCCATTTAGCACTTCCATTATTAATTTGAATGATGATAAATAAGAGTAATCCCAAATTACTTTTGTGGCTACAGGCCAGGAGAAATGCATTAAAACTAAAATTTCAAATATGATAGGAAAATGGATGGACAAGAACAGAAGATGGATAAAAAAAGAAGATACCAGTACTGCAATTACTTTAGGGAAGAAAAATAATCTGGTTCAAGCACAAGGTGGCACACGATGGGCTTTATACAAGTACAGCTGGAAAGAATATTTAAAAATAGAGGATTAGAGTGATTCTCATCCCAAATATGAGTCAGGAAAGTAGAATTTGAAAATATGTCTAATATTGTTATGTATGAACAACATTACAAAATTGACTCACCATGAGGTTATCCTTACATTTTTCTCAGCATTGGTTAGGTCTTAGTTACAGTCATGTTTCTATTTTGGCTATTCACATTTTATGATGTATGCATCTTATAGAAATATTGGAAAAATAAATGTTCATAGATATATTACAAATTAGTTAGAGATTCCCGGGAAAACAATCAAAAGCTTCAAAGGATATATCATCAGACCTATGAGGACAAATTTAAGTAGTTGAGTTTATTAGTCTACTCTGTATTTCAGAACTGTTAATATGGACTTATTAAAGCAGAGAGCTTTTCAGATAAGGCCATGGAAATATTATCTATAGAATCAAAGACTATTTGGACTGCAGGATACAATAATAACAGATACTATTTGTTTCATGGATACAACCTCCTAAGTACTTTATTATTATTATTCCTAAACTTTGCACAGGCCTGAAAGAAAGAAAGCAATAGTAGCTCCAATTTCTAATATCTTTCAGTGGTGAACATTTTGCTCCTTAATCAATAGGTGCTTATTTTAAAAATTAAATGTGTGCTGGAGAAAAGTCTTTTCAATCATTTCTATCTAAGTGAAAAATATTTCATGAGATACATCACTTTGCTCCACTCAGTATATAATATGTAGGTGTTTTGACGGGGGAAGGGAGGAGAGGGACTGAATAATTTGCGGGTACTGAGATTTAATGGGGCAGCTGGTTTGAGTGGAGCATCAGAGTAGGATCCCTACTTAACTGGCATGGCGGGCACACTACAACTTGTTGTGCACCTCACATGATGACAACCACTCCACTGAGCATTACTCGCCTGAGAGACTGGGAATGCTCCCTGTGAGGGGATTTCTGTCCAGCCTGTCCCAGTTGGCAGAGCAGGCAGAGCCAGAGAAAATGCAGTAGGAATCATCTGTGGTAGGTGCAAAGATGAACTTCCTGCTTATAAGGGTGGATGAACATGGAGCCAGCTACTCAGAAAGGGAGTGTGCGGAATCTCCACCCCAAAGTAGTGGTTGTCACGTGAAAACAAGTTCTCTAACGGAAGGAAGCCCTGTGTACAACATTCCCCTGGCTGTTGACACTGAGAGAGGAATGAGAGACAAAGGAGTTATTGTCCTTTTAAAAATTAAACCGAATACTCATTTTGTCCAAAACAAAAATAGATACTTACCACATTATAAAAATTTTTTTATTCTGTAAGAAATGTAGTAAGCAGACCATCTGGAGAACCCTACAGTTCAGATTTTCAGAACTACTGAGTTGTTTTTGTTTTTGTTTCAATAGGCCACCGCTCCTAATTGTTTTAGATAACAGAAATATTCCCAGTTAGAAATTGGTAAAGGGTAGGCTAATTTGGGGAAACTTCATATACCTAAAATATGGTCTTATGATTTCTCTAAACACCTGTTTCCCTGAACAAGCTAATAAGCATATAACAGGAAAACAGGGCACGGGAGGAATAGGTGGGGAACACAGGAACGTTTAACAACCTGGATTTTGTTAATTTAGTTCACTGATGATTGTCCCACTGACAATATTCTTCTCTCCACAAAAAAGTTAGCAATTATTATCACAGTGTCCTCTTGTTTACTTATTAAAATGTGAGTGCCTATGATGTACTAGGAAAGAATTAAGGTGATCCAATAATTTCATACCTTATCTTCATTTGGAAAATATTAATGTTACTGTCCCTGTTTCCTCATGTGTAAAATGGGTGTGCGAGCGGACCCTGAACCAACTAGACCATCTGTGAATCTCTTTCAGTTCTAAAACTATATGTTTCTGGGGCCCCTCCAGGCTGAGAGCACTGTTTGTGCTCTACGGAGTCTCATTCTGGCTCTGCCATCTCCTTAGTGTTGGACTTTGGACAGGTGACCTAACCCCCTTTGGAACCAGCTTCCTCCTATTAACTGCTGCCATTATAATCCTTACTTGGTCCACTTTGTTGGTCAAGTTATGTAATCCAAGTCTGTTCCCCCATGTACGAGATGCCACGACAGGAATTGAGAATACACACGTATAAAAATGCCCAGCATAACACCTCACAATGTCACACACAGGACAGCCTCAATGAAGTTCATCCCACCGTTTCTGCTGTCTTTGGAGTGGCTTCTCCTCTTTTCAAACTAATGTCAAATACAGTTTCCCATGAAAAGAAAGGATAGAAGTTGTTAGGTTTAAGCTTTAGAGTTTCATACAAGCTTTGCATTACAACATTTTATCTTTCATCTTTTATCACACACTATGATTAAAATCATCCGGCATGGATATTAGCTGTCTGTGTTCCTAAAGCCAGGGCTCAAAAGAAATGCATATTCACTTGACCAGAATCACTTTTATCAGAAATACAAATGACTACATCAAATAGGCAGATAACAGTTTATGGGGGTCTGGGGCTTTTTCTGGATTTTTTAATCCCTTGCCTATTATTGTTTTAATTGTTTGTATTGTTAGCAATTTAAAATGTTTTACCCAAACTAAGTGCGACAGATGAGTAGATAAAGATGTGGTAATATATACAACAGACTATGACTCAGCCATGAAAAAGAATGAAATCTTGCTATTTATGACAACACGATGGACCTAGAAGGTATTATGCTAAGTAAAATAAGTCAGACAGAGAAAGATAAACACCATAGGACTTAACTTATATGTGGAATCTAAAAAACAAAACAAAACAGAAATAGACTTATGGACACAGAGAAGAAGGGGGTGGAGGGGTGGATGAAAGGGGTAAAGGGGATAGAGATGCAGGCTTCCAATTATAAAATAAATTAGTCACAGGGACAAAAGTATAGCATAGGAAATACAGTCAATAATACTGTAATATTTTTTATGGTGGCAGATAGTAACTACACTTATCATGGTGAACATTTAGTAATGTATACTAATGTTGAATCACTATGTTGAATCACACCTGAAACCAATATAATATTACATATCAATATACAATATTAAAAATGTATATACTTCAATTAAAAAGATAATAATAAAAATTTTCTGCCCTTTTTAACAAGAAGTCCAGAGTTCACTTTTTTGCTCAATTTTAACAGCAAATCATTCTTAAGTTTTCAGATTAATTTTTCACCATCCCTATACCTTGCACTCCCACCACACTATTCACAAACTGGCTTTTGTCCTTTTTCTTCTTTGGTATTCTTTTTTTTTTTAATGCCTCTGTATTTCAATGTAAGCTATTTCAAATCTTTTTAGAAAGAATACAGGCAAATAGTTAGACATTGCCAAACTTAATATAAAGTATGTTCTTAATTTAGTAATCACTGTAGTTGAAGCTAACATTATGTCTGGGTACATAATGACTCTTGAGAAACAATACTCTATCACAAGAGGCAAATGCTAGGGATGTGTGTTTATTTAGATGTAATCTACTGACATACTGCAGTGGCAGCACATATGGTTGTTACCTCCAAACATGTCAAAGAGCTCCAAACAGAAATATGTAAACTATTAATATAATGCCATGTATTCCAAATACTCTGAAAACTTCCTTTAATTAATGCTATAAATCACATGGCTTTATATCTGAATTAAAAAAAAGTCTCAATCATTCCCTGGATATATAGTCCAAAAAGAAAACAATTATGACATACTGCCGGGTGTTGTCTTTGAAGTTTTTATACCCTTTCACTTTGATTAGCTGAATATTTGAGGTCATCTTGAAATATGAACCTTGTTAATCCAAGAGCTATGTAAATGTTGTACTTGTCCTTGGGAAGACGCTAAGGAAGATCACTGTATGAGAGCATTCTCCTCGATTCGGCCTCAGTTAGTGCACGCATTGGAAGGACCGAGCTGGAGAATCCACTGTATAAGAGCTGGGGCACCACACATCCGTTTGCACACATTTCAACAGTGCCCTATGGCTCTCATAAAATTAGGAGTTAAACCTTCTAGCACCGCTGTCTATGAACTCTGAATTGGCTACATATGAGTAAGAGAACATCAAGCCTTAATATCAGTGGTGGGAAGTATAAATACAAGAACAAAAATGAGAAAGTGCCCTCTGGGCAATGCCTCCAGGCCATTTTTGGCCTCTGTGCAATAGGCTAGGCCTCTTCTGGGTTAGTTCCAAGTGTACTATGGAAGAAGGCCAGCTCTAAAATTAATATTCTGCTGATCGCTTGATCATTTCATGAAGACTGAGAAAGAATGAACTACCTTCTCTTCCTTCTTGGCCTTCTGTTCAGGAATCTGTCATTTAAGCAACTCTGTTCTTGAAATAAGAAGTCAATCATACCTCTGACCTAGAAAACAACTAGAACAAGTGTATGCAATGAGGGACGCATGTTCATGGGAGATTATCAGAAGGATATGAAATCAATCCATTCCCCTAGATAAGCAGTCACAAACTAAGGTATCGATTTAGCCCACAGAAATATTTTGTTTGGACTATGCTGTATTTTTAAAAACGTGAGCCAACATTTAAAAAATGTGAGATTTCAATTACAGAAGGTCTGGCAACACTGTACTAGTGTCCCCACTTGGCAGTATCTGCTGGAGCTGAGAAATGGCAGCTGTTCCCTCTAAGTGGGCCAGGGGATCTCCAGGGTGTCACGCTCCACACACATCTGCATTTCCAATGGCTACAAATATTCTAAAATCAGTGAGACCAACAGAGAACAGATTACCAAGATCACATTGTACCACTGCCATTCTCGAGTCAGTATTGCTTTTACTGATTTTCTACTTTGGTGGCTGCCATCAGCCTACATTTATGGGTGGTAGGAAACAGCCTTAGAAATTCTGTACTCAGCTATAGTAAGAGTAAGGACTGCATGTTCTTTATACAACAGAATCTTCTGTGAGGATCATTAGGAGAGATCTTCTGGTGTTATGAGGAGGACTAGTTATGCTTGTCCTAAACAACTGGTTTACTTTCCTCTCACAAGTGTGGTATCTTGAGTATCTCACAAGTTCATTCTCTTATTGGTTGCTAGAAAGACAAATTAGCAGCCCATTCTTGGCAACTATACAGGGTTCAGTGGTATCCTGGCAGCATCTTATATTTACTCTTGTCCTTTGCCTCAGCCTACTCTTTCACTGTATTTAAAAAGTAACACTTATTGTGTATATGTACCACATCTTCTTTATCCATTCATCTACTGATGGGCACTTAGGTTGCTTCCATTTCTTGGCTATTGTAAATAGTGCTGCAATAAACATAGGGGTGCATATGTCTTTTTCAAACTGGGCTGCTGCATTCTTGGGGTAAATTCCTAGGAGTGGGATTCTTGGATCAAATGTTGTTTCTATTTTGAGTTTTTTGAGGAACCTCCATACTGCTTTCCACAATGGTTGAACTAGTTTACATTCCCACCAGCAGTGTAGGAGGGTTCCCCTCTCTCCACATCCTCGCCAACATTTGTTGTTGTTTGTGTTTTGGATGTTGGCCATCCTCAGTGGTGTGAGGTGATATCTCATTGTGGTTTTAATCTGCATTTCTCTGATGATTAGCGATGTGGAGCATTTTTTCATGTGCCTGTTGGCCATCTGAATTTCTTCTTTAGAGAAGTGTCTATTCATGTCCTGTGCCCATTTCTTAATTGGGTTATTTGCTTTTTGTTTGAATATTACGCAGCCATAAGAAAAAAACAAATCCTACCATTTGCAACAACATGGATGGAGCTGGAGGGTATTATGCTCAGTGAAATAAGCCAGGCCGAAAAAGACAAGTACCAAATGGTCTCACTCATATGTGGAGTATAAGAACAAAGAAAAAAAAAAAGAAAAAAAAACTGAAGGAACAAAACAGTAGCAGACTCACAGAACCCAAGAACGGACTAATAGTTACCAAAGGGAAAGGGACTGGGGAAGAAGGGCGGGAAGGGAGGGATAAGAGGGTAAAAGGGGCATTACAATTAGCAGACATAGGGTGGGGGGGCACGGGGAGGGCTGTACAACTCAGAGAAGACAAGTAGTGATTCTCATCTCACTACGCTGATGGACAGTGACTGTAATAGGGTTGGTGGGGGGGACCTGATGAAGGGGGTAGTTTAATCATCACAATATTGCTCATGTAATTGTAGGTTAATGATACTAAAATAAAATAAATTGTAAAAAAAAAAAGTAACACTTATTATATTTTAAGAGTGGAAAATAAAGAATAAAATGGAACACCCAAAGAACAACTTTTTATATTAATTTTTAATGAAAATGCATAGCTGTAGTTACAAAATTAAAATAATACATAGAGCAAGTTAAAAATCTCCCTCCTCAGATCCAATCCCTTAGTTCTCAAAGGTAACCACCTGCAACACATGCTCACATACACGCACAGACATAAACACATGTATTTAAACATTAGGGCATAGATACATCATGAAGGAAGCAAAACAAGCAACCTTTCAAAAATATTTTAGGGGAAATAGTTCAGAAATTTATTTTTTAAGTGTCATTTTCTGGTTCCGAATACAATAATTCTTTATTTTTATTTTTTATATTTTGGTATCATTAATCTACAATTACATGTGCAACATTACGGTTACCAGACCACCCACATCATGAAGTCCCCACCACATATCTCATTACAGTCACTGTCCATCAGCGAACTGAGATGCTATAGAATCACTACTTGTCTTCTTTGAGTTGTACAGCCCTCCCCGTGCCCCACCCCACATTATGTCGGCTAATCATAATAGCCCTTTTTCCCCCTTGCCTCTCTCTTCCCACCCATCCTCCCCAGTCCCTTTCCCTTTGATAACTGTTAGTCCATTCTTGGGTTCTGTGAGTCTGCTGCTGTTTTGTTCCTTCAGTTTTTTTCTTTGTTCTTATGCTCCACATATGAGTGAAATCATTTGATACTTGTCTTTTTCCACCTGGATTCTTTCACTGAGCATAAAACCCACTAGCTACATCCACACTGTTGCAAATGTCTGGATTTGTGTTCTTCTTATGGCTGAATAATATTCCATTGTGTATATGTACCACCTCTTCTTTAGCCATTCATCTACTGATGGACACTTAGGTTGCTTCCATTTCTTGGCTATTGTAAATAGTGCTGCGATAAACATAGGGGTGCATCTGTCTTTTTGAAACTGGGCTGCGGCATTCTTAGGGTAAATTCCTAGGAGTGGGATTCCTGGGTCAAATGGTATTTCTATTTTGAGTTTTTTGAGGAACCTCCATACTGCTTTCCACAATGGTTGAACTAATTTGCATTCCCACCAGCAGTGTAGGAGGGTTCCCCTTTCTCCACATCCTTGCCAACATTTGTTGGTGTTTGTGTTTTGGATGTTGGCCATCCTCAGTGGTGTGAGGTGATATCTCATTGTGGTTTTAATTTGCATTTCTCTGATGATTAGCGATGTGGAGCATCTTTTCATGTGCCTGTTGGCCATCTGAATTTCTTCTTTGGAGAAATGTCTATTCATGTCCTCTGCCCATTTCTTAATGGGATTATTTGCTTTTTGTTTGTTGAGGTGCATGAGCTCTTTATATATTTTGGATGTCAAAGCCTTATCAGATATGTCATTTATGAATATATTCTCCCATGCCTCTTTGTTATACTGATGGTGTCCTTTGCTGTACAGAAGCTTTTCATCTTGATATAGTCCCACTTGTTCATTTTTGCTTTTGTTTCTCTTGACTGGGTAGATAATGTAGGATGTCTCTTTGTTCTACTGATGGTGTCCTTTGCTGTACAGAAGCTTTTCAGCTTGATATAGTCCCACTTGTTCATTTTTGCTTTTGTTTCTCTTGACTGGGTAGATATGTTCATGAAGAAGTTGCTCATGTTTATGTCCAAGAGATTTTTGTCTATGTTTTTTTCTAAGAGTTTTATGGTTTCATGACTTACATTCAGGTCTTTGATCCATTTTGAATTTACTTTTGTGTATGGGGTTAGACAATGATCCAGTTTCATTCTCTTACATACAGATCTGCCAACACCAGCTGTTGAAGAGGTTGTCATTTCCCCATTGTATATCCATGGCTCCTTTGATTGACCATGCATTTTGGGGTTAATATCTGGACTCTCTATTCTATTCCACTGGTCTGTGGGTCTGTTCTTGTGCCAGTACCAAATTGTCTTGATTACTGTGGCTTTGTAGTAGAGCTTGAAGTCAGGGAGTGTTAATTCCCCCTGCTTTATTCTTCCTTCTCAAGATTGCTTTGGCTATTCGGGGTCTTTTGTGGTTCCATATGAATTTAGGACTATTTGTTCCAGTTCATTGAAGAATGCTGTTGGTAGTTTGATAGGGATTGCATTGAATCTGTAGATTGCTTTAGATAGTATAACCATTTTGACAATATTTATTCTTTCTAGCCAAGAGCATGGGATGAATTTCCATTTGTTAGTGTCCTCTTTAATTTCTCTTAGGAGTGTCTTGTAGTTTGCAGGGTATAGGTCTTTCACTTCCTTGTTTAGGTTTATTCCTAGGTATTTTATTCTTTTTGATGCAATTGTGAATGGAATTGTTTTCCTGATTTCTTTTTCTGTTAGTTCATCGTTAGTGTGTAGGGAAGCAACAGATTTCTGTGTGTTAATTTTGTATCCTGCAACTTTGCTGAATTCAGATATTAGTCCTACTAGTTTTGGAGTGGATTCTTTAGGGTTTTTTACATACAATATCATGTCATCTGCAAATAGTGACAGTTTGACTTCTTCTTTACCAATCTGGATGTCTTGTATTTCTTTGTTTTGCCTGATTGCCTTGGCTCGGACCTCCAGTTGAATAACTGTGGGGAGAGTGGGCCTCCCTGTCTTTTTCCCGATCTCAGGTGAAAAGATTTCAGCTTCTCGCTGTTAAGTATGATGTTGGCTGTGGGTTTCTCATATATGGCCTTTATTATGTTGAGGAACTTGCCCTTGATACCCATTTTTATTAAGAGTTTTTATCATGAATGGATGTTGAATTTTGTCAAATGCTTTTTCAGCATCTATGGAGATGATCACGTGGTTTTTGTTGTTTTTTGTTCATGTGGTGGATGATGTTGATAGATTTTCGAATGTTGTACCATCCTTGCATCCCTGGGATGAATCCCAGTTGATCATGGTGTATGATCCTCTTGATGTATTTTTGAATTCAGTTTGCTAATATTTTGTTGAGTATTTTTGCATCTATGTTCATCAGGGATATTGGTCTGTAATTTTCTTTTTTGGTGAGGTCTTTGCCTCGTTTTGGTATTAGAGTGATACTGGCTTCACAGAATGAGTTTGGAAGTGTTCCCTCCTCTTCTGTTTTTTGGAAAACATTAAGGAGAATGGGTATTATGTCTTCTCTATATGTCTGATAAAATTCAGTGGTGAATCCATCTGGCCTGGGGGTTTTGTTCTTGGGTACTTTTTTGATTACCAATTCAATTTCGTTGCTGGTAATTGGTCTGTTTAGATTTTCTGTTTCTTGCTTGGTCAGTCTTGGAAGGTTGTATTTTTCTAAGAAGTTGTCCATTTCTTCTAGGTTTTCCAGCTTGTTAGCATATAGATTTTCATAGTATTCTCTTATAATTCTTTGTATTTCTGTGGGGTCCGTCGTGATTTTTCCTTTCTCATTTCTGATTCTGTTTATATGTGTAGATTCTCTTTTTCCCTTAATAAGTCTGGCTAAGGGTTTATCTATTTTGTTTATTTTTTCAAAGAACCAGCTCTTGGTTTCATTAGTTTTTCTATTGTTTTATTCTTCTCAATTTTATTTATTATTTCTCTGATCTTTATTATGTCCCTCCTTCTGGTGACTTTGGGCTTCATTTGTTCTTCTTTTTCCAATTTCAATAATTGTGACTTCAGACTATTCATTTGGGATTGTTCTTCGTTTTTTAAATATGCCTGGATTGCAGTATTGTTTCCTCTTAGAACTGCCTTTTCTGTGTCCCACAGATGTTGGGGCTTTCTGCTGTTGTTGTCATTTGTCTCCATATACTCCTTGATCTTTGTTTTGATTTGGTCGTTGATCCATTGATTATTAGGAGTATGTTGTTAAGCCTCCATGTGTTTGTGAGCCTTTTTGTTTGCTTTGTACAATTTATTTCTAGTTTTATGACTTTGTGATCTGAGAAGTTGGTTGGTAGAATTTCAATATTTTTGAATTTACCGAGGTTCTTTTTGTGGCCTAGTATGTGGTCTATTCTGGAAAACGTTCCATGTGCACTTGAGAAGAATGTGTATCCTGCTGCTTTTGGGTGCAGAGTTCTGTCAATGTCTGTTAGGTCCATCTGTTCTAGTGTGTTGTTCAGTGCCTCTGTGTCTTTACTTATTTTCTGTCTGGTTGATCTGTCCTTTGGCGTGAGTTTTGTATTAAAGTCTCCTAAAATGAATGCATTGCTTTCTATTTCCTCCTTTAATTAGTATTTGTTTCACATATGTTGGCACTCCTGTGTTGGGTGCACATATATTTATAATGGTTAGATCCTCTTATTGGACTGACACCTTTATCATTATGTAATGTCTTTCTTTATCTCTATACTGTCTTTGTTTTGAAGTCTGTTTTGTCTGATACAAGTACTGTAACACCTGCTTTTTTCTCCCTGTTGTTTGCATGAAATATCTTTTTCCATCCCTTCACTTTTAGTCTGTGTATGTCTTTGGGTTTGAGGTGAGTCTCTTGTAAGCAGCATATAGATGGGTCTTGCTTTTTTATCCATTCTGTTACTCTGTGTCTTTTGATTGGTGCATTCAGTCCATTTACATTTAGGGTGATTATCAATAGATATGTACTTATTGCCCTTGCCAGCTTTAGATTTGTAGTTACGAAAGTTTTAAGGGTAGCTTCTTTACTATCTAATGTGTAACTTAATTCTCTTGTTAAGCTATTATAAACACAGTCTGATGATTCTTTATTTCTCTCCCTTCTTATTCTTCCTCGTCCTTATATGTTAGGTGTTTTATTCTGTAGTCTTTTGCGTTTCCTTTGAGTGTTTTTGTGGATACTTGATTTTTTTTCTTCCTTTAGTTAGTATTTGGAGGGTCTGCTTTCTTTGCTGTGATTTTATTTTCTCTGGTGACATCTTTTTAGCCTTAGGAGTGCTTCCATCTAGAGCAGTCCCTTTTAAATATCCTGTAGAGGTGGTTTGTGGTAGGCAAATTCCCTCAACTTTCACTTGTCTGGGAATTGTTTAATCCCTCTCTCAAATTTAAATGATAATCTTCCTGGATAACATATTCTTGGTTCAAGCCCCTTCTCTTTCATTGCGTTAAATATATCATGCCATTCTCTTCTGGCCTCAAAGGTTTCTGTTGAGAAGTCTGATGATAGCCTGATGGGTTTTCCTTTGTAGGTGATCTTTTTTCTCTCTCTAGCTGCCTTTAATACTCTGTCCTTGTCTTTGATCTTTGCCATTTTAATTATTATATGTCTTGGTGCTGTGTTCCTTGGGTCCCTTGTGTTGGGAGATCTGTTGGCTTCCGTGGTCTGAAAAACTATTTCCTTTCCCAGCTTGGGGAAGTTTTCAGCAATTATTTCTTCAAAGACACTTTCTATCCCTTTTTCTCTCTCTCCTTCTTCTGGTACTCCTATAATGCTAATATTGTTCTAATTGTATTGGTCACACAGTTCTCTTAATATTTTTTCATTCCTAGAGATCCTTTTATCTCTCTCTGCCTCAGCTTCTCTGTATTCCTGTTCTCTGATTTCTATTCCATTAACAGTCTCTTGAACCTCATCCAGTCTGCTCTTAAGCCTGTCAATCAGTTGTTTCATTTCTGTAATCTCCCTCCTGACTTCATCTCTTAGCTCTTGCATATTTCTGTGTAGATTCCTCAGCATGGTTATGACTTTTTGGGAATTCTTTTTCAGGAAGATTGTTCAAATCTATCCCACCAGGCCCTCTCTCTGGAATTGTCTGGGTGATTTTTGACTGGGCCAGACTCTTCTGTCTTTTCATGGCAATAGAAGTGGTCACAGGCAGGTGACATGTGTCAGCTGCTTGTTCTCCTTGCCCTTCTCCGCAGCCTGTGCTGGTTACCCACACATTGGGAGTCAGTCTCTGGCATAATCCCCTGAGTTGCTGTGGGCAGGGCTGCCCTCAGGCTAGCCTAGAGCTCTGATGGGGTTGTAGCCATGCCGGGTGTGTTCTACAGCAAGTCTGGTGCCCCTTCTCGCATTCCAAATGTTGCTCTGGCATCCATGGCCCTTCCTGGTCAGTTGTGCGCCCGACAGGAGGAGATTCTGTGTGGTTACTGTGGGCAGGGCTGCTCTCCCGCTGTTTCGCAGCTGTGGCAGATCAGCCAGTCCGTTTGCAGTGCTGGCCGGGGGAACGAGTGGGAGGCTGCTTATCACCGTGAGGGGTTCGGCGGGGCTGCTTTACCTGGCAGCTGGTTTGGGGGCCCGAAATTCCTCAAGATTCTCAGCCTGCTGGGCTGAGTGTGCTGGGACAATTTTGTTCTGCTGTTGGGTCCTTGTCTCTTTCTTTTAAAAAAGCACCCCCTTTTATTTTGTTCAAGGGTAGCTGGCTCTGAGGACCCATTCACATCTCCCTCTCAGATTCTGCCCATCTGTTTCTCTAATCTCCAGTACACCATGTGATGTGTGTCTGTGCTCCTGGTGCAGATCACCAGCGCTGGTTATTTAGCAGTCCTGTGCTTCTACTCCCTCCCCACTCTGATTCTTTTCCTCCCGCCAGTGGGGGAATGCTCGGGTCCCACCCAGTTGCGGCTTTGTATCTTTCCTGCTTCGTGATGCACTGAGTTCTCACAGATGTAGCTGTAGCCTAGCTGTTGTACTGTATCTTCTGATCTCCGTTTTAGGAATAGTTGCATTTGTTGTATTTTCACAAATATATGTGGTTTGGGGTGGAGATTTCTGCTGCCCTGCTCATGCCGCCATAGTGGGCCCCTCCTGAATACTATAATTCTTTTGTAATAATTTACAGCATTAGGTTTTCTTTCAAGTGAAAAAAAGACTTCACAAAAATATTTGTAGGACAGTTAGGGAAATAAGAATAGTGACTAGATATTTGATGATACTAAAAAAAATTTTTTTTGATGTGTAACGATTTGTGATTATGTTTAAATGGTGGAGTCCTTATCTTTTAGATAGATATATATATACTAATTATTTATTAAATGATACTTAGGACTTTAAATAATATGAGGTATAATAGAAAACAAAATTGCTCAATTGATAGTTGTTGAAGCTGGGTGATGGGTATATGGACTTTATAATGTTGTTATTTTATATGTTTGAACTTTCCATAACATGATGCTTAAAAATTTCAGAGATCTATTAAAATGTAGTAAAACTGAGTTTAAAAAAAATCACCTAACACCTCTCTGATTATGTTTTTTAATCTCATCCAAGAAAAATATAGTTGTTCAATTTATAGAAGGCATTGTAGTTCCAGCATGCAATTTTTTAGCAGTTTTATTGAAATATAATTCACATACCATAAAATGCACCCTTGTAAAGTATGGCCTTTCCTAGCTTTTATTAGTTTCACAGAGTTGTGCAACTATCACTACTATCTAATTTTAGAGCATTTTTATCACCCCTAGAAGAAAACCATTAGCAGTCTAGCATGCAATTTGATTGCAGACTCATTCACTGTAATATGGTCCTTTCCTTCACAATATCAATACAAGTAAAGCCTCTACTGCAGATATCCAATTTTTTATTTATTTGTTTATTTATTTATTTTGGTATCATTAATGTACAATCACTTGAACATTATGGTTACTAGATCCCCTATTATCAAGTCCCCCTCACATACCCCACTACAGTCATTGTCCACCAGCATAGTCAGATGCTATAGAATCATTACTTGTCTTCTCTATAAATACTGCCTTCCTGTGTTCCCTGCCGCTGCATTATGTGTGCTAATTGTAATGCCCCTTTTCCCCCCTTATCCCTCCCTTCACACTCATCCTCCCCAGTCCCTTTCCCTTTGGTAACTGTTAGTCCATTTTTGGGTTTTGTGAGTCTGCTGCTGTTTTGTTCCTTCAGTTTTTCCTTTGTTCTTATACTCCAAAGGTGATTGAAATCATTTGATACTTGTCTTTTTCCACCTGGCTTATTTCACTGAGCATAATACCCTCTAGCTCCATCCATGTTGTTGCAAATGGTAGGATCTGTTTTCTTCTTATGGCTGAATAATATTCCATTGTGTATATGTACCACATCTTCTTTATCCATTCATCTACTGATGGACACTTGGGTTGCTTCCATTTTTTGGCTATTGTAAATAGTGCTGTGATAAACATAGGGGTACATATGTCTTTTTCAAACTGCACTGCTGCATTCTTAGGGTAAATTCTTAGGAGTGGAATTCCTGGGTCAAATGGTATTTTTTTTTTTTTTTTACAATTTATTTTGGTATCATTAATCTACAGTTACATAGTTACATGTGCAATATTATGGTGATAAAACTACCCCCTTCATCAGGTCACCCCTACCAACCCCATTACAGTCTCTGTCCATCAGCGTAGTGAGAAGCTATAGAGTCACTACTGGTCTTCTCTGAGTTGTACAGCCCTCCCTGTGCCCCTGCTACCTTATGTCTGCTAATTGTAATACCCCTTTGACCCTCTTATCCCTCCCTTCCCACCCATTTTCCCCAGTCCCTTTCCCTTTGGTAACTATTAGTCCGTTCTTGGGTTCTGTGAGTCTGCTGCTGTTTTGTTCCTTCAGTTTTTTTCTTTGTTCTTATACTCCACATATGAGTGAAATCACTTGATACTTGTCTTTTTCGGCTTGGCTTATTTCACTGAGCATAATACCCTCTAACTCCATCCATGTTGTTGCAAATGGTAGGATTTGTTTTCTTCTTATGGCTGAATAATATTCCATTGTGTATATGTACCACATCTTCTTAATGCATTCATCTACTGATGGACACTTAGGCTGCTTCCATTTCTTGGCTATTGTAAATAGTGCTGCAATAAACATAGGGGTGCATCTGTCTTTTTGAAACTGGGCTGCTGCATTCTTGGGGTAAATTCCTAGGAGTGGGATTCCTGGGTCAAATGGTATTTCTATTTTGAGTTTTTTGAGGAACCTCCATACTGCTTTCCACAATGGTTGAACTAATTTGCATTCCACCAGCAGTGTAGGAGGGTTCCCCTTTCTGCACATACTCGCCAACATTTGTTGTTGTTTGTCTTTTGGATGTTGGCCATCCTAACTGGTGAGGTGATATCACATTGTGGTTTTAATTTGCATTTCTCTGATGATTAGTGATGTGGAGCATCTTTTCATGTGCCTGTTGACCATCTGAATTTCTTCTTTGGAGAAGTGTCTGTACAGCTCCTCTGCTCAATTTTTGATTGGCTTATTTGCTTTTTGTTTGTTGAGGTGCATGAGCTTTTTATATATTTTGGATGTCAACCCCTTATCAGAAATGTCATTTATGAATATATTCTCCCATACTGTAGGATGTCTTTTTGTTCTACTGATGGTGTCCTTTGATGTACAGAAGCTTTTTAGTTTGATATAGTCCCATTTGTTCATTTTTGCTTTTGTTTCCCTTGTCCATGGAGATATGTTCATGAAGAAGTTGCTGATGTTTATGTCCAAGGGATTTTTGCCTAAATTTTTTTCTAAGAGTTTTATGGTTTCATGACTTACAATCAGGTCTTTGAACCATTTTGAGTTTACTTTTGTGTATGGGGTTAGACAGTAATCCAGTTACATTCTCTTACATGCAGCTGTTCAGTTTTGCCAACACCAGCTGTTGAAGAGGCTGTCATTTCCCCACTGTATATCCATGGCTCCTTTATCATATATTAATTGACCATATATGATTGGGTTTATATCTGGGCTCTCTAATCTGTTCCACTGGTCTATGGGTTTGTTCTTGTGCCAGTACCAAATTTTCATGATTACTGTGGCTTTGTAGTAGAGCTTGAAGTCAGGGAGCATAGTTCCCCTGGCTTTATTCTTCCTTTTCAGGATAGCTTAGGCTATTCAGGGTCTTTTGTCTTTCCATTGAATTTTAGAACTATTTGCTGCAGTTAATTTAAGAATGCTGTTAGTATTTTGATAGATATCCAGTTGTTTTTAAGCACTTTTCCTATACTGTCAAAAGAGTGAGATTTCAGTTGTGGCACTTCCTTTCTTCTAATTTCATCACATCCACATCATGAAAAATAAAGTCACCTTCTACAGCAGACTGCAGTGACTGTCCCTGAGTATAGGCTTCCTGAAAGAGGATTACACATCCCCACTTGCAAATGTTCGGATTGGACAATGGAGTGGGAGCAGATATAATATAAACAATGTCTGAGCAGACACTTTAAAAGGCATTGTGTGTTACTACCAGCCATCTCTTTTTGTGCCATGAAAAGGGAATCTCGCAGAAAGGCAATGCCCCTTCAGCCTACTTTCTGAAATGAGGAGGCAGGTAGAGCCTGCCCAAAGACTGATAGAGCTGAAACTGACCCACAGCCAACATGTAATGTGAGGAAGCTACTGAGATCACAACCTTGTGAGTTAATTCATCTTCACATGTCTTTCGAATTCTGAATACGTGACAGCTCAGTTTTATTTTACTCTGTTCATATCACTGAGCATTCACGACAAAGTTAGCTGCTCATGAGAAGCCATGGAACAAAACAGAAGATTCCTTACCTTGTAAGAACTTAACATTTTGTAATACTATGAAAACAATGGCATTTGGAGACATTTTGATTTCTACCTTCACAGAGCCTACCACAAGTTAGTTCTGGTACCATCAGAGATAGGAAAATCCTGTTCAGAGACACAGAAAGCTAACAGACATAGAGAGGACAGTGTTATATAGAAACTAAAAGAAAAATCCTCATCTTTGTCAGAAAATGAATTCTTCTTGAGTCCTTGACTATGCCAGGTTTTATGAAAGATCCCTAAAAGGGCCAGAAGTAGTAACTCTAAGAACTGTTGACAATGAGCAAGAACAAAAGACAACAGTTTCTTGAATTGTTGTTTAAAGCAAATTGTCTAATTTTTAAAGGCTCCAATTACTTTAATTATAGGATCATACATAGAATTCATATAAGAAAACAGATGCTTATAGAATGAAAAAAAAAACATTAGGATTGATTTGCCATAAAGTTCATTAAAGAATTGAGCTCTCCCATAAAAAATAAAGAAATCCTGCCATTTGCAACATGAATGCACCTAGAATGTATTATGCTCAGTGAAATAAGCCAGGTGGAGAAAGACAAATACCATATGATTTCACTTATTTTTGGAATATAAAAACAAAGCAAAACAGAAAGAACAAAATAGCAGTAGACTCATAGACACTAAGTGACTACAGGTTACCACGGGGGAGGGATTGGGGTGAGTGGGTAGGGAGGTTGAGGGGGGTAAAGGGGCACAAAAATGATCAATCACAGTGTAGGTTGGTCACGGGGATATTGGTACAGCATAGAGATATAGCCAGTGATACTGTAACATCTTCCTATGTTGACAGATAGTAACTGCACTACTAGGGGTGAGGATTTAATAATATAAGTAACTGCTGATCCACTGTGTTGTATACTTGAAACCAATATAAGGTTGTATAGCAACAATACTTTAATAAAAAGATTCAGTGGTAACCAATAATAAGGATGTGAATAAATTATCATTATCAGAGAATGAGAAAAAAGATTCGGGCTCTCTTTGTGAACGTATTGTTCCACTTTAAAAACTCATTTTACACACAACTACTCAGGCAGTTATTGTATAGAGTCAGGTGACCTCAGTGGCATATGTCCTTGTGTATAAGGATTCCATTTTAGTTTAGGACTGGCTTTCCTGTGGTTAAAATGTACTTTAATTTTATTTGTTAATGTGGCTATCTACAGGTGGCAGCTTGTTTATTTAGTTGCTTGAGGTTTTTTGTTTTTTGTTTTGTTTTGGGTTTTTTTTTGGCAGGGGTGGGAGGATGGTGCTTGTTAATGCTTTTCTCATTGAAAATCGAGGAAATCATTTTTTTTATCCTGGTTCAACTTCCTGTTTATAGGCTAGAGATGGAATTGCCATTATGCTGTGGAAACAGCTTATATATATTCTTTTCCTCCCACTCATTCATAAATAGGATATAATGTGGAGGAATTCTTGCTTAGTACGAGGAAGTCTGAATATTTATGTATGAAAAACTTATGATTAAAAGTGAATTCCGTGGAAGGCTATTTAGTGGTACCTCTTTAAAAAAGATACACATACTCTTTAATGTAACAAACTGTAGAAATTTAGATTTAGAAATCCTATGGAAATATTTTTACATTTATTCAAAGATCCCTAATTTAAGATGTTCACCAAAAAAGAAAGACATCTAAATGTCTTTCAGTAAGGTTAAGTAAGTTATAGTACAACCCTATTGTGAAATACTGTGCAGCCTTCAAATGGCATATGGTAGTATTTCAGTTAAAGATGACTAATTGATTACACTAAAATCTCAGTTAAATGATAGCAGAAGAATAAAACACCATTTAAACCCATAATGGCAAAGACAACAGAAGAGCAGAAGAAGCGAGACATTTTAACAAACTTCTAAAGAAGGTGGAGGAGAGGTGGCAACTCATGTGGCAACTGTTGAGTCATCTTCGGTCTTCCGCCCACAGTCAAGCCTTCAGATGGCTGCGAGCCAGACTGACAGCTTATCTACAACCTCATGAGACTCTCAGCCAGGTTCATCCAGGAATTTGGGGGGGTAATTTGTCACACAGCAATAGATAACTATTACAAAGATTTAAACTCATAAATTAAGAAATAGCTTTATAAGCATGTTAAGTGATTTTGGAGGTAACTAAAAACCCCACTGTTGACTTATTTAAAAATGACATACAGGTATTGCATTGATTAAATTTAAACATTTAAAAAATATGCAGATTTATATGTTAAAAAATTTTAAACTGTACATGTCCTTTATATATTTATACACATAGATGTGCATATATCAATATGCATATATATACATGTGTGCACATATCAATAGATACACATACATATGTAACATTTATAAATGTGTCTTTGAAAATAGATTGAAAAGAATCTAGAAAAATAAAATTAGAACAGAATTGAAAAGGAGATCAAGAGAGATTTTCACTATGTATTTTAGATTGTTTTAATTCTTTTAAAATGAATATTTTATTTTAATTATTTTGTAATTGAAAATTTATGTAGAAAGTGAATGACCACTGGCATAATCCAAGGAGGCTAAAAGCTCTAATAAAGAACTATTTTGCCTAAAACAAAATAGTTAATTATCAATCAAGGGGATGTATGCAAAAAGTTCTGAGGACAGATGTTTAAAATTTTTCTGGAAAGACCTATGAATGTTACACTGGAAGAGGTATTTTTTTAGTGACTAAGAGCACCATATGTAAACCCAGACTGCCTGCAGCTGAATCACCAGGTTTTGCTACTTACAGCTTGTATGATCTGGTTTCTCTGTGACTTCCCTGTGGCTCAATCTTGTAAAATGGTATGACAATAGTAGTACCTGTCTCATAGGGAACCTGGGAAACTCAAATAGTCAATATACGTAAAGCCCTCTACATAGCCTCCGGCCAGAGTAAGCACAACATAAGTACAAGTATGTTGTGTGTGGACTCAGAAACAAAAACCATACGGAAAGAAATTGTACTTGAAGTCCAAGGAACTATGGCTGGAGCATAGTGATGACTCCAGAGTTTATATAGAAGAGAGGCATGAGGGCAGTAATTTGATTCTATAATGCACAGCAAACAGTTTTTACCTAAGTAAATTAGAAGTGATTTGGGAGAATTCGAATAGATTTTAGATCCTTCAAGTTTAATACCATAGCAAGCCCATTTCTGTTTCAACAGTATATTATTTCAGGTGACTGGGGGTAGGAGAGGCAGTAAGGAGGCTTTCAGTCATCTTTGACACGACCTGTTTTATCACACTGGGCAAACCACTGACCTCCTGAGGCCTGTGTTTCTTCATCTATAACCAGGTTGGACTACACAGTTTTTTAAAAAGACTGGTCCAGATTTCAGATTCTATAATTCTGGTATTTTGTGATACTCAAAACTCAGATGAGGAGAACACTAATTTGTGAGTTATGGTTATCAATTTTGACTTGTGAATGTGATTTAGATAATAAGTTCTGGATCTTTAAAATACTATGAATTTTATATTTTTATTAACAGAAAGCAACAGTTTAGTGAATCATCCAAAAAAGCATATAATTCAAAAATAATTTCCATTTAGCTTTATAATATATATAGTATGTGATAATTTTCAGCAAATATAATTAGTTTTATTACATTTTATTCCAATACTAAACTTATTCTCTATTCTCTGACATCTGTGGGTAATACAATGAACCGGTCAGCACCTGAAAATGTGTTTGAATAAAATAAAAAATGCAGAAGACTAAAAGTTGATTTAACCTAGAACATTCTTATCAAAAAGAGCAGACATCTCCCATAGCACTGAAACATAACCATGTATATTTAGGCAACACTTCATGGTGATTAAGACATTACTGTCAGATAGACCTGAGGTTACGGTGTGTAAACCTAAGCTCTTTGAACCTCAGTTTCCTCATTTATAAAATGGGAATAAAAAAACAGTATCTTCTTCATAGCAGGTGATGAGAGTTAAGATTAAATGAAGTAATACAAATACAGCACACAGCGCAGGGCCTGGCATGCAGTGCTTGCTCCAAGCAGCTGACTTCTATCTTTTTATTGCTCTCAAACAGCACATTTCCTCAACTCTTATTTTCAAATGGTGCATTATTATTCATTATAATTGCAGGCATCATAGACTCGTGGTTAAGAGTTCAGATTCTAAAGTTTAAATGCCTGTGTTCAGATGTCAGCTATACCACTTATATGTTGTGTGACTTTGAGCATCTGTAAAATTAAGATAAATGATAAATAATTCACATCTGTTTGGAGACACAAAGAAATAGTATACAAAGAATAAAAAATGACAGTGACTGCAATGGGGTGTGTGTGTGGGACTTGATAATATGGGTGAATGTTGTAACCACAATGTTGCTCATGTGAAACCTTCATAAGATTGTATATCTAATAAAAAAATACACAGAAGCATGGATAGAAAAAAAAATCAAAAAAATGTCAGCTACAATTATTACTCAGAAACTACCGAAATGAGCCATCTAACACTGGATTTAGTGGTAGACCAACATTGTACAAGAGGCTATGTTCTCTTCCTTCTTCACCATTATTCTCTTGCCTTATTTTGGTCCACAAGAAATCAGAAGGTGAGGAATACTTTTTCATTAGGCTGTGGGATCCTTTATTTGAAGAGACTTTAGCAAGCATATTTGAAGAAACACCTGTAAAGCGAAGTTCATTACAATGACTTTTTTTGTTTAAATAATGAACCCAGGAATATCTGTTTTGCTACTTTTTAAAAAAAAATCTAATAAGCTTTCCTGTAGCAAATAGACAAAAATCTGGCCAAAATATATCAAAAGTAACTCAACAGGAAATTCTTGACACTAGTACCAACCGTCTTTCTCACTCTTAATTTTAAAAACTCATCATATTGGCAGCATGTTTTTCTCCCCCAAAGGGTGACCTTTATTATATCCAATGCAAAAAACTCCATTTATTATTGTTTCCCTATGACTTGTATTATGTTACTAGACTCCTACCCATTCTTCAAAGGGCAGCTAGAATGTCACCTTCTCTGTGAGGCTGGCACTGATATTTCTCCTATTTCCTAGACAGAACCAATCCCTCCTTCTACTTCTCCTTACATAGTCCCTTGCAGTTAGAGGTCTCCAACTTTTATCATCAACAATCAAAGTTTTTTGTTTGTTTTTCTCCTGTTAGAATACAGCTTACAAAGGATGTCTTTTGAATTTGATTTTGGTCCAACTGATTTCTGTTTTGTACCTGGCCTGCCCTCCTTCATGGAGTCTATGATTTTCTCACCACAGACATCTTTCCTTTGTTTTGAAAGAGATCAAGCCAGCAACTGGGCTTCTTTCTTTGATGCATGACAATTACATGGCTTATTTATTTCTTTTCTGAAGTCATCTTCTTGCTTCTTAGCACACATTTACTTTGGATAGTGACATTTAAAAAGCCTCTAAGCTTTCTTAAGTTTGGAGATTGTAGAAGATATGATTAGCTGGTCCTTATATCTATTCTCCCTTCCTTCAATGACAATAGAAACCCCAATTTTCACTGAGCACATTATGGCCCAAAGAAAAGGCCACATTTCTCAGCAATGTCTGCCACTTAGTGTGGTCCTATAACTAATTTATTGTCAATGATAGGTATCCATGCCCTTCATCCAAAAACCAGAGGAATAAGCCAGTAGTCGAACAAAGGTTTATTGTTTGTTGCAATGAGGAAGAAAGTACACCATGAAGAGTGTTTCATAAAAGGGTGTTAGAAAGGCTTCACTACAAGGTTTTGCTTGTGTTAGGCAGTCTGAGCAAGAGTTGAAGGAATGCTTTCAGGAAGCAGAGGCAATACTATGATTGGGTATCTTACATATTACCAGAAGGAATGAAATACAACTAAAGTCATAATTGGTAATAAAGGAGCAGTCACCTATATGAGGCAGAATAGGGAGATGTTTGGTTACTTTGTAGTTTGAACAATATTCATATTTTTCTGTGTTAAGGCATAATTATGCAATGGTCTTATTTTTGTGGCATTGTCTGATGTTGGTGTTCTTAGAAATTGCATGTGCTTAATGGAACAACAAGGCCTAACTGTGAGTGCCTGGGCAGCTCTTGGATGTCAGGGGCTGCTTTTCTTGCCCTTATAGGTAAGCAAACTATAACACTGAAGTCTTCTTTAAAAGATAGCTGGCATGTCATAAGAAGAAAACAAATCCTACCATATGCAACAACAGGGATGGAACTAGAGGGTACTATGCTCAGTGAAATAAGCCAGGAGGAGAAAGACAAGTACCAAATAGACCAGTAACAAATGATTTCACTCATTTGTGGAGTATAACAACGAAGCAAAACAGAAGGAACAAAATAGCAGCAGCCTCACAGACTCCAAGAAGGGACTACTAGCGTTTACCAAAGGGAAGGTTTTAGGGAAGGTGGGTGGGGAGGGAGGGAGAAGGGGATTAAGGGGCATTGTAATTAGCACACATAATTTAGGTAGGTCATGGGGAAGGTAGTATAGCACGGAAAAGACAGTAAAGACTCTATAGCATCTTACTACTTTGATGGATAGTGACTGCAATCGGGTATGTAGGGGGGTACTTAATAATATGGGTGAGGGCTTCTGGGAAGATGGTGGCGTGAGCAGGGTGCCAGAAATCTCCTCCCAAAACTATATATATCTATGAAAATACAGCAAATACAACTATTCCTAAAAGAGACACCAGAATACACAGGAAAGCTCACAGTGTGCATCTGCACCTGAGAGGACTCAGAACCCTGCAAGGCGGGTAAGATACAGAACCGCAACCCGGTGGGACCCGAGCACTCCCCCACCCCAGCACACCAGCAGGAGGAGAGGATTCAGAGCTGGGAGGGAGGGGAAGTACACCCCGCAAAATAACCAGCCCCGGTGATCTGCACAGGGAGCACTGACACACATTGTGCGGTGTATCGGAGATTGGAGAGACAGAGGGTGCAGGATCTGAGCGGGGAACCACCCAGGTGGTTGCAGCCAGCTCCCGGGAAGAAAAAAAAAAAAGAAAAGCGTGCGCATTTTTCAGCGGTCTTAAAGTGACAGGAGCCCACTGGAGGAGCCAGATCGCCCCGGCACACTCAGCCCAGCAGGCTGGGAGTCCTGGGGAGTTTCGGACCCCTTAGCTGGCGACTGGGAAAGGGTGGCCGCACTTAGACTTCCCACAGAGATCAACAGCTTCCCATTCGTTCCCACCTCGGCCAGAGCTATAAAGGGCTCTGCAGAGCGGCGCAGCCACGGCTGCGGAACAGTGGAGCAACAGTGCCACATACAGGATCCCCACAGAATCTACTCCCAGTGGGCGTTTTTTTTGTTTTGTTTTGTTGTTTTGTTTTGTTTTTTGTTTTTTCTTCTTTCTTTTCTTTTTACTTTCTTTTTTTCTTTTTTTTCTTTCTATCTTTCTTTATTTTTTTTCTTTTTAAAGTCTTAAAGAGCCCAGCTGACATACATGGCAACTACCAGTGACCACTTTTATAGCCATGAAAAGACAGAGCAATACGGTCCAGACTAAGATCAACCAGACAACCCCAGAGAGGGAGCCTGAAGGGATGGAAATGCACAGTATTCCTGAAAAAGAATTCAGAATAAAAGTCATAACCATGCTGATAGATCTACAGAGAAATGTGCAAGAGGTGAGGGAGGAAGTGAGGGAAGTGAGGAAAGACAATGCAGAAATCAGACAAGTGATCCACGGCCTTAACAGCAGACTGGATGAGATGCAAGAGACTGTTAATGGAATAGAAATCAGAGAACAGGAATACAGAGAAGCTGAGGCAGAGAGAGATAAAAGGATCTCTAGGAATGAAAGAATATTAAGAGAACCGTGAGACCAATCCAAACGGAACAATACTCGCATTATAGGAGTACCAGAGGAAGAAGAGAGAGAAAAAGGGATAGAAAGTGTCTTTGAAGAAATAATTGTTGAAAACTTTCCCACACTGGGGAAGGAAATAGTCTCGCAGTCCACGGAAGCCCACAGATCTCCCAACACAAGGGACCCAAGGAAGACAACACCAAGACACATAATAATGAAAATGGCAAAGGTCAAAGATAAAGACAGAGTATTAAAGGCAGCTAGAGAGAGAAAAAAGATCACTTACAAAGAAAAACCCATCAGACTATCATCAGACATCTCAACAGAAACCTTACAGGCCAGAAGAGAATGGCATGATATATTTAACGTAATGAAACAGAAGGGCCTCGAACCAAGAATATTGTATCCAGCATGATTATCATTTAAATATGATGGAGGGATTAAACAATTTCCAGAAAATGAAAGTTGAGAGAGTTTGTCTCTCATAAACCACCACTACAGGATATCTTAAACAGACCGCGCTAGAGGGAAGCACACCTAAGGCTAAAAAGATGTCACCAGAGAAAATAAAATAGCAAAGAAAGCAGACCATCCAAATACTAACTAAAGGCAAAGAATAAAATACCTAGTATATAAAGAATGGAGGAGGAAGAATAAGAAGGGAGAGAAATAAAGAAACATCAGAGGGTGTTTACACTAACTTAACAAGAAAGTTAAGTTAGATTGTTAGATAGTAAAGAAGCAACTCTTGAACTTTTGGTAACCACGAATCTAAAGCCAGCAAGGGCAATAAGTACATATCTATCAATAATCACCCTAAATGTAAATGAACTGAATGCACAAATCAAAAGACACAGAGTAACAGAATGGATAAAAAAGCAAGACCCATCTATATGCTGCTTACAAGTGACTCACCTCAAACCCAAAGATATACACAGACTAAAAGTGAAGGGATGGAAAAAGATATTTCATGCAAACAACAAAGAGAAAAAAGCAGGTGTTGCAGTACTTGTATCAGATAAAACAGACTTCAAAACGAAAAAGTAGCAAGAGATAAAGAAGGACATTACATAATGATAAAGGGGTCAGTCCAACAAGAAGATATAACCATTATAAATATATATGCACCCAACACAGGAGCACCAGCACATGTGAAACAAATACTAACAGAATTAAAGGAGGAAATAGACAGCAATGCATTCATTTTAGGAGACTTCAACACACCTCTCACTCCAAAGGACAGATCAACCACACAGAAAATAAGTAAAGACACAGAGGCACTGAACAACACACTAGAACAGATGGACCTAACAGACATCTACAGAACTCTACACCCAAAAGCAGCAAGATACACATTCTTCTCAAGTGCACATGGAACATTTTCCAGAATAGACCACATACTAGGCCACAAAAAGAACCTCAGTAAATTCAAAAATATTGAAATCCTACCAACCAACTTCTCAGATCACAAAGGTATAAAACTAGAAATAAATTTTAGAAAGAAATCAAAAAGGCTCACAAATACATGGAGACTTAACAACATTCTCCTAATTAATCAATGGGTTAACGACCAAATCAAAACAGAAATCAAAGAATATATGGAGACTAATGACAACAATAACACAAAGCCACAACTTCTGTGGGACGCAGCAAAGGCAGTTCTAAGAGGAAAGTATATTGCAATCCAAGCCTATTTAAAGAAGGAAGACCATTCCCAAATGAATAGTCAAAAGACACAATTACTGAAATTGAAAAAAGAAGAACAAATGAGGCCCAAAGTAACCAGAAGGAGAGACATAACAAAGATCAGAGAATAAATAAATAAAATTGAGAAGAATAAAACAATAGAAAAAAATCGATGAAACCAGGAGCTGGTTCTTTGAAAAAATAAACAAAATAGATAAACCCCTCCACTCCAAAACTACTAGAACTAATATCTGAATTCAGCAAAGTTGCAGGATACAAAATTAACACACAGAAATCTGTTGCTTTCCTATACACTAACGATGAACTAACAGAAAGAGAAATCTGAAAAACAATTCCATTCACAATTGCATCCAAAAGAATAAAATACCTAGGAGTAAACCTAACGAAGGAAGTGAAAGACCTGAAAACTACAAGACACTCCTAAGAGAAATTAAAGAAGACACTAACAAATGGAAATGCATCCCATGCTCTTGGCTAGGAAGAATAAATATTGTCAAAATGGCTATACTACCTAAAGCAATCTACAGATTCAATGCAATCCCTATCAAACTACCAACAGCTTTCTTCAATGAACTGGAACAAATAATTCTAAAATTCATATGGAACCACAAAAGACCCTGAATAGCCAAAGCAATCCTGAGAAGGAGAATAAAACAGGGAATTACGCTCCCTGACTTCAAGCTCTACTACAAAGCCACAGTAGTCAAGACAATTTGGTACTGGCACCAAAACAGACCCACAGACCAGTGGAACAGAATAGAAAATCCAAACATTAAGCCAAACATATACAGTCAATTAATATTTGATAAAGGAGCCTTGGATATACAATGGGGAGAGGACAGCCTCTTCAGCAGCTGGTGTTGGAAAAACTGGACAGCTACATGTAAGAGAATGAAACTGGACTACTGTCTAGCCCCATACACAAAGGTAAACTCAAGGTGGATCAAAGACCTGAATGTAAGTCATGAAACCATAAAACTCTTAGAACAAAACATAGGCAAAAATCTCTTGGACATAAACATGAGTGACTTCTTCATGAACATATCTCCCCGGGCAAGGGAAACAAAAGCAAAAATGAACAAGTGGGACTATATCAAACTAAAAAGCTTCTGTACAGCAAAGGACAACATTAGTAGAACAAAAAGAGATCCTACAGTATGGGAGAATATATGTATAAATGACCTATCGGATAAGGGGTTGACATCCAAAATATATAAAGAACTCACGCACCTTAACAAACAAAAAGCAAATAATCCAATTAAGAAATGGGCAGAGGACATGAATAGACACTTCTCTAAAGAAAAAATTCAGATGTCCAACAGGCACAGGAAAAGATGCTCCATATTGCTAATTATCAGAGAAATGCAGATTAAAGCCACAATGAGATATCACCTCACACCAGTGAGGATGGCCAACATCCAAAACACAAACAACAACAAATGTTGGCGAGGATGTGGAGAAAAGGGAACCCTCCTACACTGCTGGTGGGAATGCAAATTAGTTCAACCATTGTGGAAAGCAGTATGGAGGTTCCTCAAAAAACTCAAAATAGAAATACCATTTGACCCAGGAATTCCTAGGAGTGGAATTCCTGGG
>JAQQAC010008880.1:1976895-2026562 GCA_029783875.1 Phataginus tricuspis
CATTTGACCCAGGAATTCCACTCCTAGGAATTTACCCTAAGAATGCAGCAGCCCAGTTTGAAAAAGACATATGCACCCCTATGTTTATCGCAGCACTATTTACAATAGCCAAGAAATGGAAGCAACCTAAGTGTCATCAGTGGATGAATGGATAAGGAAGATGTGGTAAATATACACAATGGAATATTATTCAGCCGTAAGAAGATAACAGATCCTATCATTTGCAACAACATGGATGGAGCTAGAGGGTATTATGATCAGTGAAATAAGCCAAGCCGAAAAAGACAAGTATCATATGATTTCACTCATATGTGGAGTATAAGAACAAAGAGAAAAATGGAAGGAACAAAACAGCAGCAGACTCACAGAACCCAAGAATGGACTAATTGTTACTAAAGGGAAAGGAACTGGGGAAGATGCGTGGGAAGGGAGGGATAAGAGGGAAAAAGGGGCATTACAATTAGCAGATGTAATGTTGGGGGGCATGGGGAGGGCTGTACAACTCAGAGGAGATAAGTAGTGATTCTCATCTCACTATGCTGATGGACAGTGACTATAATGGGGTTGGTGGGGTGCAGCTGATCAAGGGGGTAGTTTAATAACCATAATATTGCACATGTTAATTGTAGATTATAGATTAATGATACCAAAATAAAGTATAAAAAAAATAACATGGGTGAGTGTTGAAACCACAATGTTGCTCATGTGAAACTTTCATAAGATTGTATATCAGTGATAACTTAATTAAAAAGAAAAAGCTAGTTGGCATGCATCCTTTGCCCCTAATTCTTATTTTCCTTTTCCAGACAGCCTGGAATGTGGTTATGATGGTTGGAGTAGTCTGGTTGGATCATGGGGTGATCTAAGAAAGGTACGACAGTCCTGGACCACCTTATTTCCAGGCTTTTTTGAGAGAGAAACAGAAGATAAGTCATTTAAGCCATTGTTAGTTAGGGTCTTTTACACACAGCTGAAGTTATTCCTTACTGACACAGAGATATAATGGTTAGTTCTCTTTTGTGTATTTAAGGTTGTTTTCATTTCCTTAAGTTGGAAAGATTGACATGTTAGAGAACTAAGTGCCAGAACTAATTACCCTTGCACAAGTGGAAGAACATTATACATCTGTATTGTAATTTGAAACTATGACTTGAGCCTCCCAAGCTAATGTACTGAGTACTGATTTACCTCTAGTTTGCCTTCGCCACAAAGGGGTATTCTTTTGGAGTTTCAGCTTACTATGTGAGCCCCTACTGAGTACTGAACCCCTGCTGTGTGGGCCAACCCCTTGCTTCCTGCCCTTGGCCCCAAAAGACTGTCAAAATGAAAGCTGAAATTTGCTAGGGATCAGCAAATATTTTTAGCAAATGGCTTCTATGCTCCCTACCCTCTCTGAGTTCCAATTTTCCCATGTCTTCAATGCTTTTAAATTATTTCTTTATTATTTTTTTTAGCATTTTTAGTTATTTTTACCAGGACTATTGGTCCAAATAACCTAGCTTACCAACTGGTCAAAATATTTACATCCTAATATTCAATTCATTGCTACTTTTTGCTTATTTGTTTTTTCTGCAGTTTTCTGCATGTATATGTATTACTTTTGGAATAAGAAAAAAATGCAAGTTATTATAAAAGTTATAATGCTAAAAACAATGATTTATTTTATATATTTAAAATATGGTGTCCATAATTTATAAGACTTTAATATGAGCAGTATTTGACATTCTTATGAATTATTTTTTCATCTAGAATTTACTAAGACAGTATTTGATTTATTTTTAAAAATGAGACTTTCATTGTCATTACTCTGAATAGCAAGGGCATATTCTAATATGACTAATTCTAAAACATTCTTGAGAATTATAATGTATTCACTGCAAATAGCCCAAGACCATTTTACTAACAAATACTGTTTTGGTCCCTTCAAAAAAATATATTACTTCCTTACCATTTGTATTATTTGTCATACTATTCATACAAGTGTGTACTTACTATAACTATTGGTTTGACACTATATTGTAGCTTATGGTATTATCTTTTCATTAATGCATCTTATTTCCTTTTTTAAGTATTAAACTGGAAGAAATCATTCTTATACATCTTCACATTCTGTGTATTATCTCAATGTTTTTGACAGGTTAATTGTGATTCAAAAATTTTGAGAAATTTTGTGACATAATTATTTCTAGTGTAAAATCAGGCTTTACAGTAGTTATAAATTAAATATACTAATATGTGTGGAATAACAGAGAGACATTGCTACACTGAGGCTTTCCTTCTTTTACTTACTTTGCATTTTACAGATCACAGAACAGATTTTTGTGCATTTAGGATTAGTCAGTACCTGAGCATCCAGTTGGAGGCTTACCCACGTCTCTCCACCTTCCTGTCTTTTAGATGTTATATTTCTTATTACCAACTCCAGTGAATGTGAGCTGGGGAAAAGAGAAAAAACTCAAGTCAACTGATGGGGCTTTTCCTTTATAGCTCAGAAGGAAAAGGATGGTAGGGAGGAGTTTAAAATTATAATTTAAGATGAGAATAAGGAAATTCATGATTCTCCCCTGTAACTGCAGGAGAGATGTTCTAAGACCCCAGCAGATACCTGAAATCCTGCATGGTACCCAACTCCATCCATACAAAGACATATTTGTATGTTTTTCCTATATGTACATACCTATGATGAAGTTTAATTTATATTAAGCAAGGAACAACAAAAATAATAGAACAATTGTAAAAGTATACCGTAATACAAGTTACGTGAATGTGGTTGCTCTCGTTCTCAAAATACCTATTGTACTGGTTCACTCTTGTGATGTGAGATGATCAACCGCCTGTGCGATGAGACAGTGAGGGGAACGACGCAGGCACCGTGACATAGCTTCAGGCAACCACTGGCCTTCCGACGCGACCTCAGGAGGAGGATCACCTGCTTCTGGACCGTGGTAACTGAAACCACAGAAAGCGAAACAGTGCATAAGGGGGGATTTCAGTAGCTGTAGACTGACTAGCTGTACCTGAGGTATGTTCATTTAAACGTGTGCATTCTAATGATAGTCAGTACTTTCATTCAGAGAGACCTTTGATGAAAGGGGGCCCAAATGACACAAATTTTTATATCCAGGGACCATATGCCTCACATTTTCCAGAAAAGTTCCCATTTTAAACATTATGTCTGATTGTTACCATCAAACACTTCCAATATGTCCTACATAATTTGTGACATAAATTCAGTATTTATAGGCACTTTTAAGACACTTCTTCTTAAGAGTCTCCTGAATGTCATCCTCATATCCATTAAGTGGACTCTTAGCAAGTACTCCACATTACTTTCCCAGGAATGTTATCACTTTATATAATACATAGATTAAAACCTGTTTTTTCATTTTGGGTAAATGGCACTACCATTCATGCAGTGGTAAACTGGGAATCATGCCTCTTAACTCTCCCTCAGTCTCTTAACCTTGTACTACTACTTATGACGCCTTCCCATGTGGTCTCGCCATTCATCCCCCACAGGAAGCCAGAATGGTCTCTAAAAAAGAATATGCACTCATTTTATCTCTGATTTAAAATATTCTTCAGTGATTCCCAGTGCTGTAGCTAAAGAAATAAACTCACATGTCTTCAGGGGAGATAGGAAATCTAAATATGTGATTAGTCAGTTACAGAACATGGAGAGCAGAGCCTAAGAAAACAGAAGACTGGAAGATGTATTTGTGCTTAAAGCCATTCAAATTAAAAAACAAACAAACAAACCTATGCTGAACAAAGCATATCTGTGGGCAAGATTCCATCCTTGGAGTAGTTTTAATCCTTTTAACTTGTTAGCATGGTACAGCAAACCTCTTCATTATCTCGTCCCTACAAGCCATCCATCCTGCTCTTCAATTATTCTCAACTTAGGTCTGCCTGCCTACTAAGTGTTGCCATGTAGAAGCTGCTGTCGGAAATGTTTTAATGATGAGATGCTTCTTAGTTGTGGTTGGCATTCTCATCTCTGTGAATAAATGAAGCCAAAGGAGAGCATTCTTAGATCCACCCTCTCCCCTCCTCACCACAGGGAAAGAAACCTCATGGCAATGGTCAGAAGCCTGGGCTTCCCAGGACAAAATTAGACAGATTCCTAGTTGCTTCTCAGCTTTGCCACCTACAAGTTTTCAGAACTCAGGCAAGTTATTTCATCTCTCTAAACCTGAACTCCTTGTTTGTCAAGTGAGCATAATAATAGTACTTACTTCATAGGCTACTATAAAGATTCAGTGAGATAAAATAGTTAAAGCATTCGGTATAGTATCTGGTGCATAGTAAGCACTCAACACATATTGATAATTAATAATATTTTGAGATACTTACCTATGATTTTCCTTCCTTCCATTTTCATCTTCCCTTCTCTACTGTCCCAAATTCAAGGAGAGAGCCATGTGTTCACTGTCTCAGGGAAAGGATTATAATATGGTAGAAAGCAAATAAGCTGGCAAGCTTTCTGACTTTTATTTCTAAAAGTCCTAGAGATGATGAGAAGATTGAAAAACAAAATACTATGTTCATAAAGGTAGAAAAGTATTTCCCCAAGGCAGAAACAAAACACTCCCAGCCTGGGGATGAAGGATGGGAGGTCTGCAAATAGATCTGGGTTTCTAGGAAAAGAGGGAATTTAGGCCTTGCTTCATGAGCAGAGAAACTAGGAAAGTACAATCCCAGTGAAGGACTAATTACATGCTTTGTTGGGGTAAACAGGTAGCCAACCCCACAATAATTTTCATATTCCAAGTGCCTCATGAAACAGCGTAAGAATTGTTGTGTTCCCGCAGTGTCACATAAGCAAAAGACATGTTTACATCTGAATGAACCATAATGTATTAGTTGTATATTGTTGCTAACAAATTACCACTCCAAAACTTAGTGGGTTAAAACAACAAATTTTATTATATCACATCCTATCTAGAAAAAAAATTACTAATGCTGATGTTCAAGAGTTTACTGCCCATGTTTTCTCACGAGGTGGTAGTCAAAATATCAGCCATGGCTGTGCTCATCTGAAGGCTTGACTAGGGCTAGAGAATCTACTTTTAATATGGCTGACTTAAGTGGCTGCCAAGTTGGGGCTGGCTATTGGCAGGAGGCCTCAGTTCCTCATTGTGTGGACCTCTAATTCAACTATTTGAGTATTCTTGTAGCATGGTGGCTGGCTTTACCCACAGTGAGACATCCAAGAGAGCAAGTCAGAAGTGGCTCTGTTTCTTTTTGACTCAGTCTTAGAAGTTTGAAATAAGGGAACATGATACCTTGTTTTGCTCTTTCCAAAGATTTGCTTTGGCTTTCAGGGTCTTTTATAGATAACATACAAATTTTTGGATTATTTGCTCTAGCTCTGTAAAAAATGTCATTGGTATTTTGATAGGGATTGCACTGAATCTAGATTGTTTTTGGTAGTATGGGCATTTTAACAATATTACACCTTCCTATCCATGAGCATGGGATATTTTCCCATTTATTTGTGTTGTCTTTAATTTCTTTCATCACTATTTTATAGTTTTTCACCTTCTTGGTCAAATTTATTCCTAGGTATTTTATTCTTTAATGCAACTATAAATGTGATCGTTTTCTTAATTTCTCTTCCTGCTAGTTCATTATTTGTAAATAGAATAGAAATGCAACAGATTTCTGTATGTTGATTTTGTAACCTGTGACTTTACTGAATTCACTTATTAGTTTTAGTAGTTTTTAAGTGGCATCTTTAAGGTTTTCTATAACATGCTATCTCTAAATAGTGACAATTTTACTTCTTTCTTACCAATTTGGTTGCCTTTTATTTCTTTTTCTTGCTTGATTGTTATGCCTAGGACTTCTAGTACCAAAAGTGGTGAGACTGGGTATCCCTGTCTTATTCCTTATCTTAGAGGAATAGCTTTTGGTTTTTCACAGCTTTCGATTTTTTACCATTGAGTATGATGTTAGATGTGGGTTTTTCATATATGGCCTTTACTATGTTAAGATAGGTGTTGTTTATACCCACTTTGTTAAGAGTTTTTATCATGAATAGATGTTGAACTTTGTCAAATGCTCTTTCAGTATCTATTGAGATGATCATATGGTTTTTATCCCTCCTTTTGTTAATGTGATGCATCACAATGATTGATTTGCAGCTATTAAAGCATTCTTGCATCGTGGCAATAAATCCAACTTGACCATGATGAATAATCTTTTTAATGTATTTTTAATTTAGTTTGCTAATATTTTGTTGAGGATGTTTGCATCTATGTTCATCAGGGATATTGGTCTGCAATTTTTTGTAGTAGTGTCTTTGTCTGGTTCGGGTACCAAATAGTTCCTTTCCTATTTCTCTGTCATTTCTTCTCCTTGTCTTTTGCTAGCTGCTCTTTCTATGCTTGCTTCTTAAATGACAGTGGTCTCTAAGATTTTATTTTTGGCTCTCTTTTAATTTCCCTATATACTGTTTCTATAAGCAAAACTCACTTACCTCAATAGTTTCATCTACTTCATTTAACTCACAACTTCCAGGTCTTTATTTTTGAGTTCAGATTTCTGTTATGCTCCAGACCTGCATTTGTAGCTTCCCATTAATTTAGGCACTTCAAACTCAACATGTTCAAATTTTAATCATTAGCTTTCTCCACATCACCTCTCAACTTGCTTCTTCCCCTCTATTTCCTATATTACTGAATGGCACCATAATCCTAATCATTCAAAATAGAGAACAGGAGTCAGAGGCTATTTATTACCTTTGTGCTTATTTATTGAAGTTGTTTTTATTTGGTTCAGACAGAACTTAAACTTTGAGCCAACATTTAAAATTTGTGAGATGTCACATAAAAATACAGATTTAGGCTTCTCTTTAAAAATTGGAAGATGAGGCAACATCAAGCCCTACCTACATGGAACAAGTGGCTAGAGCTGAATAACAAGGTTGTCCTGTTTAGACTCAGATAAACTCTTGGTTCATGTAGTGTTTGTAATGGCCACAATTGATGCTGAAGGTCCTTTCTGACATTTGTGTCACCTGTCTTGTTCTTGAGGCAACTTAGATTATGACTCTTATCCTAACTCTTTCCTTTATTCATATTTCCACTACAATTAATCACTAAGTCCTACAGATTCTATCATTTCTACAATCTGTCTCCTTCTTCATCTTGATTGCTACATTCTTACTTTAGGAAGCCAACCACTGATGATCTGGACTACTGTAACATTTAACTACCTCTAGTTCCATCTGTTTAATCCACAGCTGACATACCAGTGAAGTAAACTGATGTTGTTATCCTGCCTAAAGGACTTCACTGGCTCTCCACCACCTACAGGATAAAGTTCAAGTTCTCTTGGTCCATGGTACCAGGCCATCCATTCCCTGACCCCTGCCCACCACTCCAGCCTTACCTCACTTCACTCCCACAGTAGTAGTCTATGCTCCTACCCTGTCAAACAGTTTTGCCAACCAGGTGGACTATTTCAAACCTCCAGATCATGCTGTTCTTTATGCCTAGACTACTCTCATCTCACCCATTCAGCCCCCAAAACTACATTTTTAACTCCAGAGATTCAGCTACCCTCTTTCTGAAGACTTTTGTACCTCATTCCCAAATTCTACAGTTAGATGACCTTTGCACTTCCACCTCTATGCCTTTCTGTCCCCGATAAGATTGCAATCTTGGCAACCATGACATTTTATTATACCTATTTTTTACTTGCTCGTGTTCCCATTTATTAGATGGTAGTTTCCTTAAAGGCTGATACTCCTGGAAATGTGTCCTTGTTGCATACAGCTGCTTAATAAATATCAACAGAATCAATACATGAATGATTACTTCAAGATTACTTACAAGTAAGTTGTTCTCTTAAATAGGTTACTCATCTTTCTATAATTCTCTTTACACCACTGATTTGCTTTTATCCAGGGATTATGCAAGTGTTAAAGGTTTTAGCTCAGTTCAAGCAAATTAACTCAATTTCTCAAACCAATGAGGTATATTTGTATTAACAATGTTTCCTCAGTTTTATTCCTAAGAAAGACACCATATATTGCCTCTGACACTTGGGGGCAAATGATTGATAAATAATTTATGACCTCGGCTAATTATACCATATATAGGACACATAGCAATGTGCCTTATGGGTATGGGTTATAAACAACACTGGGTTATAGCTCCCAATCCTCCAAATGAGGAAAAGAGTACAATAGGACCTTTAAGGAACCAATTATGAATCAACTGACTTTTACACACAAGGAGTGTAAATGGCACTTCTCCAGGTAATATACTCTCCAGATAATATACTTTGTATTACTCTCTAGAAAACCATGTTACTATAAAAGTAAAAATATTAAATCTTCAGATTTAATCAGATAAAATCACACAAAAACACTTCTCTTGGGTGTTTTAAAGACATTCATTCATTCAGTAAATATTTACTGGGAACCTACTATGTGTTAGGCATTGTTGTAAACCTTAGGGATGCTGCTGTCTTTATAAATAGGTCTAACGGATGGGGATAGCCAGTACGATACAACAGGCTGGAAGACAGGAGGGAGCCCAGGGCTGACTATGAGGCATATCAAAACAAATGCCTCTTTGCTGGGATCTAGGCAATTTGTTTTTCACCAGCACCAACCCACATTTTGCAGCTGTCCTCATCAAGTTTACATTTTAGTGTGGTGGTGGGGAGAGGGAAGAGGGCAGATCAACAGATTACAAAAAATAAATAAGTGAGTAAAATAAAAAGTCTATCCAGAGAGTTATAGGTTCTATAAGAGAAATACAGCAAGGAGGAGACATGAGTATTAGGCGTAGATACAATTTTGAATAGGGTGGTCAGGGAAAGCCTCACCAAGAAGGGGGCATTTCAGCAAAGAGCTGAAGAAGGGAGGGAACACACCATGTAGCTACCCAGTAGAAGAGCATTCCAGCAGAGGAAACAAACAGCAAATGCAGACAGAGCTCCAGAGGTGGTCATATGCCTGGAGCTTTCATGGAATAGCAGCAGGGAAACCAGTGGACAGTGTGGCTAGAGCAGGGGAGTGTGGAGGAGAATCGTAGATTCCATCAAAGAGGTGATCTAGGGTAGCAAACGGACAGGATTGAATATACGGGGTGGTACTCTTCAATATGACAGCTCCAGTGCTCTCTTTTTATAACAAACATTTTGTACTCTTATTATCCTGAAATTAACTTCACAGATAATACAGCCTATCTGCACACCTAACTTCAAAACAACCAATATAATCCTGAACCTGTGATATAAATGAGAAATAACTTATAACAAAATAATATCTATTTCAGTATGTACATGTTCAGATGTGGACACTGTAAAAGACATAATGAATGTCACTTTTTTGTAGAATCATTGTAAATATGACAGCTATAAATGCAGACTGATAGAGGAGTGTTCTCCTGGAAACTCAAATGCCACAAATGGCAATGCTGATATAGTCTCTGATGTGATTTTCTAAAATGGCAAACCTCTAGAAAATTTCCAAACACGGTAACATCTTCCCTCCATTTATATGATAGTTGCATTTCTGGAAAACCAGAAATTTAAGTGTATGTTAAATTGCACATAAATTTACATAAAATGTAAATTGTTCTGTAAATAAAGTATACAGAAATTTAGGTGTACATTAAAACCATGCAAAAATATTATTTCTATATAAGTGGAGGTAGCAGTTTTTTCACCTTCAAGAATATCCAGAGGACATTCAAAAATTATGCAGAAGCACACGTGGGGACTTCCTGTGGTAAAAGGAATGTTTTATACCTTGATTGTTGTGGTGGTTATATGGCTGTATGCATTTCATCAAACTGTACTCTCAAAATTTTATTTGATATAAATTATACCTCAAAACTTGATTAAAAAACTAAGTCATGCAGGATGAAAGACAATCCTTAATAGTGAGGGAATCTGTAGAATAGACTAACAGCCCAGGTCCACACACAGTAAATGCCACTCAGTCATGGAACATCCAAAAAAGGCTCACTGCAAATTTCCCAAACATACCATGGTGAGCAATACTACCCCACAGCGAATACCTCATGCTCGTAGGGGGATGGGAAGCCACTACAGGGTTTTGCGCAGGAGTGATCTGGTATGTTTAAAAAGGATTGTTCAGACCTTTGGGGCAGAATCAGGCAAGACCCGGTGCAGAGACCAGTTAGAAGATTATCATAAAAGGCAGGTGAGGGATGACAGTGACGTGGTCAATGTTAGAAGCAGCCAAGTGGTAATCATGAGCGGTATCAGAATAGACCTTCATAAATTTCAAACAGAGCCCCAAAGGACATGTAAGAAATAGAAAGAGCTCAGGAAATGTTCTTTAGATTAAAGAAAATGAAGAGTAGTAATTTTCAATATTCTTAACAATATTTTGGAGTTCAAGCTGTGTCATTTTATAGCTAAATACAGTGAAGCATTGTTTCATGGTGAAATGAGATTCAACAAAAATGTCTTTACAAAAACTTTAACATAAGAGAGTATATTTCTTGCCTAAGTTAAATATTTTATCTTGGCTATTTCTTTCTTTGATAATTTAGATCTTGGAATACCTTAAGCTCAGTGTAATGAACATTGGTTTGTTACTTGAGAGTTTTTCTAGGTGTAGAAATTCAGGAGATTGCTGCATTTGTTTCAGGACTAGAACCTACTAAGATGAGTTTTTTAAGCTCTGAGATTGCAGAGCTTCTTATAATTTGTCTTCTTTTTAAATTGGAGGACAGCTAATTGAGGGTTCTAGTTGGTTAATGCCAAGTACACTAAAGTTTTGTATTTAATGTACAGATCTTTCCCTTAAAAATGTCAGAAAAGTATTTACGAATGAAATGATTTCTGAAGTTTACTTCAAAATAATCCAGTGGGGAGAGGAAGTAGAAGGAATTTAGATGAAATAAGATTGGCCGTATGTTGATCATTGTCAAAGGTGACTGATGAATAACGGTGATTCATTTCATTATTCTCTTTATTTTTGTATAGGTTTTAAATTCTCTATAATAAAAAAAAACTTTAAGTCCAGGGCCTGATAATTCATTCAATATTTGTTATAACTGCTATATACCAGACTTCACTAGGAACTTGTGAGATTTATTAGCTGTGAGGATAAGATCTCTACATTAAGGAGCTCACATCCTACATATATAAACAATTATAAAGCAATGTAAGGGCTATAAGATTGCATTAAGTGTATAAGGTGCTTTAGGAGCAAAGGAGGGATTGGTGCTGCCTGGTGAGATCACACAATCTTCCCAGAGTATTGATGTTCAGATGGAGACCGGAAGGCTTTCTCTGGGACAAAAAGCGGGTAGGAAGCCTCTCCACAGAAGGCAATATAACTCTGGAAATGATTATATTTTAAAGAAATATAGAAGACAATGAAAGAAATAAAAGTCAGTCATAGAGTAAATAGTATTTGTATTTTTACTACCAGTACCTAAAACAGTGCCTAACAATATACTGGGTACTCACAATTATCCTATTGAATTTACTGTTTGAAAGACAAGAGGAAAACAGTAGAGAGTAGTGTTTTATATCTCAAGGAAGGAGGAGATAAGCTACAGAATGGGAAAAAAAATCTGCAAAGTATTATGGGATAGAGGTCTAGTATCCAGAATATATAAAGAACTCTTAAAATTCAACAACAAAAAAACTAAAAATTGGGTAAATTATTTGAATAGACAATTCTGCAAAGAAGGTACACAAATTGTCAGCAAGCATACAAAAAGATGCTCTAACATCATTAGTCATTTAGAAAATGCAAATCAAAACCACAGTGAAGTACCACTTCATATCCACTATGATGGCTAACTTTTATAATTTTTAAAGGAAAATAACAAGTGTTGGCAAGGATATGGAGAAATTTGGATCCTGTACATTGCTGTTGAGAATGTAAAATGGTATAGTTTGGTTTAATGTAGAATTACCATATGACCTAGTAATAATGCTTCAAATACATGTACATGCATGATCATAGCAGCACTATTCACAACAGCCAAAAGGTGGAAACAGCCCAGTGTCCATCACTGAATGGATAAACAAAATGTGATATATATGTGCAACTGAGCCTTAAAAAGGAAGGAAATCCTGTCACATGCTGCAGCACGAATGAACCTTGAGGATATTACAGTAAGTAATTAAATGCATAGAAACATAAAGTAAAATGGTGGTTATCAGGGACTCTGGGGAAGAGGAAAAGGGCAGTTGCTGCTTAATGGGTACAGATTTTCAGTTTGGTAAGATGAAAAATTTCTGGAGATCTATTTCAAAAAATGGGAATATACTTAACACTATTGAAATGGCATTTTAAGAAGGTTAATAAGGTAACTTTTTTACATGTGTTTTACTATAATTTTTTTAAACACAAGGCACCACTCAATCTAACATTGAACATTGGAACAATAAAAATTCTAAATTCAAGATAATAGTTATTTTCAATGAAGGAGGGTAGGGAAGGACTACAAAGGCATCTCAATGTTATCTGTAATGTTTTGTTACTTAGACAAAATCTGAGACAAATATGTCAAACTACTAGGATTTGAAACAAATAAACAAAAATTATGTTAAATGACAGGAGTGAGACACAAGAAGTCCCATATTGTATAATTCCATTTATATGAAATACCCAGAATAGGCAAATCTATAGAGACAGAACACAGACTGGTGGATGTCAGGGGTTCAGGGAATGGAGGAGTGGGGAGCAACTGCTTAATGGTAGAAGGTATCCTTTTGGGGTCAGGAAAATGTTTATAGATACCACACTGTGAATGTACTAACTGCCACTGAGTTGTTACTTTAAAATGTGATTGACTTTATGCTACGTTAATTTCACCTCAATTAAAAAATAAAACTAAGGAAGGCGAGAATTTCAAGAAGGGTGTTTACTGAAAAAGGGTCAAATGCCACTGAAAAAGTCATGTAGGATGTAAACTAAGAGGTCATGAGATCTGGCAAGTGGGAGGTCCTTTTAGGAGAAACGTGCTAGTAGTCAGACTGTTGGGGTCGCAACAATGGGCCTGTGTAATAGCTTGTGGGAGTCTTGAGAATTTTATTGGATAAGGGGAGTCAGTGGAGAAGGAAATATTTGCACAGCCAGACTAGGACGAGATAAAGGAGCATAGAAAGGGTCAACAGGGAAAGGGGTTAGACTCGGAAAGGACTAAGAATCCTAATATTGGAAGGAAACAAGTCAGTTATAGGGGTAAGTTTGTGCTTTCCAAATTTCACTTGGAAAGGGGAGAGATTGAGTGAGTTGAAACTTGGTAACTCCTATTTTTTTCTAGGAATGAGGAAGTAGAGTGCAGGGCTTGAGGAGCCAGAGGAGTTCAATGAATGAAAGGACAGCTTTGTGAGCTTTAATGGGAATCATAAATCTCCCCTAACCCCAACACTCACAAATCCACAATTAAAAAGTTTACCTGTTAAAAGCAATGCTTAATTAGTATTATTATCTCACAAACTGCTACTGCATAGTACCATCTGTATGACACAATACTGGATTTGTGACATCTTATGAACATACTTAAAACAGTCTTCATGCAACATGCAATAGAAAGATCAGTTAGAGGTAATTGGAAAAAGACAGTACACTGGAATCTGCTGAAGAAACATTAAATGTCAAACATTCAATTAGGAAAAGGAAATGAAAGATCTCTCTGAGATAAGTTACTATCAAAGAAAGATATAAGTAAATATTTCACTAGATTTTTGAAATAATGGAACTACTTAAAAATCGATATGGAGAAGGTAGATGATAATTGCCTCGATAAATTACATAGCTCATTTCTTTGAAAAAGAAGAAACTAAATACCTTAGTGTTTTTAAAAAACTATTTTTAAAGTTTACTTTAAAAAAGTAATTGGTGGAGCATTTAAAAAGGAAATTTTTAAAATTATTTTAAAACCCTGAATGCTTATTAGTTGAAAACTAAGAAAAATTAGTAACTAGCTATTAATAGTAAATGACCTTAAACAAATTTTTAACTACTGGGTGAACTTCAAGATGACTACAAAATGGGCCACCGTGAAATGTGAAAGTCACTGATGAGGCAAGCAACCATCTAATGATTTCACTGATGAAATATCATATGCAGGTAAGATAACGTGTAATTCCATGGGCATTAAAAGATTTTGCATAATGTTATGATGATTCTCAGGAATGAAATTTCCCTTAGATCTTGATTTAGTCTTGAATAGGTCCCACAACAGTAATTATTTATATTTGACTATAGGCTGAATAACTGAGAGGCTCAGAGAAATCTTAGCTTTATAGTGGCCTATGCAAAAACACGAAATGCTGTATTTCACAGAACAGTGAATGTGATTTAAAATCACATTGGTACTTAAACCACCACTTATTTTTTACTATGGTTAAATATACCTAAAGTTTACCATTGTAACCATTTTTTTTTCTTTGCATAAAAGGTTTTATTAGCAGAAACTACAATTTTTAAAGGAATATTTTCTTTTACACCAAATAACACAAACACTAATAATTTCTTGTTTTCTAAAAGTGGGGAGACAGAGGCATCAGTCATTGTAACCATTTTTAAGACACTTCAGTGACATTAAGTTCATTCACATAGTTGTGAAACCATCATCACTATCAATCCCCAGTATGTTTTCATCATCCCAAGCAATACTATTTATTTATATTGTGGTAAAACACAAACACAACATAAAATTACCCTAATTCTTAACAGCTTTCAAACAATAAATTGATTCAACTAAAAAAAACAAAATACCAAGACACCCATTTTCCCACCCTTCCCTGCCTCTAGCAACCATCAGCCTGTGATCTGTACCTATGAGCTTGTTTTGTTTTTAAATTTTTTCTTTATATTCCACATATGAGAAAGATGTGACGTTTCTATTTCTCTGCCTGACCTATTTCACTTTACATAATGTCCTCAATGTGCATCCGTGCTGTTACAATTGGCAGTATTTAATTTATGGTTGAATACAATTCCATTGTTGTGTATATATACACACCCCACAATTTCTTTGTTCGTTCATCCTTCAATAGACACTTAGGTTGTTTCCATATCTTGGTTATTGTAAATAATGTTGCAGTGAATGAGGGTTCAGAATCTTTTTGAGTTAGTGTTGTCATTTCCTTTGGATAAATACCCAGAAGTGGGATAACTGGATCATATTGTAGTTCTATTTTTAATTTCTGGGGGAACATCCATACTGTTTCCCATAGTGGCCGAATCAATTTACTTTCCCACTAACTGTCCCGCGCAAACTCCCGCCAGCAGGAATGAGCACAGGACAAATAGGATTCTTCTGCAGCAACAGCTTTAATGCATCTTGAGAGCGAGATCACAAGCTGACTGTATGGTAAGGAGGACCCCGAAATGAGGGAGACGGTCTCTTATATAGGTCCCAAGCCCCGCCCATGACGTGGTCATTCCCCATAGGGCGTCCCAGGATCAGGCCAGATGACGGCGCCAGCGCCACGTCCCACGCGTGCGCAGCACTGGTGTTTACCAAACCAGCAGCAGGAAATGGGCGCCATCTTGTGATGGCGGGGAGCGGCTCCCAACAACTAACAATACACAATGGCTCCCTTTCTCCACATGATCAACAATACTTGTTATTTCTTTTCATACTAGCCATTCTAATATGTATAGGGTGGTATCTCATTGTGGTTTTGATCTGCATTGCCCTGATGATTAATGATATAGAATATCCTTCCATGTGCCTACTGGCCATCTATATGCATTCTTTGGAAAAATATCTAGTCAGAACTTCTGCCCAGTTTTTTACTGAATTGTTTTTTGTTATCGAATTGAATGAGTTCCTTATGTATTCTGGATATTGGCCCCATATTACATACATGACATACTCTCCCATTCAGAAGGCTGCCTTTAGTTGTCATGGTTTCCGATGTGCAGCTTTTAGTTTGATGCAGTCCCACTTATTTGTTTTTGTCACTTTTGCTTTTGGTATCAGGTTAAAAATATCTTTTTAATCTAAACTAAGATGTATATGAAGGAGCTTACTGCCTATGTGTTCTTCCAGGAGTTTTATGGTTTTAGGTATTATATCCAAGTTCTTTATTCCATTTTTAATTACTGTCTGGTGTATGGTGTAAGATAGTAGTGTAATTTCATTCTTTTGCATGTGGCTGTCCAATTTTCCCAACAGTGTTTTTTGAGGAGACTGTCCTTTCCTTACTGTTTTGGCTCCTATATCATAAATTAATTGACCATACATGTGTGGGTTCATTTCTGGGCTTTTTATTTTGTTCTTTGATCTATGTGTCTACTTTTATGCCAACACCATACTGTATTAATTACTATAGTTTTGTAATATGGTTCCACAGTAATTTCAGGATTACTTGTTCTATTTCTGTGAAAAAATGCCTTTGGAATTTTGATAGGGATTGCATTGAATCTGCAGATTGCTTTGGGTAGTATGGCCATTTTAACAATATTAATTCTTCCATCCATGAGCACAGACTATCTTTCCATTTATTTGTGTCATCTTCAATTTATTTCATTAATTTTTTACAGTTTTCAATATACAGGTCTTTCACCTTCTTGGTTAAATTTATTCCTAGGTGTTTTATTCTTTCTGGTGCCATTGTAAATGTGATTGTTTCTTCTCTTTCTGACAGTTCATTAATAGTGTGTAGAAATGCTACAGATTTTTGCTTATTGATTTTGTATTCTGCAACTTTACCGAATTCATTTATTAGTTCTAACAGTTTTTTCTAGGGTATTTAGGGTTTTCTATATATAATCATGTCAACTGTAAATTGTGACAGTTTTACTAATTCCTTTCCAATTTGGATGCCTTGTATTTCTTTTTCTTGCCTACTTGTTGTGGCTAGGACTTCCAATACTCTGTTGAATAAAAGTGGAGAGAGTGGGCATCCTTGTTCTGTTACAGATCTTAAGAGAAAAAGCTTTCAGCTTTCCACTATTGAGTATGATATAAGCTGTGGACTAGTCATATATGGCCTTTATTATGTTGAGGTACATTCCTTTTATACCTGCTTTGTTGAGAGTTTTTGTCACAAACAAATGTTGAATTTTGTCAGGTGCTTTTTCAGCATCTGCTGAGAAATCATTATGAGTTTTATCCATCATTTTATTAAGCATATCACATTATAGACTGACTGTGGGTATGAAACCATCCATGAATTCCTGGAGTAAACCCCACTTGATGGTGGTGTATGATCCTTTTAAAGTATTGCCTAATTCAGTTTGCTAATATTTCGCTGAGGATTTTTGCATCCATGTTCATCAAGGATATTGGCTTGTAATTTTCTTTTCTTGTGGCATCCTGGACTGGTTTTGGTATCAGTGTAATGCTTGCCTTTTAAAATGAGTTTAGGAGAGGTCCTTCCTGTTCCAATGAGATTTTCTGGAAGAGATTGAGAAGAATTGGTATTGATTCTTTGAAAGTGTGGTGGAATTCACCAGTGAATCTGTCTGGTTCTGGATTTCTTATTCATTGGGATGCTTATGATTACTGATTCAATTTCTTTACTAGTAAGTAATTAGTCTGTTCATATTTTCTATTTCATCATGATTCAGTCTTGGTAAGTTGTATGTTTCTAGGAATTTATCCATTTCTTTTAGGTTATCCAATATGTTGGCATATAATTGTTCACTAGTATTTTATGATCATTTGTATTTCTGTGGCATCAGTTGTAACATCTATTTCATATCTCATTTTACTTATTTGAGTCCTCTTTTTCTTGATGAGTCTAGCTAATGGTTTGTCAATTTTTCCTTCAAAGAACCAGCCTAGTTTGACCTTTTCTATTGCCTTTTAGTCTCTATCTTATTTATTTCCACTCCAATTTTTGTTATTCCCTTCCTTCTACTAATTTTTGGCTTCATTTGTTATTCTTTTTTCATTCTTTGAGGTGTAAAGTTGGGTTGTTTATTTGAGACTTTTTTTATTCTTGAGATAGGCATTTATAGCTATGAACTTCCTTCTTAGAACTGCTTTTGTTACATTTTATAAATTTTGGTAGTTACATTTCCATTTTCATTTGTCTCAAAGTATTTTTTGATTTCCCTTTTGATATCTTCTTTGACCCATTGTTTTTTTTAGTAGTATATTGTTTAATCTCCTCATATTTGTGAATTTTCTGGTTTTCTTTGTGTAATAATTTCTAGTTTCATACCACTGTGGTAAAAAAGATGCTTGATATGATTTCAATCCTCTTAAATTTATTAAGACTTGTTTTGTGGCCTAACACCTGATCTTGGAATATGTTCTGTATACATTTGAGAGGAACATGTATTCTGCTACTTTTTGACAGAATGTTCTATAAATATTTGTTAAGTTCATCTGGTCTAATGTATCATTTAAAGTCAATGTTTCCTGATTGATTTTCTGCCTGGATGATCTGTCCATTGATATAAGAGGGGCATTAAAGTCCCCAACTGCTTTATTGCTTCTGTTTTTTCCTTTAAGTCTATTAATATTTGCTTTATATAATTTGGTGCTTCTATATTGGATGCATAAATATTTACAAATGTTATATGTTTTTGTTGGATTCACCCCTTTATCATTATGTAACACCTTATGTCTTTTTATAGTCTTTGTTTTAAAGTCTATTTTGTCTCAGATGGTAACTACACTTACCATGATGAGCATTTAATAATGTATATAACCAATGAATCACTGAGTTGTTCATTTGAAACCAAAAGAAAATGGTATATAAACTATATAGCAATTTAAAATATGATTTAAAAAGTGAATTTTATCTGATAAAAGTATAGTTACTCCAGCTTTCTTTGAGTTTCCATTTGCACGGAATTTCTTTTTCCAAATCTTCACTTTCAGTCTGTGTGTGTCCTTACATCTAAAGTGAATCTCTTGTAGGCAATATATAGATGGGTCTTGTTATTTTATCCATTCAGCCTTTCTATGTTTTTTGATTAGTCCAAAGTAATTATTGAAAGGTAAGTGCTTCTTGCCACTTTTTAAATTGTTTTATGGCTGTTCCTTTATTGCCTGATGACTTTCTTTAGTGGTCTATTTATATTCCTTTCTCTTTCTCTTTTGTGACTTTACTATAGGTTTTTGCTTTTTGAGGCTCACATATAACAACTTGTATCTATAAAGTCTATTTTAAGTTAACAACTTAAGTTTGATTCCATTATAAAGCTCAACACATTATTACTCTACCCCCATGTTTTGTTTTTGATGTCACATTTTACATCTTTTTCTTGTGTATACCTTAACTAATTGTAATTATAGTTATTTTACTACTTTGGTCTTTAACCATCATACTAGCTTTATAAGTGATCTACTACCTTTTAACTGTATATTTACCCTTCCTGTGACATTTAGTCTTTCATACATGTTCTTGTTACTAACTAGTGTCCTTTCTTTTCAGCTTAAAGAAGTCCTTTTAACACTTCTTGTAAGGCTAGTTTGGTTGTTATGAACTGCTTTAGATTTGGCTTGTCTGGAAAACTCTATCTCTCCTTCACTTCTAAGTGATATATTTGCCAGGTATAGTATTCTTGGTTGGAAGCTTTTTCTTTCAGCTCTTTGCACATGTTGTGCCACTCCCTTATGGCCTGCAAAGTTTCTGCTGGAAAATCTGCTTAGTCTTAGGGGGGTTCCTTTATACATAAAAGTTGTTTTTCTCTTGCTACTTTTAATACGTTCTCCTTGCTTTTAAATTTTGACATTTTATTTATAATATGACTTGTTGTGGGTCCTGGCACCTAGATTCAGGCTAACTGGAAGCCAGACCCTCAGACCTCAGCTTTTAATTGTAAGCAAATATATACGGTCTTGGGAAACCACAAGTGTAAGACCACTGGCCACCAGAGCCAGATGATCTGGAGGTGTTCCCTGCAGTAGTCACAAAAACGGGGCTCCAGATGACTGTATATGCTCTTTTCTGGGTGATATGGTGTGCTGGAGCTAGGGAGAGGGAGAGAACCAAGATGGTATCCACAGCCTATGTTCCTTCAGAGCAGCTCCACAGGCTGCCAAACCTGAAGTCTGACCCTCTGGCCAAAGCTCTAAGATAAGCAAAGAGCCTACTTCAAAGCATGACTCGGGGGTATGCTTCAGTCTGCTTTGTGTACACTGCCTTGGGGTTGGTAGCCTGCCAAGAACCTTCTCTCCAGTTGCCACAATCCAGTGGGATCCAGAAACGCAAGCACCCCTAACCGCCAGAGCCAGGCAATCAAGGGGTGTTCTCTGGGCAGCAGCCACAAAATCCGGGCACCAGGCACATGTAAAGTTCCCCTCCAGGAAACACTTTGCCACCTTTAAGTGTACACTTCAGTGATGTTAGGTATATTCACATTGTTGTGAAACTTATCTCCAGAACTTTTCCGTCTTGCAAACCAAAACTCTATACCCATTAACAACTGCTCTTTTCTTCCTACCCCAGCCTCTGGTAACCACCATTCTACTTTTTGCTTCTATGAATTTGTCTACATTAGATACCTCATACAAGTAGAATCATAATTCATTTTTTCCAATTTTATTAAGAAATAATTGCCATATATCACTACGTAAGTTCAAGGCACACCGCTTAATGTTTCATTTAAAGGTATTATGAAATGATTACAACAGGTTTGTCTAACTTCTGTCATTTCACATAGACACAATAAAAAGAAAAAAAAATTCTCCTTGTGATAAGATTTAGGATTTACTTATTCTCTTAACACTGTTCTATTTATCATATAGCAGTGTTAAACACTGTCTTCCAGTCGTATATTACATCCCTAGTACTTATTTATCTCATAACTGGAAGTTTGTACCTTTTGACCACTTTCCTCCAATTCTCCCTTCCCTTGCACTCTGGCTCTGGTAATCGTAAGTCTGATCTCTTTTTCTGTGAGTTGTGTGTGTGTGTTTTTTTTTAATATTCCACATATAAGTGCGACCATACAATATTTTTTCTCTGTCTACAATTTATTTTTAATCTAAAATATTACCATTCACTGAATGAAAGGGATTTTTACTTGTGTTATTTTGGGGCCTTTACTGACAGTTGGGCCTGAGCCCAATCAATATACTGGAAGAATTTGCTATAGTGTAATCCTATTTCACACCCCTTGTTAATGATCCATTCCTGAATACAAAAACTAAATGTCACCATGTTGACGAATCACTAATTAGATGCTCAGGTAGTACTTGACTTTGAAAGTATTTATAAAATTTTAATTTTTCTTTGAATATTAAATGAAACTGTTAAGAAATGAGATAGAGAAGAGGGTGTATTTATTTACCACACTTTCCCACTGTTAATATTTATTATCATACTATTTATCTTTCATTGCATAACATTTTTAGGTTTTTACTGAGTGGAGGATCACCTGGGTTTGGTTCCAGTTCTGCCATCTGTATTTAATTTCTCTAAGCCTAAGCATCATTATCTCTACAAGTATTCTAATGTATAAATAAAGATGGAGAAAATAATACCTGGTCTATCTACTTTAAGGTAGAGCTATGAGAATAAAAACTTTATGCACTCGTAGACTAAAAAGTCATGCTCCATTTTTTCCCCATCCACTACATATTGGATTACATATTTCAACAATAAACAGCTTAAGATTAAAAAATTGTCAAGTTTTGTTGCTGTGATTAGATCTAGGAATGAGGGAGTAAGGGATACCAAGAATAAACTAGAGAAGAATTTCCCTCCCTTCCTTCTTATTCACTCTTCCATAACTTTTCAGCTATGAGTCCTTTAAGTTGAGAGTAGAGAGAACTGAAGGATGTAGAAGAAAATGACAGGTCAGTAGTAGATGTCCTACTTTGGGAGAATCTCAGGAATAGCCTGAATCTTCACCTGTAGTTTCACTTAAATTACACCAGGTATAAAAACACTGTGACTCAGTGGTTTTGCAACAAGCCGGAAACTCAGGACCTGTGGGTTCTGGCCATGCGTCTGACATTTGTTTTCCACAAGTGAGCTAGTCATGTTCACTCCCATGTTTTATTCAGTTTTTCATCTATTAATGAGAACAATGATGCCAAATTACTTCCTAGGGTTGTTAAAAAAAAATAGACCTCACAAGAGCTATCATGCCATGAAAGCTGTAACAAAGGTAGCTTTTATGCAAGAATAGATGTAAAAATATTCCAGAAGTTTCTATGCAGATATAAAGCATTACTTAGTTAACTAAGATGTGGGAAAAGGGATATGGTAATTATGAAACAAGTATAATTATGAAACAAGATAATCCTGAAATTTCTTTTGGATTATTAAATTTAATCTCCCACTCAAACCTTCACAGAAGTAATAAGAAGAGAGATTTTTGAAAACGGTGTTTGGCTTTCTTCTCATCCTTCATGTATTTACACAGTTATGGTGGCTAGAGAGTAGGGAAAGAGTCTAAGGAAGAAGCAGGAAGTAAAATGTAAAAGGGCCAGAAATCATTAATTCTTTGTTTAACCTCAGTCTTATTTTGTGTTTTCTATAAGTAAGAGCAATACGTAGTACACTAATTTTGAAACACACCTCATTAAGACAGCACCAGGCAGCTTTCCTAAAAGAGGAAACTGATGCTTAGAGAGGTTGAGTGACTTGCCCTAAGAAAAAGAGCCGGTTTTTTCAAACTCTCAGTTCAGAGCTCATACTCTTTATTATTGGCCTATTCTGTTTCAGATAAAGCAGAAATTACTTATGGAATAAGTCAACCCAACCTGTCCTGAGTAGTTACAAGGAAGTCAAGCTGTTCCAAGATTCTTCCCATCTCTCTCCACAGCCACATGGGACATAGTAAGACATCCCTACATATCTCTGCATGCCTGCTTAATGCTCTTTTCTTGACTAGCCAGATTCTTTATACTTTCTACTCTCTCATAGGGCTTCAGCATACCAAATCCCTAAAGGCATTCATCTTTTGCCCTGGCTGCTTTAATGACTTATTCTCTCTAGGGTTTTAAGTTCAGATTCCTAACAGCGAGAACTGATAGGCCCAGATCATGTTCATACATCAGGCCATAGGTTGTTGGTCAGTCCACAATAATTGGTTAACATGGGTCAAATGCTCAACCTTAGGCAGTGGCTGCGGATGGGCAGGGCAGGTCAGATTCCTTGAGAAATATGGTGTAAGTATGTGGGCATTCTGTAACTTAGCCTGTACCATTTTTTAAAAATCTCCCATACAAGATCTGCTTCCTTTTTTCTTTGGGTGTTTCTATCAAAGATATTGCCATTCTTCCTCTCACCTGAATTGAAAGTCTAAAAATTTGTTACTAAATACACTTAATATTGTTGGAAAAGAAATGCATTCACCTGGTAAAATATTCAGAATATAAAAGGGTATATACACAGTGGAAGCTGTCTCCTTTCTACCAAAAATTCTCAAGGCCCCCCTAGAGTCTACCACAGTTAACAGTTTTTGAAGCAGCTTTCAGAAAAATTCTGGGTATGTTCAAACATTTTATCCATATTCCATTTTACCTAAATGGAAGAATACTATAAATACATGTGCTCTTAGCTTTTTTCACTTAATAAATATATTTGGGGACATATTCCACATCAACACATACAATTTTTTGTTCATTTTTTAAATGGCTCCATAGAACTGAATTACATATATGTGATTTTGTTTTTTACCAGTGCCCTTTTGATAGACAGGTACATTGTTTCCATTCTTGCTATTACAAATAAGTCTACAATATGCATGTTTGTAAACAGCTATAAATAGTATCTATTAATTTTTCAGTCAAAGCATGAAGGACACTTCCATTTTGATACATTTATGACCACGCTGCCTCCAAGGATGTGCCAATTTCTCTCACCATCTGCATTATGAAAGTCCCTATTTGCTCATATCATGCACAGCCCTGTATTCTGTCAAACTTTCTGACCTCTTCCAATCTGATAATTTCAGTCATTTTCATTGTACTTTCTTTTTTGCCTACTAAGTCAGTTTGTCAATTCTTTCAGTCTCTCTCACCCCCATCTGTGTCTTTCTAATTGCAGTGTTATGACCTTAATTTCAGCTTTTACTTCTTCATGGATTAGCTCCTAATATCTCTCACTCCACTCTCTCCCTTCATTAATTCACAATTTATCCAAAAATTGCCAATATTTTCCTGATTTTATTTCTATACTCAGAAACCTCTGGTGGCCCCATCAACAACAGAATCAAGTACACATCCTTAGCCAAGTCCAGTCTTGAGTCCAGTCTGTCTACTTTAGCACCTTCACACATTCGCGAAAGTTCTGCTTCTAACTTCTGTTTTGCTTTCATTATGCTTTTTGTTTCATTACTTCTCTCGCCTGGAAGTTCTTCCTATTCAAACCTAGCTTCACTTAATCCTTCAAGGTCTTCTGTGACCACTTCATGCTGACAACCAGTTCACAACTCTCGTTTCAGAATTGTTAAACCACACATTGTCTGCATTACTCATTTGGCATTTATTAACTAAGAGTTTATTGTTTTTCTTGCCTCCTGAACTAAGCTATAAACTCAAAGAAAACAAGCCATCCCTAAAACATTTTTGTATTTTACACACACACATACATACAGCACATCTCATATTTTAATGTGCTCAAAAAATATAAGTAGATTGAAACAAGACCTAAATATATTAAAGGGACGAAAGCACTGCTAAGCTTTCCAAAAAAGCTGAAATCCATAAAAGTAATTTACATCTATTTTCCCAAACCTACATCAGATACCAAAGGTTGCCCCTGAGAACTCAAAAAACACGCAAGTGTTCCAAGAAAGAGAAGCTTGCCAGTAGGAGGAAAAGTTTTTTAGAAAAGAAAATAATACTAGCTCAATAACCTAAGCTAACAATTTCCACTAGACTGTCATGAGACTGTTAAATAATTTGCATATAGTCTTTATCAATTGCTATCTGGTGTGTACAGTCTTTGACATAAAAAGTTGAGGCATTCCTGATCTTCTATTTCTTTGCCTACAGTCTAATTTCTCTCCTAGTTCTGGGAGAAAAGGAGTACTTACAGTGGGCTATATAGGTGGGGGATCAAGTCCAGATCGAGAATTTTTCTCACATCCAGTGAAACTAAGTCTCTGTATCTGATTAAAGTAAAATACTCCAGACACTGTTTCAATTAAAGCTTATCTTAGAAATTAAACCTTTCCTCTACATGAATTTTTGAAATACAGAAGAAAACTATCTTTTCACATACACATGTGTATACAATGCATAGCAAGAAATATTTACAAGGGCATATATAGACATGCATACTTCTGAGAAAAGGAGTTAATTGGTATATATTAGTTGTATTCTTTTAAAGAGAAATATTTTTAAGTGAAAAAGGAAATATATTGTACTTTGTTATTCATATTTTCTTTACGGAGTTTATCATTAAATTCTATGGTGCTTCTAAACATTCATCTAGGAGGAGCCTACCACTGATATTTCCTATTTTAGCAAAATTCCCTGACCTATCTGATCTCTAAAAAAATATTTGGGGATATAAGTAACAAAAGTTTTTGGATCAAACCCTTTAATTCTGTCACATAATCACAAGGTCACATTCCTTAGTGAGAGGCAATATGGTGTTGCAGTGAACGAAAAGGACTTGAGTTTTAGTTTTGAATCTGATAATATGCTGGGGTGGGGGGGGGAACCTGGGAAAATCACTTACTTTGTAAAATGGTGAATTAAATTAGGACGGATATTCTTTGATTACTGAAAGATTTACAAAGAAGTATAAAGATTTATGAAGACCATTCTATGGAGAAAAGTCTATTATTCAGTTCTACAGGCAAGACGACAAACTCCAGCTCGGCAAATACGAAGCCCCTAACGTAGGCGCAGTATGTATCAAGATGCTCCCGTAATGTTAGGCGCTCACTCGCCAGGGTTTAAACGGAATGCAAGACGCAAGTCTTGTCACTCAAAAAGCCTTTCGATTCTCTTGGTCATAGCCCTCCCCAAAGTGCCAATGTCTAATCGCCAACAGTCACCAAGCCATTAGTAAGACGAAGACATACCTGCTGCGAAGGCGTAGGGGACAATACTACAATTCCCAGAAGGCCTCATCCCACCGCCCTCTCCCGCCCCCGCTCCTGCCCTTCTGCCGGCCGGGATTTGTAGTCCTTGCCCACCGCCGGCGGCGACGCGGAAGCGTGCTAGAAATATGCTCTTCCCACTAGTAGGTAGTGAGACCACAACTTTCAGCTGAACTCCTACTCCGACTGACTAGAGTTGACCCCGCTCACCGTCGAACTCCCGCCCCCCAGTGCTCCTCAGACCTACTAGCTGTCCGGGAGGAACCACGCCCCGGAAGTGGGTCGAATCTCCCAGCCGACCGCCGAGGTGCCTTCCAGCCACTCCTTGCGGGGCTGGAGCCGGAGAGGCGGGCTTGGGGGAGGGGCAGGGGCGGGACGGTCGGGGCCGTGCGGCGCAGTGCCCGGGGCGGAGCCGCTCGCGGGGCCGCGCGTCTGGGTGGCGGCGGTGCCGCGCCCGTGTGGAGAGTCAGCTACGGCTGCTAGTGGGAAGCGGGGGTGGGGGGGATAAGGAGGAACCGGGAAGGGGGCAGGGCGAGCGGGAGCCGTGTTCCTGAGGCGGTGGCGGCGTCTCGGACGGAGGAGGAGGAGGGCGGGGAAGGAGGATGGAGCTAGCTGGGGGTTGGGGCTGGCGCTAGCCGCAGCGGCTCGCCTCTTACTGTGGGAGAGCGACGGTAGCTCCTGGAAGTTGAGGGGTCGGGAGCAGGGCTGGAGCCGCCGCTGCCTCGCCTCTAGGGCGGCAGGGAGGAGCAGGGAGCGGCAGGGCCCGGCGGGGGTCGGGAGGGAGGAACGGGCAGGGGGAGCGAGCTGGGGAAGACTGAGGAGGCTCTGCGCCGGACGGGCGGGCGGCAGCGGCGGGGGGGCCAGCGGCCGCAGCCGGGGGAACGCGGGAGGATGGAGCAAGTGGAGATCCTGAGGAAATTCATCCAGAGGGTCCAGGCCATGAAGAGCCCTGATCACAATGGGGAGGACAACTTCGCCCGGGACTTCATGGTGAGTCCCTCCCCTTGCCGTCGCCTCCTTTCGCCGGCACCGGAGTGCCCGGCCGCCTCGCCTGGGCTGCCGGGGTCGTCGGCGCTTTGTGTGCGGCTGTGAGGACGGGCGGAGGGGACGCGCACCAGTCCGCAGGACCTGGTGTTCTCGGAGGCCTGCAGCGGGTGAGGTTGCCTCCGCCCCTCGGCCTCGTTTCCCTTCCTCCGGCGTGCTCGGCCCCCTCGGCGGGCGTCCGGGCACGAAGGGAGCGGCCACCGGGCCGAGCCCGCACTCTGCAACGCCCCAGCGACCACCTATTGTTTCTCGTGCTGGGAGCCGGAGGGGAGTGAGGTGCAGGCTGGGGTCCAGGCTCCCCTCACCTCCGCATCCAGCCTGCCCCTCCTGGGGGGTGGTCGAGGCAGCGTGTCTGCACGGGGCAGAGAGCAGATCCAGGCTGACGGAGGAACGGGGGTATTGAGGTTGGCATTAACTCGTGGGTCCCTCTACACAGGCTGGTCTCAGAGGTGGGCAAGGTAGGACTTCTGCCTTTTCTGGGTTCGCAATTATTATCTCCAACGCTTGGCAAAGGATTGCCCGTAAGGAATCTCGTCTCGTTGTAAGCCCAATTTCCCTTTACGCCCAACCCGTCCCTTGTCTCTTGAGACCCAGATTTGAGATGGTGTTGGGGTCAGCGTTACTTAGGTTGAGGGGTTAAGTGTGTGTGTGTGTGTGTGTGCGCCGAGGGGTTTTATCCTAAAGGAAACCTATTTTGGACTCCTTAGGGGATATTGCCGAAGGCGGAGGGGATGTGACTACCACTTCCTACCGGGGGTGGGGGTGGGGAACTTGGGAACAATAGTCCTGGAGGGGCGGAGGCGACGATTCGGGCCGGAGCCCTGAACTGGGAGATAACCTTCTCGGCCTCCCTCCCACCTCCACCCCCTTTCCGCCCTCTGCCTGTACGGGCGGGCTGGAGAGGAGGTTAAAAGTCTAGTTCGTGAAATTGCTAGATACCTACCTCACAGTGAGGGGGTCAGATCCGAAGGCGTGGGACCAGAAGTCGACTTCCTACACTGCCACCCCCCCCCTTTATTTTTCTGCTGGACAATGTTCCCTTTGGGGTTGTTTCTCGCCTTAGGAGGCGGTGGTTGCGGCGGCTGCCCCTACGGATATTGCGCAAGACTGGGGCGTTGGAAACTCTGGAGGTCTGGGGAATGGAAAAGGAAGTTGGACTTTGGGAAGTGGTTGCTCCTTAGCCTTGGCGAGGTTTGGGAATGGGGAATAAGCTAGGGAAAATTTTGCTCCTGGGCGCCATGCACCTCCAGCTATAATCACTTAATTTCGAAATTCTCGATTGTAAAAAAGGGATAGCAGTTAATGTCTATAAAAATGAATAAGCGGCAAACATGGGTAGTTTTTGTTTTAAAGTACAGTTTAATTGTTGACAGGGTGCAGGTGAAATGACTAGGTACCGAAATACTTCTTCACATTTTAAAGAGACTTGAGCTAGTTAAAATTGTTAACAGCTTATAAAATAGATCCTTGAGCTTACACAATAGTTTTGTGGACCTTTGGTTACCGCTTCCCTAGACCAATAGTAGAAGGTAGGAGTAAGATTTTGTTACTATCTTTTGAAGACAGAAAAATGTAGATTAATCTGTGGATTGTTTTGAACATTTTCTTTTGATATTTAGTTTATGTATTTTTGAAAAAGTTTGATTCTGAGAAGGGTAAAAAAAGAGGACATTTTCCCTTATAAAACTGAGCGTTTTTGTTGTTTTGGTATCTTGAATGGTGTTATTTAATATGGAGTCCCCGTTTTACTGCTCTGTAGCAAAAAAAGAAAATACTAACTTAGAATATTTTAAAAGTAAAACTGCTCTTTTACAATCTTATTTAGGTAATGGAAGAACAGGTGGTGTGGTCCCTGGCCGCTTCTGGTTTGCTTGCTGGTCATCTTGTTATCCCCTGGGTATATCGTGTCAGGAAAGAGCATTGTTTGGTGATGAAGGCCATCAGGACAGGTGCCCAGTCTCTGAACTCCTGGACCAGGGAAGTAGCCCTCGGGTTCCTGCTTTGAGGATGAGTCAGAGATTCCTATTGGAGATTTAATTTCTCAAGGACTAAATGAGTTTCCTTTTTTGTTCCATGGTACCTAGGGATAGCTAGGTGATTCTACATTTGAGATTTGATGACTAAGGCTATTCTTTTATAGTGTTGGCTTTTTTTCAGTGACTTGATAAGCAATAGCTATAATTAAGACTGCTAGTTGCTGCCGCTTTTTCCCTTCACTGGAAGATTGAAGGGAAACAGTGGAAAGAGAATAGAAAATCAGCTGATAGAGTCTAACTGTTGTGTCATTCTTAAATTATGATATGTGGATTAAAAATTGATTTTTAAATTGTAGCATTTTAGAACTGAGCCTTAGAGATAATCTAGCTATTATAATGCTACTCAGCTTTAAAGTAATAATGTTCATTTCAAATTTGGAAACTATAGAATAATCATCAATAATGCTGTACCTTTAGGAAAGTGGTCATCCAAACTGCTCTTTCCATTATTCTGTCCATCCTTTCCATAGCCCTACCACCCAAAGGCTATCTCTGTTAATGTTTTTAATGCTTCTCTGACCATACTGCATATACCATCTTATATTCTCAGTTTTTTTTTAACATTTTGATAAGTTTTTCATTTGTAAAAATAATTTTAAGTGACTATATACTATTTTGCCTGGCTACTATTTTATAGCTTAACCCTATTTCCTTATGATTGAGTGTTTAGTTCATTTATTTTCTGCTATTATATAATTCCGTAATGAACATACATACAGAAAATTTTTTATTTTGGGTTATTGCAGAGTATATTTTCCAGTAGTAGGCAAAAGGATATAAACACTTAATGCTTGTTTATAAATAACTTTTTGGAGATGTGTCATTTTATACAATTGTCAGTAATGTGTGAGTATTCATGTAATTATCTTGATCTTTGATAATTTGATGATTGAAAACGATGTCTTTGTTTTAACTTGAACTTGATGACTAGTGAAGGTGGAAATTTTTCTACCTGTCATTAACTATTCTGAGTTGTATATTTTTGGCCTTGGCCTTATGTGCCCCCTTTCTCATAAAGAGGAGAAAACTAAAGTATTGAGATGGTGTAAACTATGGTAGTGAGATGATTACTTACATATTGAAGGTTAGATGGCTAATTTGTGGCAAATCTAGAACTTGATCTCGACTATCTCTGACTTTCAGTCTTTTTTGCAACATCACAGACAGTGATCATGACAAATAAATGTATGAAGTAGAATGCTGCACATTCATGTTTGACAGACCTGAGTTTTACTCTCCTATCTGCCATTAGCTAGTTATCTGACTTTGGGCAGGCCACTTAAAATAAGTTGGCTGATTTCTCTCATCTTTTTAAAAGAAGAAAAATGCTGCCCACTTCACAGGGCTGAAGTATGGGACTGATATTTAGGGTCATCATCTAACAAATTATTGTGCTAAGATCTGTTTATCCTCATGGATTAATTTATGTGGTCATTTATAGATAACTGGAGATAGATGAAAGGAGGTATCTGGGTTTTCACTTTCAATCATTTTCTTTTGTTTTTTAAAGCTTTATCCTAAGTTTTGGAACAAGAAGTAGATCAGGCTAAAGGTTATCCAGAGTGTATTAGACATTTGTATATTAAAAAATTGTGAAAAATGACTCTTAAGGTACAAGCAAAGAGGGCAGTTTCAGCTTAAAAACCAGCTCTCCACTTACGAAGGTGAAACAAAGGTTTAAGAGTGGACTCAGTGGAGTTTTAAAAACAAGGCGTAGCCGAGGTATAAAGTATAGTACTTTTTTGTGAAACACTGGGAAAAAAGGGTTTTTGAACATTTTTCTAAGGCTACACTGGGGATGTTACAGCAAGCCATCCTCTGTTAAAATGCTATTTAAGATAACTTTGGTATTTTAAATTAATCTGAGCTTAATTTATCAAAGTACCGTAGAAGTTATGCATTTCAGGAGGTTTATTATATAAAACCATCCTACAAATAGTAGTCCTGACAGAATGCTCAAAACAACCTGTTGGCTTTGTTATGATTAAATAATTATTATATTATGTTTATTTTACTACAGTAATGTTAGTGACTTTATTAAATTATTTAAGTAGGAAGGAAGTTAACATTTTAAATCGAATATGCTAAACACTATGCTAGGTATTTTACATTGTTTTACTTAACATATCAGTAGTTTATGAGGTAGATATAATCAGTGTTTTTACAGATGAGAACACACTCTGAGATGTTAAATATCCTGCCTGAGTTTAGATCTGTTCTTTTTATCTTATTTCTCGAAGATACACCTGAGGTCTGTCTCCTAGGACCTGCCTCGAACTAGGCTAGTGGTTGAGGGCACATACATCACCATGCAAAAGGATCGAGATTTTAAGAGTTGAACATGTTCAGAGAGTGGTAGATAATATGCTATAACTGATGCAGCAGTTTTCACACCTTTGGCCTCAAGAGTCCTTTACAGTCTTAAGAATTATTGAGGACTCCAAAGGTCTTTTATTTACTATATTACAAATGAAAACATTAAAAAAAATAATTCACTTTAATGGTAGTAAACCCATTCCACATTAACCTGTATAGTACATTCAATGACAAGTAATTATTTTTCAAAACAAAATAGTGAGAAGCATTATTTTTAATATTTTTGCAAATTTCCGTATTCTCTGGCTTAAGAGAAGACAGCTGGATTCTCATCTACTGCATCCATACTGTTGCAGTGTTACATTTCACACAGTATCATGTGTCATGTATGCTCTAGAAAACTTTACTGTACAATCCTAAGAATGAAAATGATGAAAAAAACTAAGGTCTGTACATCCTTATATTTACACATGAGAAAGTGTAACAGTATTAAGAAAAGAGTTTTGACTTTATGGACTCTCTGAAATGGTCTGGGAGTGGACTGTCCCTGTGACCATACTTCGAAAATTTGTGTGGTAATGCATGTTAAAGATTAAAGGTGATGCTGAGGGAGGTAGGGGTTAGATTATGAAGGTCTTGGATCTATGCTATATTTTATACTGTGGATCAATAGTAGTAGTTTTGAACAGTTCTGCACTACAATTCTTAAGAGTCACAGGGAAAGTGAACAAGTATTAAGAAAAAAGACATGCTAGTTGAACATTCCAGCAGTGTTATGTTCCCTTCCACCCCAACTTTACTATGAGCCTTCAGTTATGTCATTCAGGTAGGTTCTGGTAGAAAAGCTGAGACTCACTACTGGGAGTCTCTGGAGAGCCACTGCATGGTTTTAAAAAGGTAAGCAGTCAGTTAACAGGTTTGTGTTGGAGAAAGTTAATTCTGAAGGCATTATGAAGGATGGATTAGTGAAGGAGAGCATTTTGGAAGCTGTTTAAACAAGAAGTCAGATGAGGACCTGAACTAAGCTAAGCAGAATAGAGAGTATATAAAGGATCTGGTAAGGATTAAGAAAGAAGTCTCCACGATTCACTAAATGTGGGTAGTAAAGGGAAAGGAATCTTGTACTATGACTCCAAGGTTTCTAGCTTGGTGTACTATCATGAAAATTAGGTAGTACTATTTGGTTGGTAGAGTTAAGGAGTAAGGGAGGAGAAACAACAGGTAGAGAGGACCAAGCAAAAATGGTGGGAGGAAATTTCAAGGTAAAAGAGAATAAGTTTAGTTTTATGCATGTTAAGACTGAGGTGCCTGTGAGACATTTAGTAGGAAGAGAGCTGACAGGATGGAGTTAAAGATTTGGGGGTCATCATATAAGTTTGTAAAGAGGTAGTTGAAAGCGTGGGAGTGAATGAGCTTATTCAGACAAGTATATAGAGTGATTAGCTTTAGGTTGAAGAGCATTACCATTTAAAGAGCAGCCGGAAAAGGATGTCCTAGTGATTGTATCTGAGAAGTTGTCATCACACAGGAGGGAGGGGAACCCGGAAGATGTCAGAAAAGCCTGGGAGAGTTTTCAGGAAAAGAGTAGTTAACCAAAGTCAAATAGTTTGGGGAAGACCGGTAAGGTAAGTTTGAGCAAGTACTCATTACATTTACCAAGTAGGAGTGATTTGGTGACTAGAAAAAGCAGTGTGGGATTGGGGTATGGGAAAAGTCATTATAGTGGATTAAAGAGAAAACAGGTGAAGTGGGTATAAATTCTTTCCATTTTCTTTAGCATTCTGAAAATAGATGGCAGAAACTAGAGGACACAAATTGAAGAACTCCCCTCCCACCCTCTGCTTTTTAAACAAAGAGAATATTTTCATATATTTCTTATCTATAAGTATATCCTTTTTTGTGAAATGATTGCTGTTTATAATTTTAAAAGATAACTTGTGTTTGGGTTAAATAAGCCCTCCGAAGTTTTCGATTTAAAGTTTGGATTTGAAATGTTAGAAAACAATAGGGAAGACTGAAAGCCTGACAAGATCTTAAGCTGCACAGACTAGATGAGTATATACATTGTTTCTTGTTTGTTAAACTGTTCAGTATTGTGGTTTGTAGTTATTTTTTGAACTAATGAGAGCTTTATTGAGATAAAATTCACCTACCATAAAATTTATTCAAGATGTGTGGTTTAACAGTTGTTTAATGGTTTTCCACAAAATTGTACTATTACCATAATGAATTTTTTTATCGTTCCAGAAGGATACCCATTACTAGCCACTCTTCCCACACACCCTCATTCCTGCAGCCTTAGGCAATCACTAATCTGCTTTCTGTCTCCATAGATTTGCCTCATGTGGACATTGCATGTAAATGGGGTCATGCAACATGTGGTGTTTTGTGACCAACTCTTTGACTTAGCATAGTGTTTCCAAGGTTCATCGATGTTGTTGCATGGATCAAAAATACTGCATTTCTTTTCATGATTGAATTATACTCTATTGTATGGATATACCACATTTTGTTGTGCATTCATTGGTTGATGGACATCTGAGCTGTTTCCACTTTCTGGAACACTTTGTATTATGTAATAATATATATAATGTTAATAATAATATTTTCTATTTTATGAAGCATAGCTACTATGAAATGCAAGTTTTCCTTAGGATATATGTTTTCAGTTATTATGAGTGTATACCCAGGAGTAGAATTACTGGGTCATATGGAAACTTCATGTTTGACATTCTGAGGAACTGTTACCCAAAGCTGTTGCACATTACATTCCTACCAGGAGAATGCACGTTTTATATTCCTACCAATTTCTCACCAACACTTGTTAGTGTCTGTTTTTTTTTTACTATAACCATCATAGTGGGTGTGAGGTAGTATCTTGTGGTTGTCGGGCTTGTGGGCTTTTAAAATATCTCAGTATATAAATGGTGCTCTATGTGTAACGTGTCTTTCAAAGGTAAAGTGACAGGCAAGTTTCCAGTAGTCCTCACTTTTGTGCTAATCTTGTTGCTTTTCCAGTGCCAATGACTTAGTTAGGATTTTTTAATCCATCTTTTGAGTGTCCAGCCAAATATATTTATATTTTAAATAACTTCACAAATGGAAGTGAACTTCTCAGTAACTCTCCAGACATGGCTTATTGAGACAGCACACTAAAAATTTACCTCAATTGTTAATTCTCAAGACTGTTTTACTGTATGTATTTACTTTAGAATATTGTTAGCTTTTTTTCTTCAATTTTTGACATTTAGTTCAGAAAAGTTTTTGACAGGTTGAAACTGAAAGTAAAACATTAACATTTAGATAGATTAAAATTTTTTTTGTTGCTGTGTTTAAACACTTCTGTGTTTCTTCTGTAGCACTCAGTTCATTAGCTTCATAAACATTTACATTTCTGACTTCCTCAGACCTAAAGCCTCCAAGGCTAGAGGCTGGAACTTAGTTATCTCTGTATCCCATTGCTTAATATAGTGTCTGGCACTTAATAGGCATTAATGGCCATTGTTTAAGCAGAAATTACAGTGAATTTAAAGCTATGAGACATGGATTTATTCTTCAGGTGGATTCTTCAAATGGTCCAAAGGGCTTGTCTCTTAGACCAGCATGAGAGCTGTTTTCCTCCTTCTGAAAGGGTTCTTTAGCTACCCGGCTCACTTGCTCGCAAGGAAAGACACGAGAACTCTGTCAGTGTGGTTTTATTCCCTGTAAGACAGACAGACAGAATGGCTGTTTCGGAAAGGAGACAGCAGCAGCTTGTGGGTGAGGAAGCGTGTTTTTAAGGAGTAGGGTGTTCTTAAGAGGAGGGGCGAAAAGGTGAGGCAAGTCCAGACATGATTTTCACCAGCCCATGTGCTTGGGACTACGGGGTAAATGGAGGATAAAGTCTTACATTCCTCCCTTTTTTGTTTTATAAATTGCAGGGGACTTGGGGAAGGGGTGAAGGTCAGTGCTTCCTGCTGATTAGGGGCGATGAAGTTCATTTTTGTATTGATAGGGGTGGTCCTCGGATGAGCCCTTGGTCTGAAGTGGCGATGGCATGTTCCAGGACTCGAGCTTCTGTCAACACTGCATTGTCTGCTGGCAGGATCTTTCTTCCCGTTGGAAGGCAGATTACCTGATTGATTGTTTGGTTTTTTAGAAGATTAATTAGGCAGGGAGTGAAGAGTAGGGAGAAGGCAGACAATGAGGAGAGGCATGAGGAGAGGAAGGAGGATGTCTCTCAGAGTTGATCTAAGCCCATTGTCCCTGTCTCATTTTCCCCTCTACAGATAGAGACCGTAGCTGCTGCTCGGGAAAGAGGGGGACGACTGCTCTGGCTGCTTCCTGCTGAGAGGGGGCACAGTAAGGGGGGCAGCTAGGTCTCCATCAATGGTTGGTCAGGAGGGTGTCAGAAGATGGGAGTTTTTATCTTTGTTCTCTATGGCTATCACCATTTGCAGCTTCATGGCCTCTAGGTGAGACAGAACAAATCATGTCACTAGGTTAAGCAGCAACATCTGGAGTTGGATTTTCTATTCTGGAAGAACAGACTTGACAAGGAGATTAATGAATGCATGGCTGAATATGAGGATTAGAAATAGTAAAACTCTAATTGAGAATCATAGCTAGATATCTTGGGGAAACTAGAATTCTGGATGTAGTCTATGTACTAATGACTAGTATTAGGACTTAGTATAAATAAGGCTGCATTATTGAAACAATACTTTTCTCTAAAATCACCCTCATTTTTATTAGAAGTAACCAGATTAAGAAAATAATTAACACTTGGCTTGATTATTTGCATAAGTGCAGCAAGAAGAGCAATTGATTACATAGGCTCTTTTAAATGTGCTTTGCTGGAACTTTTTATAAGGAACTTCAGATTGGACTTTTAAAGGCCTCTCAAAGCCAGAAAGCCAAGCCAGACTTGCCATCAGGTTTTGCCTGCAGTACCTGTAGATTTGGGTGAATTCCTCTCTTCTTGAGGTCCCCAAGACATTCTGAGGTTCCTGCACCTGCCAGGAAGTGACCTTCATTTACTCACCCTGTAAGGCTGCTGGGAATCCTGTAAGCAAGGTACCAGGCCAGTTCCTCCAAGGGGCTCCGTTGGCTTTATAAAGTCAACTTTAGTTCGTTAAAGCTGTCTGTTCATATGAGTTTTATGCACGTGTCTCTCAGGTATAACATTCCAGTCAAAACCTTGGTAATATAACCAGTGTTTTTAATTGGTCCTCTTACCAAGGAAAGCAGATTCTTATTGAACTTATACAAATAAACATACTGCCATGAAATATAACAGTAGTCACTGAGTTTTTAAATTCTGGAGGGATCAGGTAGAGAGAAAGATAAATGTTTCAGTTCTGCTTACAAAAGTATTGTCATTTACTAAACTGTTGTCAGCTTAAGAGAAAAAGCTTAAAACACTATCAGTAAAATTTGAAACAAAAAGCCACAAAATCATCTTCTTTACTTAATCCTATGTAATACCTGTTCTGCTGAAATCTAGTTCTTTACTAGTTCAGGAGTAATAAAACATTGATTATAAATGACAGACAGTTGACATAGGAAATTTGGATATTTTTGCAACACAAAACATTTAGTAACAAAGTTTAGCATCATTCTCTTTGGCAGTGTTTTCTAGGTAATTAAGCAGGTGATTATATATCAGATAAAGAAGCTAATTTAGCCAAATAGTTTCCCCAATGAGAAAAAAAATTCTTCTGACATGTTCCAGGGGCCTTCTGGAAAATATCAGAGTTAACTAGAGGTAAAAGCACCTTTTGAATTTGATTTTGGGAAGTTGTCAGAAGAAAGTTTCTTTGGCACTTGCTTAAATAGGATTATAGGTTGCCATAAAGCAATACTTATCCATTTAACCAGAATGACAACAAAATACCTCAAAGGCAAATACAGAAGGTTACAGTTGTTAGCAAAGTTTAGCTTTTAGTCTTTTTAATACTAAGATCTCATTTTCTTAAATACTCAGACAACTCATTGAGACTTAAGCATGAGAAACTTTGATAAAACAATTAGAGAACCCTTTGCAACTTTTCAACATTAAGAGCAGACTAATCAGTTTAAGAAAACTTTGTCTTTAACTGAAAACAAAATTCTAATTTTGCTGTGTACTTGATATCAAGACTCATTTGTTTTAATTTTACATAGCGCGACCATGTCAATTTTTCCACAAACTTCCTACAACTTTCTTTTACATTCACGGTTCTCCCTCTTTAAATAAACAGCTGTACTTTAGAACAATTACTTTCTTTTACCCTAAATAAAATGAATCTCCATTTCTTATACCTTCTCTTGTTAAAACACATATCTTTTCTAGCAAGCAGAGATGTTTTCTTTATTACTTTAAGTAGTTTTATTTAGAACTTAAAACCATTAGGCATTTCTTACATGTTCTCTTACCAAAGCACACATCTTTTCTATCATGCAGAGAGGTTTTATTACTTTAAGTAGTTTTAATTAGAACTTAAAACCATTAGGAACTTTAACTTTCAGTGAACACTGAAAATAGGCTATGGTAAACTGTAACACCAGCATTCCTTAGATTGATACATTTATGAATATATTTTGTCATTTCTGAAAATGTGCCTTATAGCACAATTTTTTACTAAGCACAAAACATCTTCTTATAACTTAGCAAAACTCTAAGAATTTTGGTTACCACAAAATTCTTAGGCTGTTTGCAGATATATACACTGTTATACATTAATATACTATTATTATTATTAAGATATTCATTTGTTACACTTGTTTACACACTCTTTAGCAATCATGCTAGATTACTTATAAAACCTTTATTAGACATTAGACAAAGGCTTTCTTTAAGTATCTTTTTGAAAGATTTGACAGATAGTATCAACTTAAATGATTTTAAGTAAATGTAGGCAACTGATAATTATAAGGACATGTCTGTTTCAGTTAAACTTAAATTAGGATTAATGCTTAATATCTTTTATTAGAATTTTCTGGAAGTTTTAGAATGCCCAATTTTCACATGCGCTTCTTTTTAAATTAATTTATATTAATACCATCTGGAGGTAGAAAAGCATTTTTCATTTACACACTTAGACAAACAAACATACAGACTGAGACAATGATTACAGTTAGCAACACTTTTCGTAAAAGAACATACATTCAGATAGATAAACTGATACAAAGATTTGAGATACTGATATCCAGTTGCCTTCTTTCGTTTTAGCTTATTTGACTAAAAGTATTTCAGTCTAAGGGCGAGCAGTTCATATAACTGGGTTAAGGTTTAGATGGCCCCAGGCTAACAGGGCTGATGAAGGCTCTGAACTGATAGGGACTTGTGTGTGTCCAGGGGACTGGAAGTTGAGGTGTTGGCCGGGGAAAAGAGTAGGGAGGCAATGTTGCTGGGGGTGCATATAGCAAAGGAAATGGAGGGATCTTCTAGGAAGGTGACTTGCAGGGCTAGGATTCGGCTACGGGGAAGGGTTTTCAGACTTTTGTATGTTAAGAGTTCTGACAGGAGGTGGGGTGAAAGAATGATGGTGGCTGTGCCATAGGTGAGCTTTTTTGCCTCTTGGTGAAGAATAGCTGCAGCTGCTAAGGCACGGAGACATGGTGCCCATCCGCAGGTGGTGGTATCTAATTGCTTTGAAAGATATGCTACAGGGGCAGGTAAAGGACTCCAAGGGCAAACCCATGGGTTTAATTAACATATAAGAGGAAGGATTTAGAGAGATCTGGCAGGTGTAGGTCTGGGGCTCATAGGAGAGCTTTCTGCAGGGAAGAGAAAGGGCGGGTTACTGGCTGCAAAAGGGGCTCGGAGAGGGAGCCCTTTGCTGCTGCATAGAGGGAAGCTGCGAGCAATGAGAAATTGGGGATTCGGCTACGAGAAAGTTTGCTAAGCCTAAGAAGGAAAGTATCTCTTCTTTTGTAGAGGGGACAGGGATATCACGGATTAGTTGTTTTCTGCATAGAGTTATGGCTTTTCGGCCAGGGGTCAGAAGAACACTAAGTATGAAATTTGAGATGTGGATAACTGCACTTTTTCTGGGGAGATGCGGTAACCGCAGTCAGAGAGGTGGTTTAATAGGGTGATTGTATCTTGTTGTGAGGTTGCTAGGGAAGGGCTGCATATAAGAAGATCATCGACATATTGTAAGAGGGTAGAGTGAAGGAAAGAAATATGTTGGAGGTCGTGTGCTAGCACTTGGCCGAATAGGTGGGGACTGTCTCTAAAGCCTTGGGGAAGGACAGTCCATGTTAATTGGGTAGAGACACGGGAGGTGGGGTCTGTCCATGTAAAAGCAAAAAGATTTTGTTAATTGGGGTGGAGAGGTATGGTAAAGAAGGCATCCTTTAAGTCTATTACTGAAAAATAGGTGGTGCAGCTTGGGATGGAGGAGAGGAGAGTATATGGGTCGGGTACTACGGGATGGATGGGGATGACGGCTTCATTTATGATTCGGAGATCTTGGATTAGCCTGAAAGTGCTGTTAGGCTTTTTCACTCCAAGTATTCACTCCAAACTCCAATGATGGATATGCAAGAACGGGAGACGGGGCCCTTATACAAACACAGAACGGAGTAAGTAGCTCCGGTGTTGATGAGGAAGGAGAGTGGGATTCCTGGCACCATGACTCTCACCCGGGGCTCTTCGGTGGTGATCGAGAGAGCCGTGGACCCTGCTAATCTTCATTTGCTAGGTTGAAGATAGCAGCTGGGGACGGAGCAGAGTCAACTGCCCAATGTCCAGGGAGGTGGCACTTGGGACAGGGCCCAGGGAGCTTTCTCCAGTTGGGGCAAGCTCCTGCCCAATGGCCTGCTTGGTGGCACCTGTAGCATGAGGGCTCTCTCGGGTTGGGGCAAGCTTTTGCCCAGTGGCCTACTTGGCCGCACTTGTAGCATGGTTTTGGTGAGGCTGTCTTCTCAGGCCCCCAGGAGTTGACAGTCACGGGAGGAAAGGCTTTAGCCATCATTTGATGTTTTAGCTGATATTTATGTTTTAAGGCTTTCTCACCTCTCCCATTGTACACCTTGAAGGCTACAGCTAAAACTTCGGACTGTGGCATAAGGGGCCCCCGCTCGAGCTTTTTTAGTTTTTCTCTTACGTCAGGAAAACTTTGAGCAAAGAAATAAGTCATTAGGAGTTGCCGCCAGTCAGGAGTTCCTGGATCTAGATTGGTATACTGTAAGAGGGCCTGTGTGAGCCTGTCTAGGAAGGCTAAAGGGTTTTCGTCCCTATCTTGGAGGATATTTTGTTAATTTTTCATAATTAATGGCTTTATTGGCCGCTTTTCGGAGGCCTGCTACGAGACAGGTAGTAAACTGGTCTTGGCGAATGATATCTCGGGGGTGGTTATAGTCCCATCCTGGGTCTCTCTCTGGCACAGCTTCTGGTCCCATGGGATGAGTGGGGTTGGTGAGGTGCATGTCATCTGCACGGGCTCTAGCCTGCTCCCAGACTCACCTGCGCTCTTCGGGCAGGAGGGTACTAGACATGATGACATGGAGGTCATGGAAGGTGAGATTGTAGGATTGGGTGAGGTATTGGAATTCCTTGCTATAGGTTGTGGGGTTAGAAGTGTATGAGCCGAGGCGATTCTGGATTTCCGAGAGGTCAGAAAGGGAAAAGGGAACGTGTATTCTAATGACACCTTCGGCTCCTGCTACTTCCCTCCGTGGGGCTAAGAAGTGAGCTTTAGTGCGACTGCGAGTGGCAGGCAGACTGAGAGGCAAGGGGGACTGAACAGGGGTTGGGGAAGGGAGAAAGCTGCGGAGGTGATATGGAAGCTGTGAAGGGAGAAGAAGGGAGGGTCGGAGGGGTGAAGGCAGGTGGCGTAGAAGAAGAGGGTTGGAGGCGCACTTGAGGCTGCTGATCCTTATCCTGCTGACCGATAAGGAGGGGGCTGATCTGCAGGATCTGGGTCTAGGGAGGAAGAGGGAGTCTTCAGAGGGTTTGAAAGGATGGCAAGGATATGCTTGGGGTGGCGAGAGTTACATAGAGATGGCTTGTTTTGAAGATAGAAGAAAGCTTGAGCATAGGGAATTCTGTCTGTTTGTCTCACGGAATTTCTCTCCATCTGCCTGAACGCTCACAGAAAATGTGAAGGTTTCGAAAGGACTTTAGGGTCTAATAAGGATCTATTTTGGGGCCCAATTGTTTTATTGTCTAAAGGATATTGGGGCCAAATCTGGCTGCAGAACCGAATTAACTTGGAGGGCTTTAGATCTGGATGTAAATGAAGAGTTTTGAAATTGTCTACGAGGCAGCTGAGCGGGGAATCGACAGGGATGGAGGGGGACGCTCCCATTGTGACTCTTTCGTGGAGTTGCTGCAGCACACCCCAGGCGTCCCTAGGGGGTTCAGAACTCCAAAGACTAGCCCAACTCCAAGAAGTCGTCACCTCTGTCACTGGAGGGGCACGCTTGCCCTAAGCAAGCAGCAGGTGCCTAGCGCTGGGACTTTTCGGCTATGAGCCAGTGGAGCAGAAGAGTCACAATGGGAGCAGTCTGTCGCCCGCTGGGGACGAGAGGGACTAGGGGCGTCACTGACCTGCTGTGGGCCTTGTAGGGGTGCAAGAGGGACGAGAGAAACTAGTGGACTGGGGGCGTCACCGACCCACTGTGGGTCTAGGGGGCAGTCTCTCACCTGCTGCGGACGAGGGAAACTGGACTGGAAGTGACTAGGGGCACAGCCATAGCCAGTGAAGGCCATGGCTGGGGGCGGTCCCCCACCTGCGGTGAGGCCACGAGGGTGCTGGACACTCAACAGTCAGCCCTCAGGCGCTCACAGAGGCGTTTTAGTCACTTGATGGGAGAGGGTGACTCACCGCTCCTTTGGCGCGGGTGGTGGATGCTGGAGAGGCCTTCAGGGAGATGGAGGGCGCTGAGGCGCCCTCGTGTCCGGAGGGGCCGGGCGCTATCGGGTTCCCGGTGCAGCTCGAATTCCTAGGGAAGAGCAGGCGACCGGGAGAGCCCAAACCAGGTGGAAACACCAATGAAAGGGTTCTTCAGCTACCCGGCCCACTCGCTCGCAAGGAAAGACACGAGAACTCCGTCAGTGTGGTTTTATTCCCTGTAAGACAGACAGACAGAATGGCTGTCTTGGAAAGGAGAGAGCAGCAGCTTGTGGGTGAGGAAGCGTGTTTTTAAGGAGTAGGGTGTGTTTTACTATGGGGACGTTGGTGATTCGGTCTTAAGGGGTGAGGCAACCATCTGGTTGGTCATTGGATCTTAAGAGGGGGGAGCAAAAAGGTGAGGCAAGTCCAGACATGATTTTCACCGGCCCATGTGCTTGGAACCATGGGGTAAATGGAAGATCAAGTCTTACACCTTCTATGCGTACAGGTGTGCTTACACAAATAGTTGTATTTTCAGGATCCACTGAAAAAGAAAATATAAGTTAAAATACTAGGCTGAATTCAGTTGGACTTTTCAATAAACATGATTTTATTAATTGTAATATCTTCTACATAAATATAAGAAATAGTACAGTACATACTTTCTCTAGACACTGGTTGATGTACATAAGAATTCAGAGAACCACTTAAAGTGTCTACTTAAGTATTCCCTATCGCATGAATCATATTTCCAGGACATTATTGTAGAATTTTAATTTAAATAAAATATCCACTTTTACTTTTGGTTTTAGATTTCATTAATAAAACCCAGATATCAGGTCTCTGACATCTCTTCAAAAATAATGGTATTTTGCAACCTGGGTGTTTTGGGAGTGATTACAGCAATAGCCGTTCTCTCCTTGCCTCTGGTTTCTTGTCTCGTCCAATCCATTCCACATATCATACTTATTTTCCTAAAATACCATTTCAAATGTTGGCATCTGTGGAATAATGGAAAGCATACTGGTAATAAATTCAGGAGATGTGGGTTTGAGTCCTAGTGTTGCTGCTTAGTTCCATGTTTTCTTTAATACGCTTGTTTATGTAGGATGATATTAGAAACATGGTTTTATTTTCATTATCAAAAAATATATGTTAAAAAAAAAACTCAAGGCTCCATTTAGTGACCATTAAAATTACTGGAGTTTTAAATGCTAAGCCAACACAGAAAAAGCTCTGCTTTTTTTCAAACTGTAATTATATGCTGTCTTTCCAATTTTCTCTTCTCCCAATTTTGTAACTTTTACCCCAGTTTAGAATCATAGGTCAACATGGTAAAGTCTATACTTCTAGCCTGGCATTCCAGAGCCTTCTTAACACGGTCTCACATTACCTTTCCAGTGTTAAACTCTGTGTTCTGCAATGTATAACCTCTTGCCTCTGGAATAAGCTATTGTCCTTGAGAATAGTCATTGAGTGAATGCAATCTTGCTTAGCTGTGGTTGTACTGTTGAACATACTTCTTCCTTTTTTAGAAAACTTCCCTTATAATAGTTCATAGACCTCTATGTTGCTTCAAAAATGAGAACAAAAAAATTTAGAATTTTCTTTTCAGAATGACTTAACTCAAAAGCAAAAAATGTAATTCTCACTTTCTAGATAAATATTTTAGCCCGGTTTATCTTAAAGCACTTGTTCTCCATTGTAAAATTTGATTTTTAAGACCAGGGGGGAAAAGCCTTTCATTAAATTTGCTAAGGGCAAGTCCAGTGATAAGCAGTTATTCTAAACCACCAGTTTCTTGCAGATAGTTGAATTCCTCTCCCAGCATTTCATATTCCTGTAGTAGTTAAATTTTTTAGATTCATGCACTCAAGCATTGATAATTATCTCCTTCCCTCTTAAATCACAAAAAAATCTTGCTTCTTTTAGTACATTATAGTGTCTGAACCAGTTTATGGCAGTTAGAAGTAGTTGCTCCCTAAAAGTTTTTCTTGGAGAATGTGGGATTTGGATCATGTTAATCTCAGAGGTGTTGGGATGTATGCTAATAACTGAAATTCTATAAATTACTTTATTAACTGTTTTTTGGTGTAATCTGCATTTGAAAAACTATTTAACAACATTTGAGTAGTTACCCTGGTAGGCTCTGAAGGAATGCAAAAATGTGTCCCTTTCATCTTTCCATAGTTTGTACCATCCACCATTCATAAAAAAGATACTCATTGAGTGCCCATTATGCCCTAGGCACTGTTTATAATTGGCAATTTAAAATATGACATTTTTCTCTAGAAGTTTACCAACTGTTAACAAACTTGTGAGAAGCAGCAGGAATTTTTCCGGGGGCAATAGATGGGTTTCTTGGGGATCTGAACCCTTTCAAATTACTCATAATATTTTGTATGTAAGCCCATTGCAGTGGGGGGAGGGGGGCAGGGTGGTGGAGTGGAGAGTGTTCATGGCTTTTAGATTATCAAGGGGTTTGGATTCCAAAAACCTTAGAACCTCTAGAAAGATAAGGAGTTTGGAGCCATATAGGAATTAATTTCTACCCTGGCTCTGCCATGATTATAAGCAGGTTACCTAGGGAAATGGAGGATATAATACTTACCTGGGAGGACCAAGATTAAGATAATATGTATATAAAGCTACTAACATAATATTTAGAAGGTACTTAGTAGTGATTCAAGATATTATGTTACTCTAATGGAAATGCAAGATTTAAAACCATAGAAGCAGGAGAGTCTAAATCTGCCTGAGTGGATCATGGCAATTTTCAGCAGAGAGGCCACATTTGCACCGACCCTTGAAGGAAGAGTTTGTCAGGTGGACTAGGATAAAAGGTATTTCAGAGAGAAAAAAACAACAGCATTAGCGAAGACATGGAGATAAGAGCTATGGGTTTTAGATGAGAGGAACAGGATGGCAGTGTATAAAAAAGTGAAGCTCTTGTACTCAAATAATAGGAGGAGATTCCCAAAGGGAGAACAGCTTAAACGCCGAATATGAGATGAATGTGAAACTGACCTCGGCATACCGGCATGTTTTGGTGAGGAGTGATCTGATGTCTCATTAAGGCATAGTTGTTTAGTCTTACATATGGCTTGGTGGGAATGAGGGATCTTTTTAAAATTGTGGTGATTTTACTTTATTCCAGATATCTAAAGTAGTACTTTTTTGTGTTTATATAGTTCTTAGATGGTTAGTTAGATTGGTGTTTTTCATTGGCCTCTGTTAAAAGTGTCCTGTAAATAAAATTTAATTAAAAGTCTTTAGGACCTAGGCAAGTTATTTATAATGGTAGGCCTCTTGCTTAGTTTGGATTCCTCAGCAAATCTGAGTTTCCTGTGAGATACAGAGAGGTTTTGGGACCAGAACCAAACCGAGAAAGGGAAGGAGTTCTAGGTCCCATACTACAAAAACTTAAAAAATATCTTTTCTGGATACCTTCTGCTCACATATGTTCAGTGCATATACTCATAAGTCATAGACCTGGACATTAAAAGAAATATTAAAACGATTTAGCAATTAGGAAGCTTGTTACATGTTTTACATTTTAGAAGTTGGCAGAGCTGAGTTATTAAAACAGATGCGTTTTCAATGACATGATGTTTTCTAGGCCAACAATTCTAGTCTTATTATTTAGGGAAGAAGTCAATAAAGGAAAAAGAGTGGGGCACAAATACCCTGAAAATTATAGAAAAATTCTTTGTTGGTATAGATTTTTGGTTGCAGGTTATTTCCAAACTAACGAGTGAAAAAATAATTTAATGCAATAGAATACTGCCCTTGAGCTACTTGAAGGACAGGAACCAAGAAATGGAGCACCATCTATAACTTAGGTGACCCTTCTCTTCATTTCCAGCCCCTCTGTCTCTCTGTGGTTCTCCATGTTCACCAGTCTCTCTGTCTCTACGACTGCTTGGGTACTTGCCTTTGCTCCTCTGTGCGCCTGTGTGACTCCTCTGGTCAGCGTGGTGGCTCTCACTGTTGGGGTTTCACAAGCTGAGTAAAGGCATCCCTTCCGGTGATCTAACTACACACTTTATCTCATTGTAGGGCAAGAGCTCAAAATGACCAGAATTACTGTTATCTCACTTTCACATTACTGAAAGAAGCAACTTGTCAGTGAGATAGATTGATTTGTGTAGTATAAATGTATGGAGTTGATCCAAGGTGGGGAACTTGTTCAGGTGTTTCTCAGGGAAAGAGGAGGATAGTTCACTAGTGGGCAGGCAGCCCAAAGAGTATCTAGTACAGTTGGCAGTTGAACAGTGTGGGGTTTGGAACACCAACAACTGACTCCCCCCAAACCACCAATGGCCTACTGTTGACTTACGATAGAAGCCTTACGATAATATAAACAGGTAATTAACTTATATGTATTAGGTTATATATGTGTAAATAACACATATGTACTGTATTAAAGCTGGAGAAAAGAAAATGTTTTGTCAAAATTGTTGCAGATCTCCAAAGATTTTTCCAATATATTGAAAAAAATCCACATGTAAGTATACCTGCACAGTTCAAACCTGTATTGTTCAAGGGTCAACTCTACAAAAATCGTTAAAGCAAAACTGAAAAAAATATTTTTGACTATTTTTAAGTTTCAGCCTCAAATAAACTCCACCCACCTTTCAGAGGAGGCAAAAAGAAGCATGAAGAGTCTTTATGTGTTGAGAGAGTATTCTGTTGGCTCTGGCAGAGCGTTATTTCACATATACAGTACATAAAAACATTAGGCAAGTTTTTAAGATAAAATTAAGATAATCTACAAGCTACCTATTTATGGTACCTGAGGTTCAGATAGTAATTTTTTAATGTTAAAATGTGAACTAGAACATTATCTTTTTGAAAGTATTGCATCTAGTCATTCTTCAGTCAGTCTCTGAATATATATCCAAAATATATCACTATCTGATAGACTAATGTGTTTTCTTTACAATAGATTTTGCATTAATAGAATAACTATAATGCTTTTAGTTCCCAAATCACCTAACATTGCAGTGCTGTAGTGCTGTTTGCTTGTTGCCAGTGTGCCTGTGCTGTGTATCTGCTTGCCTTTGTGCTTCCTGTGTACCTCCGTTTGTCTGCTTGTCTTTTATCTGCCCTGCCCATTGGCCTGTTTATGCCTGAGAGTCATTAACATGTATTGGAAAGGGGTGTTAGAGATATAGCAGGATGTGCTGTATAATTTAGAAATTTCCCTTATTTGAGCCTAGCTCGTTATGATTCTTTACTTCTAATACTTTAAATAGATTACATATAAATGCAAAAGAACAACAACAGGGTAGGTGATTATCAATAATAGGGTTTTGCGACTGACATGATTGTCTTCAAATATATATCCCAACCCATTCACTGGCATGTTTAGATGTTGCATAAAATAAAGTTTTTTACAGTAGAAGATTATTAAAGTAAGAGAAGTATGGTTTTAATGTTTAATATACTAGTGCCTTGGTTTTTTCATTTTAATAGTTCAAAAGCTTGAAACAGGAAATTTTTCTTTGTGAAAGTCAATATTCAAAGGAATTACTATTGGTAAAATGAAGGCTTAAAGTAAACTTTGTTGAATGAGCGATTAGGTAGCACTGGTTAATTCTACTTCCTCAGCCCCTTCTTCATCCTTAACCCCCACTGTATGCTGATTTGAAGCTTTACCATTTTGTTGAATTGGCATTTACTATGGTTTCCTTAGATGTCTTGGACATATCAATAGATACTTCATAGTAGTACCCATCTTTCTTGATGCCTCCTCAGCATTCAAAGTCCTTTCCTTGATGTTGAAGCATCATTTCTACCTGGTTTTTCACCTGCCCCTCTGGTCTGCCTCCTTTATTACTGACTCAGATGCAGCGTACTTTCTATTTTTCATGCTCTTAGTTCCTGAGGGAAATATAATTAAATACTTGAATATTTAGAAGTAAAAAGAATCTTACTAGTCTTGTAAAACTGACTACAGTGACATGGCTTATTCTAGTGCTGCTTAAGAGTTTCAAAGAATAATAAAATACCAACATTTTCTTGTACCCTACGTTCTGATGGCTGGTAGATTATTATTATTTTTTTTTTTGAACCACTGAAACCAAAAGTTTCCTCTGCCTTTTTTAATCCTAACGTAAAATTGATAGGACATATTCTACCCTTTGTAATGTATATTTTCAAATATATGCACAAAAGGAATATGTTACAAAGCCCCATGACCCCATCCAGTCTTCTATCATTACTGGTCAATTCATGGCCATTCTTGTTACATATATCCCCATGGATATTGCTGGATAATTTTATTTATAATCCCAACATTTATCATTCAATGCTTAATCCCTTCACAATGCAATTCCAAAACATAGTAACTTTTCAACCAAAATATTTGAGGAGCCGTAAAAATATATTGTCAGTGCTCAGTTTTCCCAAAAACGTGTTTGTTCTTTAAAGCAATCAAATCCAAAATGGATCTGTAACACTATTGATAGATGTGTTTGGTAGGTCTGCACTGACATATAAATGTCACTTCACTTTTTTTTTTTTTAAATGAATACATGTAAAGCACTTTTAATAATACCAGGCGCATATGAATGTTAGCTGTAACTCAGTGGTCTCTACCTCACATTCTACTGTTACTTGGAACACTGATATTTACAATCCAAAATGTGTATGTGCTGACATCTAGGCCTTTCTACAGCTTATCAACCCAGTCTACTACTGTCCCTACCCTCATTTAGCAAATTCCTAATTCTCTTAATGTTTTTTTTTCTTAAAATTGTTCAGTATTATTTATTTATTATTATTATTTTTAAATTTACAATTTATTTTATTTTAGTATCATTAACCTACAATTACATGAGCAATACTGTGATGATTAAACTACCCCCTTCATCAGGTCCCCCCCACCAACCCTAATACAGTCACTGTCCATCAGCATAGTGAGATGAGAATCACTACTTGTTTTCACTGAGCTGTACAGCCCTCCCCATGCCCCCCCACCTTATGTCTGCCAATCGTAATGCCCTTTTTACCCTCTTATCCCTCACTTCCCGCCCTTCTTCCCCAGTCCCTTTCTCTTTGGTAACTATTAGTCCGTTCTTGGGTTCTGTAAGTCTGCTCCTGTTTTGTTCCTTCAGTTTTTTTTGTTGTTGTTCTTTGTTCTTATACTCCACATATGAGTGAGATCATTTGGTACTTGTCTTTTTCGGCCTGGCTTATTTCACTGAGCATAATACCCTCCAGCTCCATCCATGTTGTTGCAAATGGTAGGATTTGTTTTTTTCTTATGGCTGCGTAATATTCCATTGTGTATATGTACCACATCTTCTTAATCCATTCATCTACTGATGGACACTTAGGTTGCTTCCATTTCTTGGCTATTGTAAATGCTGCTGCGATAAACATAGGGGTGCATATGTCTTTTTCAAACTGGGCTGCTGCATTCTTAGGGTAAATTCCTAGGAGTGGAATTCCTGGGTCAAATGGTATTTCTATTTTGAGTTTTTTGAGGAACCTCCTACACTGCTGGTGGGAATGCAA
>JAQQAC010008880.1:2026962-2092648 GCA_029783875.1 Phataginus tricuspis
TGATTACTGTAGCTTTGTAGTAGAGCTTGAAGTCAGGGAGCATAATTCCTCCTGTTTGATACCTCCTTCTCAGGATTGTTTTGGCTATTCGGGGTCTTTTCTGGTTCCGTATGAATTTTAGAATTATTTGTTCCAGTTCATTGAAGAAAGCTGTTGGTAGTTTGATAGGGATTGCGTTGAATCTGTAGATTGCTTTAGGTAGTATAGCCATTTTGACAATATTTATTCTTCCTAGCCAAGAGCATGGGATGCATTTCCATTTGTTAGTGTCTTCCTTAATTTCTCCCAGGAGTGTCATGTAGTTTTCAGAGTACAGGTTTTTCACTTCCTTCGTTAGGTTTATTCCTAGGTATTTTATTCTTTTAGATGCAATTGTGAATGGAATTGTTTTTCTGATTTCTCTTTCTGTTAGTTCATCATTAGTGTATAGGAAAGCAACAGATTTCTGTGTGTTAATTTTGTATCCTGCAACTTTGCTGAATTCAGATATTAGTTCTAGTAGTTTTGGAGTGGAGTTTTTAGGGTTTTTTATGTACAGTATCATGTCATCTGCCAATAGTGACAAGTTGACATCTTCTTTACCAATCTGGATGCCTTGTATGTCTTTGTTTTGAAATCTGATTGCCGTGGCTAGGACCTCCAGTACTATGTTGAATAACAGTGGAGAGAGTGGGCACCCCTGTCTTGTTCCCGATCTTAGATGAAAAGCTTTCAGCTTCTCGCTATTAAGTATGATGTTAGCTGTGGGTTTGTCATATATGGCCTTTATGATGTTGAGGTACTTGCCATCTATACCCATTCTGTTGAGAGTTTTAATCAAAAATGGATGCTGAATTTTGTCAAATGCTTTTTCAGCATCTATGGAGATGATCATGTCGTTTTTGTTCTTCTTTTTGCTGATGTGATGGATGATGTTGATGGATTTTCGAATGTTGTACCATCCTTGCATCCCTCGGATGAATCCCACTTGATCATGGTGTATGATCCTCTTGATGTATTTTTGAATTGGGTTTGCTAATATTTTGTTGAGTATTTTTGCATCTACGTTCATCAGGGATATTGGTCTGTAATTTTCTTTTTTAGTGAGGTCTTTGCCCGGTTTTGGTATTAGAGTGATGCTGGCTTCATAGAAAGAGTTTGGAAGTATTCCCTCCTCTTCTTTTTTTGGAAAACTTTAAGGAGAATGGGTGTTATTTCTTCTCTATATGTCTGGTAGAATTCAGAGGTGAATCCATCAGGTCCGGGGCTTTTGTTCTTGGGTAGTTTTTTGATTACCGATTTAATTTCGTTGCTGGTGATTGGTCTGTTTAGTTTTTCTGTTTCCTGCTTGGTGAGTCTTGGAAGGCTGTATTTTTCTAAGAAGTTGTCCATTTCTTCTAGGTTTTGGAGCTTGTTAACATATAGATGCTCGTAATATTTTCTTATAATTCTTTGTATTTCTGTGGGGTCCGTCGTTATTTTTCCTTTCTCATTTGTGATTCTATTTATGTGTGTGTAGATTCTCTTTTTCTCTTAATGAGTCTGGCTAGGAGTTTATCTATTTTGTTTGTTTTTTCAAAGAACCAGCTTTTGGTTTCATTGATTTTTTTCTATTGTTTTATTCTTCTCAATTTTATTTATTTCTTCTCTGATGTTTATTATGTCTCTCCTTCTGGTAACTTTGGGCCTCATTTGTTCTTCTGTATGGTAGAATATTTTTAAGGTAATTTTGAAAGATGCAGCTTAATCTGAACTAGAAGTATAGGATTTAACCAGTACATTTAGTTTTCCATCTTTACTTAATTATCTGCCAGTTTTTATATTGTTTGCAAGCCACGAAATCTTTGCAAATTATATGATGTTTATGCTATATCTAATATTTTCAAATGTTCCAAAATGATCTCACTATTTATTATTATTTTTCTTGTTAAAGTTTAGAAAATTTTATTTTAAAATAGAATGTGGATTGATACATAGATTGTCACTATTAAGGTAAGTTGTAGCTAAAAGGGGAAAAAAAAAATAATCCTTGATACTAGTGGGAGGGAATCTTAATTATTCGAGGTTAAAGAAGGAATGTGTAGATAGCAGGAAAGAAACGACCAGATAGAAGAAGCATATCTTTTTGTGATATGTATTTGATTTCAGCAATTTGAATGTCTAGCATTATACTGGACTAGACCTAGCTGTTATTTACTACCTATGTAATTTTGAATAAGTTATTTAAGCTATTCTCAATCTTAGTTTCCTCCTTCATAAAATAAGCATATTTTACAGTGTGATAATTAGGAATAATGTAAATAAAAGACATAGTGTATTATGAGGTGTTATTTTAAATGATAGGGAGAGTGAGAGCAGTAAGTGAAAAGTAAAATAAATGTGAGGGGAAATGGTAACTCCTTTTCTCTTTTTCTCTTTGGGCCTCTTTAGTGATAGAGAATAAAATACTGTGTGTAGTGTAATTATCTGAAGATACCACTGATTAGTAACCTGAGAGTTTTGACTTCAGTCCTCCAAGTCTGCTCTCAACTTTTGATAACAGTAAAAAGTTTGAGCATGACCTTCTTACATAGTTGTACTACTATGCCTAAATCTGTTATCATGAAATGTCAAAAATTAGAATAGGATGGAATAAAGCCTATGCAAATAATACTACTAAATTAAAAAAAATTATTTATGGATGACTCATAAATTACAACATTCTGTCAAAATCCTGGTAGTAACACCTTGTGAAATAGATTCAATAGACTGGTTCTGAGTTTAATGGCTTCTATTAATTAAAAAGATGTCTAACAAAGATACATAGATCCAAATGGCTTACTAAGTCATCATGCTCATTTTTATTTATTCATTCAGTGAACGCCTACCTACTCTGTGCCGGGCATCATCCTAATCCCTGAAGACTACAGTTCCTCATGGAGCTTACATTCTATTACCAAGAGTCAGAGTAATTTAGTAAACAAGTAAAGACATAGTAGATCAGATATTTAGTGCTACGGAGAACAATAAGACAGGAAGGAGGAAAAGGAATAGAATGTTATCAGTTATCTATTACCACAGTAATGTTGTATAACAAGCACAAAACCTTAATGGTATATTATAATATTTTTACATGCTCTTGTTTGTCAGCTAGGCAAGTTTGCTGATCTTGAACTGAATTCATTCACATTTCTGGTGGTTGGCCGGCTGCTAGCACATCAAGTCTGGCTGTGGCTTTTATGACTAGGATTGCCTGTCCCTGCTTCACATGTTTTTCATTCCCCAGTAGGCTATCCGGACTCTCAGGGCTGTGGCATCTAAGCAAGTGAGGTGAAAATAAGCAAGGCCTATCTAGGTTTGGAACTGACACATTGTCACTTCCATCATCTTCTGTGGGCGCCAGTAAGTTATAACATCACCTCCACTTCAAGGGGTGGGGAAATAGATTCCACCTTTTAAGTCAAAAAGAACTGCAAAGTCACACGTGGTTTTAATACAGGGAGGGTTGAAAAAAAAGGGCTATTAATATGATCAAGCTACCATATAACAGGTGTAGGGGATATTATTATTGCATAGGGTGGTTAAGGCATTGAAGAGCATTCCAGAGAGAAGGAACATTAAGTGCCCACAGACCTGAGCTGTGGTAGTGTGAAGGAAGTCTGTGTGCTTGAGCAGAATGGGTGATGAAGGGAGTAGCTCTGTGGTTGAGCCGGGAGTTATGACAGACCATCTGTGTTCTGGTAGGTTATTGTAAGGATGGCTTTTACTCAAAGTGAGATGAGAACCTTTTGGTATGATGTTATCTTAACCTACATTTTTAACAGGATCACCTTGGCTGCTGTGTGGAGAATAAAATGTGTAGGGGTAAAGACAGAAGCAGAGATCATTTAGAAAGCTATTCCAGTAGCTTAAGCAGGAGAGTCTTAAGACAATGACAGTGAATATAAAGAAAAGGGATGAATTTGGAAGGCATTTCTGAGGTAGCATTTACGACTTAGTAATAGTGTACAGAGCTTTCCTTTTTTAAGGTCTGCACAGCGTGGGAGTGGTAATCATTAAATGGTAGCATATGATAGGGCAGGAAACTGGTGATGAATAAATTGGGTTTGACTGAGTAAGAAAGGTACAGCATACTTAACCTTTTCTTTTTTGCTTCCATAGTACTTTGCATCTATTTCCATTATAATTCACCTAATCATATTACAATTATGTATTTATTTTTCTGTTTCTATTACGACGGGGTTGTCTTCAATGGCCAGAGGTCCAGATTCAGAGAATCAGAGATCCAGTGGCCTCCTGGATCTGTCTTGTCTTTAGATTTTTGGTACCTAGCCAGTGGCTACATGATTGGTGTTTTGTAAATCTTGTTAATTAAATTAATCATTATGATACACTTACAAAGTATGTTTAACAGAAAACACAAATAATGATGTGCCTATATCTATTGTTGTATACCATGTTTATACAATAAACTGCAAGAATGTCACCAGGTCTTTTACATTGGATCCTCAGACTAATCTAAGTCCTGTTTTTATATATGAGGAAACTGAACTTGCCCAAGGTTACTATTATGATTATGAAACCTATGCTTTTTATTGTAACATTATGCTGCGTCTTCCAGTGCGGCTGCTGTGGGCACCAGCCACATGTTCATTCCTAACTGGAAAGACTTACCGGCAGAACCTTTGAAATAAGTGGTTACCTGACACCATAGAATTTGTTACTATTTCTGATAGCTGTCAACTATTTTTTGGAATCTTTTGCCTTAAGTATACTTGAGTATGGATTAAACATGTTAGTGTCTCATGTCTGTTAACATGGAATTTTTTTAAATGTGAATTATTTTTAATCATGGGGTGGGAGATGGTGGATGAAAGGGTTCTTTAGCTACCCGACTCACTCGCTCGCAAGGAAGGACATAAGAACTCTGTCATAAGGTGAAGCAAGTCCAGACATGATTTTCACCGGCCCATGTGCTTGGGGCCATGGCATAAATGTAGGATAAAGTCTTATAGTGAAGGTGGCTCCATCTCTGCAAACTTAGCAGTCAAAGCATTTCTGTTTACATGTCTTCAGTACTCTACTGGGTAGTGTGTATTTGGATAAATAATGTGGTCCCTTCCTATGTTTAAAAGACTGTTCTATCAATGTAACAACTTCATTGAAATAGAAATGAAACTCCATTAAGAATAGAGTTTTAGCACTATTTTAATACATAAAAATAGGAGAGGCCCCTTTTCATGAAATGATCATCTCCATTTAGAGTGAATCACATAAAGAATTATCCTAAATTTGCTTCATTTCAGAAAGAGTGAGTTATTCTGTGCTTTCTGGTAAATTTAGCCCATTTGAACTGCAGTGGGCCTCATGTGATCTCTTTCGGAAGGAATTTCCAATAGAGATGGGGAAATAAAGACGTACACAAATAACTAATGCAAAACTGAACTTCGGTACCATGGGGCAAAGTGCCATCAGGATTCTTTTCCTTTTGGAACTTTTTTATTGTAAAATGTATATAACAAATTTACCATTTCATCCATTTTTAAGTGTACAGTTCAGTGGCATTAAGTACATTCACATTATTGTGCAAGGAGGGTTCTTAAAAGGGAAAAGTCTCATAATGTTAGGAGAGTCATGGAATGCTTTATAAGAAAGGACTTTTAAAATGAGCCCAGAAGGAGAGGTGAATTTTGGTTGGAGGTGAGAGAACCCTTTGAACAGATACAGGTGGGAATAATGAAGAGACTTCAGGGAACAGCAGTTAACTAAACAACAGCAATCCAAAAGACCATTTCTGGAAATAATTCATAGAGTAGAGCTGTTGGTAAATTTGTAAGTATTAAGACAACACATAAGAAATAGGTTAAAATACTATGAATTTTTAGAATAAATGCTAAGTCAGTTTTCCACAGGTAAAACGTAGATTTCGTATTTGTCATTCATGAAATGTTCTAGCCAGCTGAAGACTTTTAATAATAAATGTTCCTTATTATAGAGGAAATGCTTTAAAATAATTTAATCCCAGAGACTGCCAATGTTGCCTACATTGGCAAAACTTCCCTTTGTAACATAAAATGGTAGCTTAATCATAAGATTTCTTTGTTTGTTTTTTAAATAAGCAAGTTCAGAAAAGATATAATACCCACCATATTTGGGTAAATTTCTTTTTTTATGTAATAGTTGTCCAGATGGAGTCAGTATGCCACTTCAAAGAATGGTGAAACATTATCTAGGGGCAGATACAATGTGAATTAGATGCTTTTTCTTTTGACTTAAATTTAAAGCACAAAAACTATAATAATAAAGACCAGATTTGAATCCTGTAATACAAAAGTTAATGCAACAATAAGCAATAGATTAAGAGAAAATATTTTTAACACATTTAAGAGGTGATTATTATCTAAAATATATGAGTAGCTTCTATATATCAATAAATGGAACACTCCAAGAGAAAAATGGGCATATGCTGTGAATGATAATAGAAGGAAAATGCAAATAATTACTGAACACAGGAAAAAAATGTTTCCAACCTCTCCAATAATCAGAAAAGTGCAAATTAATCAATGTCAACTTTTTGGTAGGGAAATGGTCCCACCAGATTCCACCAAATTTGGTAAAATACAAAAATTAAGTCATTGCACAGTGACTGTAAAATAGGGTTGGTGGGGGGGACCTGATGAAGGGGGTAGTTTAATCATCACAATATTGCTCATGTAATTGTAGGTTAATGATACTAAAATAAAATAAATTGTAAAAAAAAAAATTAAGTCATTGCAATTCAGAAATTGATGATAGCAAATGTTGGCAAGGATATAGAAAGACTGGCATTCTATATAGGATATTCTTTAGATGGGAAGGTAAGTTGGCGAAGATTTTTTTTTTGGAATGCAGTTTGAACACTAGTAGAATTTAGAATGTGTATACTCTGACCCAGCATGTCAAAAGCATTAAAGAAAGGAATCTTTTCTTCAAAATATTTGCATATGTGCATTAAATTATATTTCCAACTGTGTTGGTTGGAGCAATTTTTGTGAAATGACATAAAATATCTTTTTTTTAAAGGTAAAATAACAGATTTTATTTCTAATTTTACAAATGTGTGCTCTAGAAAGTTCATTCTGAGTTTCACACCCATCAGCAGTGTATAAGAAGCACTCATTTCAGTGCTGGGCACTGCCATTTTTCCAATCTGCCGATCTGATAGACAAGAACATGCCTTCTTGTTTACTAGCAGTAACATGTTTTCCATGCATATAATGGCTGTTTGTATTGGTCTTTTGCACATTTTTTGTCTGTATCCCCTGCAATTTTTTGTCATAAATATCTCGCTAGCATGACTGGACGCTAGAAGACAATGAAGCAATGCCTTCAAATTCAGAATGAAATAATTTTGTTTTGTTTTTTTTTCGGTTTGTTGTCTTTTTTTTTTTTATATTTTGGTATCATTAATCTACAATTACATGTGCAATATTATGTTTATTTAACTACCCCCTTCATCAGGTCCCCCCCACCAACCCCATTACAGTCACTGTCCATCAGCATAGTGAGATGCTATAGAATCATTACTTATCTTCTCTGATTTGTACAGCCCTCCCTGCGCCCCCCCCCCCCAACATTATGTCTGCTAGTCGTACATAAAATATCTTTTAATAAAGAGTCTTAACATGGTTGGCTACTTCCAAGGACAGGGGTGTGGAGGAAGGAAAGGGGTTACTTTTTCATTTTTATAATTGTGTGCAGAAAAGATTTAATATAGCAAGCCTGAGACTGCTATCCTTAGAAACACCTGCTTGCAAGGTTGACTCTAGCTGGTATCTGGAAACTTGGACTTTTGGGAGGGTTCCCATCATACTGTTAAAAGAGTGGCTCACTGTGCGTTTATTGTACAAATATGGTTTATGCTGAACACCTGCTTTTCTTCTGGGAGACTGACGTTTTGGTCAGAGTCCCTGTGTGACCAGCCCCCAATAAAAACTCGGGGAATTCAATCTCTGATGAGCTTCTCTGGTAGACAACACTTCACAGGTGTTGTCACAGCTCATTGCTGGAGGAATTAAGTGGGTCCTGTGTGACTCTTTTAGGAGAGGACTCTTGAAAGCTGGTGCCTAGTTTCTACTGGATTTTTGTCTCATGCACCTTTCCCTCTGCTTCTTTTGCTCTGTATTCTTTAGCTGTAATAAATCATAGCTGTGACTATGTCCATATGTATAGTCTTGTGAGTCTTGTTTGTGAATCATTGAACCTGAGGGTGGTCTTGGAGAAGCCATGACACAACTTAACAGTATGGTTTGAATGTTTTAGCATCTGCATATATTGCTTGTATAAATTTTAAGACATTTATTATTAAATGTTTGAATTATGTGTGTGTATACATAGACATACATACATACCACATATCTAAGGATAAGTTGATAGTTTTTTTATATATATGTATTATCAGATCCATTTATTCTGCACACTTTTCCCCTGGTGATGAAAGATGGAAAGCTTTCCTTAGTGACATTATAGATAATATAATAAACCAAATCAAAAACAAAATATATCTTCAGGTATGTTATTTAGGACAAGCAGATAATACTTGAGATAAATTAAATTACACTTCACTTTTTATATCAGTTTCATGTGTCAATATGATGGTAAACCACAAAGATCAAGTTTCAGGTGACATTTTAAGTGCATACTGTCCACTTATACAAACTACATTATCTCAACTTACTGAACTGAGTATGTTAGAAACTTGATAGCAGGGCGCCAGTTCATTGACTATGTGATGTTCTGAATGTGCTTATTAGTGTACCCACTATGTCTAAAAGATTTGCCATGCTTTATTGAGTATGTGACTCATGGAGGACACTAGGCACTGTGGGGGAATAAAGAGAAATATAAAAGATTATCTCTGGCAGACAGGGAATTATAAGTCTTGGGCAGCAGCTACAATGGTAGTGGCGGGATAAACATGTTAAATGATGTATATAAAAGGAATGATACATACTGTATGTCTAGGACATACTTTTGGAATATATGTTAGCAAAGATTTTGTCCTATTCACCACTGTGTCTGCAGTACCTAAAAATACCTAGCTCATAGAATAGATGAGGAGAAAATGATATTAGACTAGTCATGCTCATGAAGGTGATAGTTGAATCTTACTTTTCCTTTTATTATAAATGTCTGAATCCATGTCATTAAACTGAAAAAGTAGATTTTTTTTTGAAAATAATAACAGTTAATTCATGAGTAGAGCACACCTTTCTGATATGTGAATATTATGAGGCCTGATAATCTGAATGCTTTAATGGCACTAACCCACAATTAGCTGTCTCTCTATTCTGGGTAAGACATTTAATTTCTATGCAAACAACTACAAAGGTTTCTTTTCCCTTTTTTATTATAAAAAGTTTTTGATTGTAATAAAATGCAAGTAACAAAACATAACATTTTAACCATTTATAAATGTGCAGTTCAGTAGTAAGTACATTCACATTATTGGGCAGCTAATCTTTAGAACTCTTCTTATCATGTGCAAGTAAAATTTACACTCATTAAACAACTCCCATTCCTCTCCTACCCCTGGCCCTTGGCAGGCACTGTTCTACTTTCTGTCTCTAGGACTCTGACTACTCTAGGTACCTCATTTAAGTGGAATCATATACAATATTTGTCTTTTAGTGACTAGTTTATTTCAAGTAGCATAGAGTTCTCAAGGTTCATCCATATTGTAGCGTATGTCAAAATTTCCTCCCTTTTTGAGGCTGAATAATGTTCCATTATGTGTATATATGTATATACCCCCATTTTGTTTATCTGTTTGTCCATTAGTGGACATTTTGAAGGCTTTCATCTCTTGGATGTTGCTATGAACACAAGCATACACATCTTTCAGGACCCTGCTTTCAGTTCTTTTGGGTATATCATATGGCTGGATCTTTTGAGTTGTCTCATGATAATTCGAATTTTAATTTTTTAAAGACTGCTATACTGGTTTCCATAGTGGCTGCACCATTTCGTGTTCCCACCAGTAGCATACAGGGCTCTAATTTCTCCACATCCTCACCAGCACTTGTTTTGTGGTGTTTTTTTGATAGCCATTGTAATTGGTATGAGATGATACCTCATTGCAGTTTTGATTTGCATTTCCCTGCTGATTAATAATGTTGAGTGTCTTTTCATATGTTTGTTGGCTGTTTGTATATCTTCTTTGGAGAAGTAGCTACTCAAGTCCTTTGCCCATTTTTGTTGTTAAGTTGTAGGAGTTCTTTATATCAAAGTATTTGCTAGCACAAAGAGAAGCACCAGTTTATAAACATTTAACCATCATAATAAAACAAAACTTGTGATTCATTTTCAAAGTAAAATGGTCTCATCATAGAGGACGGTTAATGTGGCTTCATAAATCCAGTTTAATAGTCCTTGTAATCAGTGAAATTTAAGTTACTTGTCATTTTTCCTTCAAGATTGCTATCCAGATCAGTTTATCTTCTGCTTGTCTTTAGTAAAGTTTCTTTTGGAGGAAATGTTATTAATTTCTCTATAGTGACTTTGACCATGGTTTTGAAGGCTGTCAAAATGCCACATCTTTTATTTGAAATCTTGGCTTATTTTGATTGATGGATTCAAAAGTGTGTTTTTAAGTTATTTTTAGTGATATATTTCCTTTATGTTGTTTTGTGTTTTTATTTAAAATGTGGAAATCTTGATAATTGTATATAGGTAGGCCCTAATTTTTATCATGATGAGGTTTGGGCTTTTTGTTTTGATTTTACATGTCAGAGAAGGAGCACTGCTTATCATTAATACATAGAGATATCTGAAGACAATCATGCTCTTAGTAACTTGGGGTATACATATCTTCATAGCATTTTGGTGTGGCCCTTCAGGATCAAGTCTAAAATAATCTCAGAATAAATAATTTTTGCAAGGAAACTGAATGTTCGACATAAAAAAGTAACCTCCAATTCATTTCCCCAGAGAAATATACTGAAAATTTAAGAACACATATTTGCTTATTATTCAGGTTTTGAGTTTAATTCTTTTATTTGTGTCTACCTTCCCAGTCTGTGGGTTAGAGGTAAAGAAGTTACAGAATTTAGACTTTAACCCTAGATTGCTTACCACTTATTCCTCCCTCCTCCCACATTTTCTACTCATTATCTTTGTTTTCTAAATATCTAGTCTTCCATATTAGTTGTCTAGCTTCATTCCTGTGGTTTGGGCATCAGCTCATATTAAAGATTTTATTCTTGTTTCTTTCCTATCATACTTACCTATTCTTTCCTGAAAAAGTTATGAGACCCAAGTTCACTAGCCAGTTTCTAATAGACCTGATTGTTCATTTGTAATTTCCTTGTGTTATTCCTATTTAGATCAGATTCTGCATTCTTGTTATGTTTGGCACTGTGGGATTAATGTCCTAATGAGAAGGTCTGCAATAAAGGGCAGAGGCTGAATAATACTCAATTTGAGTAGGATGGGTATTCCTTATTACAGGGTGGGATTGGGTATCCCTTGGTCAGCCTGCTCTGAAGCTGTCAATGAGTACAACTAACTATAACCCTAATCTCCTATTAAGAATGTTGTATAACAGTTTTACTGAGGTAAATTCACATTTGTAGAAATTTGCGTGCCATAAAATTCATTTATTTAAAACATATATTCCAGCAGTTTTTAGTATAGTCACAAGAATGAGCATTACACTATCCAATTTCAGAACATTTTCATCGCCCTCCCCTCCCCAAAAAGAAACCTCGTACCCATTACCTATCACACCTTATTTCCCCCCTTACCAACACTGTGGCAACTACTAATCTATCTCTGTGGATTTGCCTATTCAGAACATTTCATATAAATGGAATCGTGTAATATGTGCTTTTTGTGTCTGACTTCTTTCGCGTAGCATAATGTTTTCAAGGTTCATTGTTGAGCATAAATCTACTCCATTATATGAATGTACCATATACTGGTTTTTTATTCATCAGTTGATGGACATTTGAGTTGCCATTTTTTGGCTCTTATGAATAATGCTGCTGAGAACATTTGAGTGCAGATTTTTGTATGGACATATGTTTTAAATTCTGCTGGATATATACCTAGGAGTGGAATTACTGAGTTGTATGAGAACTCTATATGAAGAATTGCCAAACTATGTTTCTGTTAAGAATTTAAAACTTAATTCTACAAAGTTTTGGCAACCTGACTTTATCTCTCTTTGGTCTCTCCTTTTTGAAAAATGGTAATGGTCGTGTGAAAGCAGATCCTTTATTACATTTAATTTTTTATAGCTTAAAAACATAAATACTGCATGTTAAACAAAGAGTGTTTTTATGCATTGATAGGAAAAATTGGCCCAGCAGATCCCATTATAGCTATGCCTTATGTGTTATTAGACAGGGAGCTGGATGCTGCAAAAATACGGCTTATAAAATTAGTCTGGTTTGCCAGGTAATTTTTAAACTTTTGGATCTATGACAGTTAGGACTTCTATAGTCTTTGTGTAGATTGATAATGGAAGGGTTGGGGAGAACATCAGTGACAATTTATTCTACCATTCTAGAATTTGTCCCATGATTTCTCTCATCTACGGTAATCTAAATAGGCTTGCAATTAAAAATTATTTTCTGAGTTTTTAAACAGGAACTGGGGCTGGTAATGAGCAGCTCAAGTATCTCAGTGTGATCTCAAGTATCCTATTCAGGTATGGCACCAAATCTTAGGGTGCACACGAAAAGGGATTAAAATCCTCTTTTAAGAACAACAAAAAATGTCAGTATTTAAGAATACAAATAAAGGTATTTTGGTATCTGCTAGTTCAGTAACAACTCAGCTAATCTGAGACAGCTAGTTAAAATTTTCCCTTAAATTTCTTGTCCATTAACAAGTCTTAATATAGTCATCTCAGTTTTTACATTTTAAAGGTTTGCTATATGCTAGATGTTGTGTGGGTTGTGTTTACATACACGGTTTAATGAACATACAAGCATTTCTTTTGTCTCTACTTGACATACATATATTAATTAATTAATAGTATTTATTTTGTTATGCCCACCAAATTTCCCCATTTTCCTCAGTCATTCAAAAGGTTTCTTAAATCTTTTTCATTAAAAAGATAATATAATTAAATAAAATTAAGTTACTTGTATCCTATTAAAACAATTGTCTTTCTTCATTGACAGTGGGACTAGAAAGTAAGGGCTAAGTCTGGGAGATGTTTACTGAGGTGGACTCACCAGAACTTGAAACTGACTGGATGTGAGAGGAAACCACTGGACAGATAAGGGGGGAAAGTCCAAAACTACTTGGAGGTTTTAAGCCTGAATGGATAAGGAGGGCAGAAGTACCATGAAAATAATAAGGGACACAGAAGCATTTGAAAAATCAGGTCAATTTCTTTTCATCTAGTTAGTTAGGTTTGAATTGTTGAAGGTTGTTCGGTAAGCAGTTTGAATATGGAACTGGAACTGAAGAGAGACCTCAGGACAAGAAATAGAGATTTTAGGATCTTCATAAATGTAATAGTTAAAGGCATGAGAGGGAGGTGATAAACTTGCTAAAAGATGAAATTTGAGGAGAGAGGATTTCCAGAGACAACCTACATATTGGGGCTGGGAAACAGAGATGCCAAAAGGCTGACTGATCAGCAGGTTAAGAGAGACAATCAAGAGAAAGTTGTTTCACGGAATCTAAGTAAGTTTTAAGAAGGGATGAGCCATCTGTGTTAAGTACTTTATAGTAATTGAAGCTTTTGAGATTGTGATTACTTTTGGAGATAATTGGTGACTTTATAAAAGTAGTTTCTGTAGAAGCTGTAAAGGAAAGAAGGAAATTTTCAGGGGGGTCAGGCGTTAATGGTTTGCCAGGAAGTGCAGGTTTCTCTCTAAATGTTTGGTCTGTTGACCTCAGGTTTGTGGCAGTCTAGCCTAGCAAAAAAATAATTTATTTCCATATAGTGGTAAATATGTATTGAGCTCTCCTGAACTGCAAAGGTCACTCTTCCTGTGTTGTATTTGTTTTTGCAAAGATTAATATGAATTCCACATTCTTGCTATTAATTTGGGGGTCTACTTTGTTTTATTTTTAGTTGGGCAGTTGATGTTATTGTGGCTTAATCTGTTAAAGCTGGAACTCAGTAGTCTCAGTTTTACTGTGTATTTATATTATATCTTACGGGATAATGAGATTAGTGATGGATTGCTTGGAATACTTTGCTCATCTGAGCTTGGCAGAGTATTCCCCAAAGGAGACTAAAAGGTAAAAGGGACTGTCGTGGTCATGTTTTCTTAAATCAAGACACACAGCAGATGAAGGGTGACATAGTCAAGAGCCATAATTTTAATGCACAGATTTTGAAATTTCTGAGAGTTTTTCTGTGGGGACAATGGGACAAAATATTTTAAGTTGGGATTTACCTGGAAAACATGGAACCGGTAGTTGCATGAGTTAAATGGATGAACAAACAGAAAAGAAGATGAGGGCTGTGTGAGTAGAAACAAATAAAAATAAAATAATGAAAGCTGTGAACACTTTTATTTTCCATTTGTTGTATTTATTGAAATATCTTCATTTCAATAAAAATATATGTGACAAAAATTTTACTGTCCTTTTAATTCAAATAGGATTGTACCTTAGTTATGTAAGGATACAGCTTGGAGAAGAGGATAAACTTGGATTATACTTTCCTTATTTATTTTGATCTTGAGAAGAAAGCATTGTATTTCCTTTTCCAACTAGAGAACAGGAGCCTTTCCTTTAAGAAAAGGAAAGCATTTGTTGTCTAAGCTGTGCAAAAAATGTTTATAGGCTTGTTGCAAAAATTCTTTATTACCTTTTTCATTTAGTTTCTGTGCTTTGCCACATTTATTACTTTTAAATATAAAATCTATAGTACAAAATTTTATTTTAAAAAATTCTCAAATTAAGGTCCATTGCTTCACCCATTTGAGGACTATAAATCTTCTATGTCAAGGAGATCTCTTTTGCTAGTAGTTGATGGAACTATGAGTTGAACTCCAGCTTCTCTGACTCCAAACTATCTCTTTCTGAAGTAGTAATGAAGTGTTGAGGGAGAGAAAGCAGTTTAAGTATATTGGTCAGTTCTGATATGTATCCATTTTCTTGAACATTAACACCTGAGAAGTCCTAAATAGTTTTACTTATTGCTACTTGTCATGTATTGTGCTGGTAGTCACTGATATTAATAGAATAAGGAAGATATGGTCTGCATTTTTAGAGAATTCATGTTCCGTCAGGGATGGTATATGTGTAAATATAAATAATTATTGAGCATTGGGATATGTCTTAGATTAAAGGTAGGTTTAAAGGGCTGTTGGTAGAGATGTGGAAACTGTTTGGGAGGAAGTGGAAGATGGGGTGATGCCAGTACTAGTCTCAGGAAATGTTACAGCAAGATGATTTCTGTACTGAGCTAGAAGCCAGAAGAAAAAAGGAGTTTGCTTAGCAGACTACTAGAAAAATAACTGAAGTGTGGGAATCAACATGAACAAAGAGTAAAATCATTTTGTTATCTGAAGACCCACAAGATTGGCCCCTGTTTACTTCAAAGTGTGTCCCTTTTGGAATCAGTTGTGACAAACTTCAAATGAGAAGGCTTAGCCTGTGAATTTCTGAAAAGGAACTGCAGACAAGTTAGTCATGCAGCAATAGGTAAAGTCGTGAGCTAAAATAGGAAGGTGAATTTTGAAAGGCAGAGTTGCATATTTTGCAATTAAAGATAGACATTGCAATGGTAGAGTTGAAAGACCCTTTTGGTTGTTTTGGTTGCTTGTAAGTTATTAGTTGTATACATATTTTTGTATATAGGTTTGTAATGATTAAAGAACAGCCAGTTAGTATACTTTGGGTGGAAATGAAACTGATTTTACTACGTGGCGCTGTTACTTTGTATTTGGGTTTTTTAAATTTTTATTTTCGCTTAATAATGCAAGTTGTATAGTAGGGTCAAGTTAGTAGTACTATGACTGAGTGGCTTTTGTGACAGGACAAATATTTCAGGTATAAAACCAGATGAATTTATTCATTTAATAGATATTGAGTGCCAACTGTATGCCAAACCCCCAAATTTTAAACCTTTTAAAATTCCAGTGGATTTCCCAGTAATTGCCTCAGAACTTTTTCAGAGCAGTGGCAAAAGCACTTCTACTTTATGGGTGAGGTATTCTTAAATTTTGTTATGGTGTAACTTAAGCTTAAAATAATCCATGTTTATTTCACTTTAGATACAGTTTTAAGATTTGCATATTCTTATGTTCATTTACTAAAAGTATTATCTTATGAAATTCTTAATGTGTTTTAAGTGTTACGGCATTGAGGAATTTGGGGCAGTAGTGTGTGGCCTTAGTAACAGAGAATGAGAATTCTCAAGTTCCAATATTTAATTTATTTATATATCCACACTTATTCCAAAAAGAATTTGAGTTAGCTTAATTTCCATTTTAGCTCTATTATTTTTTGTGTTCATTGTTTTCTTAATTGTCCTGATTTAAAATCCAGCAAACAAATTTAATACTTGTCCCTATCTAAATATGCATTCTAAATATATCTAATTCTCTTCATAGTCACTGAGCTAGTGACTATGAAGAGAATTATATATTAGAAGTGGAGCTAACAAAATTTGCTGATGAGTTGATTGTTGGGGGCAAGGAGAGGTAAAGGAAGGAATCAAGGATGATTCCCAGCTTTTAGGCTTGAGCAACTGTTGAATGGTGGTGCTATTTGGACATATTTGTGATGCCCATGAGACACCCAGTGGACAAGCCAGTAGACAGCCCTTTGACTGGAGAGATTCAACAAAAACCACACAACACGTTCTCATTAGCTTCAGTTCTTAGATGAATAGTTCTTCCTTTATAAAGAGCTCAGATCTTGACATACCTTAAAGAGGACGTTCATAAGTGCATTGACTTTCAGATGCCTTTGAGAATGAGTTTATTGATTTAGGATTAGGGAAAAACATAAAACTTATGTTTTCAAAAAATAAAGAAAATATTTGTTTGAAACTTTAAAACGAAGTGAATATTAAGTTCAGTTTTTGTTTGCATTAGGAACTCCAGTGTATTAAGGACATTTCTATGACTTGTCTAAGAAGGCTCAATAAAACCCACTTAGAATGTGATTTTGCATTGCTTTAGATAGTGGTCTATAAAGTCCAATAAGATTGTCCAGTCTCTGCCATCAGTTTTATAGTCTAGTGGATGAGACAGACAAGTATTGAAATAATTTTCATAATTGGTAGTAGAGCAGTACTGGGGTGCTGGGTGCTAAAGAGAAGTTAAGAAGGAAAGGTTTAAGAAAGGCTTCACAAAGGAAATAACCCTTAACCGGAATCCAATTATTACCTCACCAGCAAGAGAAAAAATTGTGAAACATGTTAAGGGGTGGAGAGTTGTCTATGATGGTGGTAAGTAATTCTATATGGCTGAAGCATTAAACTCTAAGTAAGTGTAATAAAAAGCTAGGAAATTGGACAGGAAGCATTCAAAATGTTATAATTAACTGAGGAATTATAGTTCATCTTGGAGGTGGTAGACCCATTATAGGATCTTTACTTGAGGGAACTAGAATTAAAATGATCAGACTTGCTTTTTAGAACAATAAGAATAGGATTATTTGAGTTTATTATTATGACTTGTTCAAGATGTTTAAGGGTAGACTTAATTTAAAATATCCTTAAAGGCTTTTTGTTTGTTTTCTTAGTTAAAAAAAAAGGCACCAATGATAAAGAAAGGGTGTGGTATCTATAAACTTACATAAATATAACATTTAGCTGTATTTTTGTCCAGTTAGGACAGTAAATCATTCAGAGTACTTTCTTGCTTTAGGATTGTATTAAATAATTATGTGTATAAAACAAATCTTACTCTAAGGTTAACTCATTTAACATAAAGCATTTAAATATGCTCCAGGGGTACAGGGCATTACAAATATTACTAATAATAGTAATCATGTACTTACAATCTTAGAGTTTAGTGGGGGAAATAAGATGTATTCTCTTTATGTATTTGTCATAAAGAGAAGGACATGATGTTTTAAGAGTGCATATAAAGTCTAAAAAGAATTCCAAGGGGAAAGATCATTTTTGCATGAGGGGGATAAAAAACTCAAGGAGCTAAGACCTAAATGATAATTTGGAGGTATGTGAGTGGAATGACCATGAAGATGCAAAGGAAAAGCATATACAGGCACAGAAAGATGATTGTCAAGGGAATTTTTTTAAGAAGAATCTTGAAAGCACCTTCTTATATTTGTTTTGTTTTTGTTGTGTTTTTTGTTTGTTTTGCCAGTTACACACAACTGGTACAGTGTTGTATTATTTTGATGTTTTAAGGTAGAAAAGAAATTTATAAAAGAATTTTCCTATTTGGCATACCTCAAAGTTAGCTAGACTTAGTCTCAAAACGTTTTAGTTCTTTTATGGAAACTTTTTTTTGTTTATAGCTGATACATTTTTTTGTTCTTATTTGCTGCAGAACCAGGGTCTCTTTCCTTGTCCCCCCATTTTTTTTGCTACTTGGCAATTGCTTTTGTTTCTTAATGCCTAGTCTACCTCCAAGAAAAACCCTTGGTCACTTTTTCAAAATTATTTGGTGATACCAGCCTCTACACAAAGTTCAGAGGAACCTAAGCATTGTTGAAAATCAACCTCCATTCCTCCATGCACTGATCGTAGGGTTCCTTCCCCTTGAACAAACCTCACACCAGTGGATTCTGAACTGTGGACCCCAGAGAGCAGCAGTGGCAGTTCACCTGACAATTCACTGAGAGTTGTACATTATCAGGCTGCACCCCAGACCTACTGGACAGGACCTGTGTACGGGACCCTGCAGTCTGTCTTAATAGGGCCTCTAGATGATCCTGAAGCATACGTTACAATACCCAGTACTTCCAGGCAAACAAATTAGCCCAGCATATCTAACTCCTTTTGATCTCTGTCTCGGAAAGGTTTTAAAGAAGAAAATCCATAATAGCTAATAACATTTAAAGTGTTTCAGTACTTGACCCATAATAATAGTTAGCATTTATTGAGCCCATTTTTTTGTACCTGGCTGTTAGGTGAGTGTTGGTATTCTCAAATTATAGAAGGTGAGACACAGGTTAGAGATGTTTGGTGTCATACAGCTAGAAAGTGGCATATCCAGAATTTAATTCAATCAGCTAACTATAAAGCTAACCTTCTTTTTGGTTAGGGAATAAGTCCCTACTTGAGACCTTAATACAGTTGGGTACAATCTTTCATGTCAATTTTTTCTTAATAGAACATTTACAAAACACAGTTTTTTTAATTTGCTATTATTAATGTACAATTACATGAGCAATATTATGGTTACTAGACTCCCCCTATTATCAAATCCCCACCACATACCCCATTACAGTCACTGTCCATCAGCATTGTAAGATGCTATAGAATCACTACTTGTCTTCTCTGTGTTATACTGCCTTCCCCGTATGCCACCCCCCCTCGCTACATTATGTGCGCTAATCGTAACATGCCTTTTTCCCCCTTATTCCTCCCTTCCCACCCATCTTCCCCAGTCCCTTTCCCTTTGGTAACTGTAAGTCCCTTCTTGGGTTCTGTGAGTCTGCTGCAGTTTTGTTCCTTCAGTTTTTTCTTTGTTCTTATACTATACAGATGAGTGAAATCATTTGATACTTGTCTTTCTCTGCCTGGCTTATTTCACTGAGAATAATACCCTCTAGCTACATCCATGTTGTTGCAAATGTCTGGATTTGTCTTCTTATGGCTGAATAATATTCCATTCTGTATTGTACCACATCTTTATCCATCTACTGATGGACACTTAGGTTGCTTCCATTTCTTGGCTATTGTAAATAGTGCTGCAATAAACATAGGGGTGCATCTGTCTTTTTCAAACTGGGCTACTGCATTCTTAGGGTAAATTCCTAGGAGTGGAATTCCTGGGTCAAATGGTATTTCTATTTTGAGTTTTTTGAGGAACCTCCATACTGCTTTCCACAATGGTTGAACTAATTTACATTCCCACCAGCACTGTAGGAGGGTTCCCCTTTCTCTACATCCTTGCCAACATTTGTTGTTGTTTGTCTTTTGGATGTTGACCGTCCTAACTGGTGTGAGGTGATATCTCATTGTAGTTTTAATTTGCTTTTCTCTGGTGATTAGTGATGTGGAGCATCTTTTCATGTGCCTGTTGGCTATCTGAATTTCTTCTTTGGAGAAGTGTCTATTCATGTCCTCTGCCCATTTTTTAATTGGCTTATTTGCTTTTTGTTTGTTGAGGTGTGTGTGCTCTTTATATAATTTGAATGTCAACCCGTTATCAGATATATCATCTATGAGTTATTCTTCCATACTGTAGGATGTCTTTTTGTTCTACTGATGGTGTCCTTTGCTGTACAGAAGCTTTTTAGTTTGATATAGTCCCACTTGTTCATTTTTGCTTTTGTTTCCCTTGTCCAGGGAGATATGTTCATGAAGAAGTTGCTCATATTTTATGTTCAAGAGATTTTTGCCTATGTTTTTTTCTAAGAGTTTTATGGTTTCATGACTTACATTCAGGTCTTTGATCCATTTTGAATTTACTTTGTGTATGGAGTTAGACAATGATCCAGTTTCATTCTCTTACATCCAGCTCTGCCAACACCAGCTGTTGAAGAGGCTGTCATTTCCCCATTGTATATCCATGGCTCCTTTATCATATATTAATTGACCACATATGCTTGGGTTTATATCTGGGCTCTTTAGTCTGTTCATTGGTCTATGGGTCTGCTCTTGTGCCAATACCAAATTGTCTTGATTACTGTGGCTTTGTAGTTGAACCTGAAGTCAGGGAGCGTAATTCCCCTCACTTTATTCTTCCTTCTCAGGATTGCTTTGGCTATTCGGGATCTTTTGTGGTTCCATATGAATTTTAGAACTCTTTGCTCTAGTTCATTGAAGAATGCTGTTGGTATTTTGATAGGGATTGAATTGAATCTTTAGATTGCTTTAGGCCATTTTGACAATATTAATTCTTCGTATCCATGAGTACGGGATGTGTTTCCATTTATTGGTATCTTCTTTATTTCTCTCATGAGTGTCTTGTAGTTTTCAGAGTATAAGTCTTTCACTTCCTTGGTTAGGTTTATTCCTAGGTATTTTATTCTTTTGGATGCAATTGTAAATGGAATTGTTTTCCAGATTTCTCTTTCTGCTAGTTTATTATTAATGTATACAAATGCAACAGATTTCTTTGTATTAATTTTGTATCTTGTAACTTTACTGAATTCAGATATTAGATCTAGTAGTTTTGGAGTGGTTCTTTAGGGTTTTTAATGTACAATATCATGTTATCTGCAAACAGGGACAGTTTGACTTCTTCCTTACCAATCTGGATGCCTTTTATTTCTTTGCAAAACACAGTTTTTATGTTTAGTGGACTCCCTTTGTTTTATTTATACTACATCAAATATTATCTCTGATGGGTGTGAAAATTTCTAAGTACACTACTTTATGTAGGCTTATTTTATTAGAACATTTTTCATTGGAAGCTTGAGTGTAGAAAACATCCCATGATCTCCTAGACTTTAAGAAAACTGAATATATAAAAATTCAAACTAAATTAGATATTTATTTGCACACAGAAGTGTTCTCAACCTTCATTATATGAGAAATGAAAAGTCATTTCACATAAAAACTTTGTTTTGCACGTTTCTCAATAATGTAATTTGTCACGTAAAAGAAGAAATGCTTGGAGCAATTGCAGCAGGTATTCTAGAAGTGCACTCACATTTTGTAACTAAATGAATCCCCTTTTCCCTTTTTTTGTAGATACAAATATATGTATAATTTTTTTCATTGATGGTTACCTAAGTTACATTCATTTTCCGTAAGTCATATTAACATGAAGTATTCTGTAAGCATTAAGATACTGTTACTGAAAATGAAAGTCCTTGAGCAGAAAAAAATATAAAAGTCCTGAGTAAATATGCAAGATGTATATATAAGTAACTGGGAGGATCTTTGTTAACGTAGAGTAATGAAGTCAAGAACAGTCTTCTCTACTTTCTCTTTACTTTTTTTTAACCTTATTTTTTTGAATAGGCAATTATTCATATAATCCAAAAATTATAAATGCACATAATGTTTCCTTCTCCTACATCTACCCATTTCTTTTCTCCACAAACAACCTTTGTTAATAGTTTCTCTTCCAGAGATATTTTATATATATGTGCAAGTAAACACAAATATATTTTTATTCTTTTTAATACCAGTAGTATTGTATTATATACACTATTGTATTCCTTGCTTTTATACTTAATATATATTATTTTTGAGTCTTTTCCATATCACCATACATAAAGAGCTTCCTCATTTTATTATATTTAATTGTATGAATGAAACATTTCTCTTTAGCAGTCCTCTATTAATAGAATTTTTTGATTGTTTGCAGTCTATGCTCTTATGATCAATGCTGCAGTAAATAACTGTGCATACATCATTTTGTGTGTGTGCCCTTTATCTAGAGGACAGATTTTTAGAAGAACAGTTCCTGGGTTAAGGGGTTATGTTAATTTGTAATAGCTAAATTACCCTCCTTACAGATGTGCTAATGTTCTTTTCTACCTGCATTGTATCAAAGTTCCAATTTCCCCACTCCCTCACCAAGAGCCCACTTACTTTTAAATACAATTTTTTCCCCTAATATACTTAATGTGCTTTGACAACTTTATTACAACAGGAAATAGTATCATAAATGTGGAGAATTTTACTTTGGCATTGTGCCAGTGCAGAACAAGATTCTAGTAAAAGTCTTTTCATCTCACAGAAAAATGTATTCTGGTTTTAAGTCTCTAAGAATGTGATGATAAAGTGTAGTAGTTTTTTAAAGAAAAACAAAAGGTCACTATTCTATATGAAAGTGCCTGTTTGTGAGATTAGTTCAAGTGCTATATGTTAAAGTATATTATAACAAGAATAAGTTAAGAATCTTAAATTGTATCTGTGATATTTTAAAATGTAGGCATAATATTCTTCGTTCCTTAAATATCAGGATCACAAGTAGCAAACATAAAATGGTGAAAAAGTTAAATATTACCAGGCTTCTTTTTCACTTCATTTGTATTTATTAATTTGCTGAATAGTGAAACTAGAATGCCTTCAATATGTCTTTAAGCCTGGAAGAAAGTGGTCTTCTTTGAAATTAAATTTTGGCAATGTAGTTGAGTAGTGAATTTAAACAATTCACAATGCTGACTTTCAGTGCTTCTGAAAGCAGGAAGTGTATTACTGACACGCAGAAATATTCCAGCGCAAAGAACATCCCTATTGCCATATGTGGTAAGAATTTGTCACTAACTCACAAACCACTTCTGTAATGCAGTGAATAAGCAGAATTGGTCTTTGTTGGACATATCCAATTCAGTATGAAAGAACTTTGTTTTGCAGTGTTTTATAAGTAATTATTAGCTTTTACCTTGGAAGGAGCCTGGCACATCATGGGTGCTGAAAGTTTACTGGGGGAAGAAATAGGAAGCTTGTACACAATCTTTTAGACATAATTTAAAACTTGGTTTTGAAGACCCTTAGTTAAAACACAAAAAGTATTTGTTAAGACAGAGTTAAATATTCTGACCAGCTTATTAATGGCTTCTTCAAATAAAATTACTTTTATTCTAGTGTTTCATTTCTTTCACTGCTATTTGGAATATTAATCTTATGTTTGCACTTAATGCTAAAAAATAATTTTCCTTGGTGTTAATTATTAAATGGTAGGGGGAGATACCGTGAGCTTATAAAAACAGGAAAATGACTTTTGAGGAATTGGGGTTAGCAAAATTCAGTGAAATCTGTAAATCATTAAAATTTTGAAAATATTAATGTTTTTCTAAACTTGAATTTTCTTTGTATTTTAAGCGATTAAGAAGATTGTCTACCAAATATAGAACAGAAAAGATTTATCCCACAGCCACTGGAGAAAAAGAAGAAAATGTTAAAAAGAACAGATATAAGGACATACTGCCATGTAAGTTTGAAATGCCCTTAACAGAACAAATGGAAATGCTTATTAGAAATCTGCAGCCCAGACTAGTTTTATTCTTCCTAGTGAGTTTGATTGTTAAAAGGAGGTGGTAGTTAACCTTTCTTTATAATTGTGCTTCTGGTTCCTTCTGAGAGTTTTTGTTGTTGTTTCTATTTACTTTTTTGTCGTCACAATTACTTTGATCCTAACTGCTAAATACTGAAAAAAATCCAGTCAATTTCTTTTGTGGACTTCCTGTTCAAAGATATTTTGTTAAAATAAATAATGTGGACAGATAATTCAATATAATTGAACTAAATTTTGTAAAATGCTAAAAATACTAATGCTCATCTCTTACCGATTCACAGTGTGAGTTGTAATTGATTAATTATGCATGAAAAACTGACTATAAGATGATTCATGCCTGCATGTCTGCAGTTCTCAGCAGTCTAAATGTGTAACTCTGAGCATATGCCTTAGACTGATAGCATTATATTCTAATAATAGTAATAATAATATAATTCTCAAATAGCATAGTTTTGTGGCAAAATACCCTTAACTCTAAAAGCGTGTGTGTCCCGCATGGTATAAAATAAGAAGTTTACATCATACCTGCTATTTCCTAAAGCCTCTTAGTAACCTTTCTCATTCCCTTCAGGTATCTTGAAATACCTACATTTCATAACACCATTCCTGCAACTTTCATTCATCCTTTCTTTTTCCAACTTTATTGAGGTATAGTTGACAAAACTTCATTCATTTTTAAAGCTAGTTTTCTCTATAATGGCTCTGATACAGTTTCTAATTTCTTTTTAATGGCCATATTTGGTAGTCTTTTTTTTCAGTGCATATTCCTTCCTACTATTTTGATGCCGTTGACCAGTCCCTCTTTCTGAAATTTTCTTCTTCCACAATATCCCTCTTTCATATTGCCACCTCCCTTGTCTGTTTCCCTCTTTTCCTTATTGTCTTCTATGCATAAAGTTATTCCTTCATCTTTCCATTATTCAACTTTATTCTCAGCTGTGGAATCTGTGGGGTGGCTGGTATTAGCAGAATTACTAAGTGGCATCATAAGATAATGGTGAAGAGTTCTAACTGGAAGTTCAAACCCTGCTTCTACCACTGCTGTTTATATGACGTCACATTCATCCTCTCTGTGCCTTGGTTTCGTCATTTCCTTATCTGTAAAATAAAGATTAAAATAATAATACTTCTTAGGATTATTTTAGCATTAGATTAAGACATCTAAAATTCTTAGAACTGTACCTAGCACATAGTAACCACTCCTTAAGCTTTTGGAAAATGCAGTCCACCTCGAATAGTGGGTGGATATGTTTCTGGACAGTTTTTATTAACATAATCTTGAGGTACTTTTACTGGGCTCTGGAATTAATGTGTGTACTCTTAAAGAGACAGTTTACCTTCTTTTCTATTCTGTGGGGAAGTGAACGTTAAACAGTGCCAGGTTTCTGTTTCTGTGTGTTTTGTTTTATTCATTCATTTTACAAAAAACTTTTGAGCATATACTGTGTGTTGGGGATACAGCAGAAAATAAACTGGCAAAAATTCCTGCCCTTGTGGAGCTTATATTCCAGTGAAGGTGGTGTACCACAAAAATAACATATATGGTCTGTCATATAGTGATTAGTGCTATTGAGAATATATATGTAGGAATGCGGCACATAGAGAAAGCTGAGAATATAAGGAGGGAGCTTTACAATTTTGATTAGAGGTGGGGAAGGTCAGTGGTGTTCTATTAAACTGGCCCTCTGAAAAATTAAGACCCTGATTTGTATTGTTTGCCAATTTCAAAACTATGAAGTAAAGTACTATTATATACCACTTTGCAGATGAGAAACTGAGACAGAGAGATTAAAATAACTTGTCACACAGCAAATAGAGTGCATGAGAATTTAAACCCAGGCAATTTAAATCCAGAATATTGTTGCTCAACTAGGGTGATTTTGCCCCCGAAGGGCCATTTAGCAATGTCTAGAGACATTTTGGCTGTTACAGCTGGGATGTGGAATGGGCACGCTGCCTGCTGGCATCTAGAGGGTAGAAACCAGTAATGCTATTACACCCTACAATACAGAGGCTACAGCCTCTCCACAGGAAAGAATTATCTAAAGCCAGAGTGTCAGCAATGCTAAGGTTGAGAAACCTTGCCCTAGGGCTAAGTTTTGATCAATGCGCTAGAGCGCCCATGCCTTTTCCCTTTAAGCTATTTAAGGTTTGATAAATCGGTTTCCACTGAATTTCTAGTCTTTTTAATTTTGAATATTATATTGAAAGTAATTGTACTTAGAGATGTATGTTTACTTACAGTCAAAAGAATAGTGCAAGTTCCGGGTCTGTGGAAGCTTATATTTAACTTTTTAAGAAACTGTTAAACTGTTCAAAGTAGCTGCGTACTATTTTACTTTCCCATCAGCAACATTATAAAGGTTCCAGTTTCTCTACATCCCTGACAACACTTTTTACTGTTAGTCACTTTGAATATAGTAATTCTGTTGGGTGTGTAGAAGTATCATTGTGGTTCGAATCTGTACTTACCTTATGACTAATGATGTGGAACGTTTATTCATGTTCCCTTACCCATTTGTATTATCTTCTTTGGCGAAAAGTCAATTCAAATCATTTTGTCTTTTTAAGATTTTATTTTTTTATTGTCAAGTAAAGTTTTTTTATATATCCTAAATACAAGTCTTTTTTCAGATACATGATTTGTAAATATATTACCCCAGTTCATGGCTTGTCTTCACTTTCTTTTTTTTTTATTTTTTTTATTATTGAGATATTATTGATATACACTCTTTTGCCAGTTTCACATGAAAAACAATGTGGTTACTACATTTACCCATATTATCAAGTCCATCCCCAATGCAGTCACTGTCCATCAGTATAGTAAGATGCCACAGATTCACTCTTTGCCTTCTCTGTGCTACACTGTTTTCCCCGTGATCCCCCACACTATGTGTACTAGACGTAATACCCCTCAATCCCATTCTCCCACCCTCCGCATCCGCCCTCCCATACCCTTCGCCTTTGGTAACCACTAGTTCATTCTTAGAGTCTCTGAGTCTGCTGCTACTTTGTTCCTTCAGTTTTGCTTCATTGTTATACTCCACAAATGAGGGAAATCATTTGGCACTTGTCTTTCTCAGCCTGGCTTATTTCACTGAGCATAATATCCTCCAGCTCCATCCATGTTGTTGCAAATGGCAGGATTTGTTTCTTTCTTGTGACTGAATAATATTCCATTGTGTATATGTACCACCTCTTCTTTATCCATTCATCTACTGATGGATACTTAGGTTGCTTCCATATCTTGGCTATTGTAAAAAGTGCTGCGATAAACATAGGGGTGCATATGTCTTTTTGAATCTGAGAAGTTCTACGTTTTGTGTAAATTCCAAGGAGTGGGATTCCCGGGTCAAATGGTATTTTATTTTTAGTTTTTTGAGGAACCTCCATATTGCTTTCCACAATAGTTGAACTAGCTTACATTCCCACCAGCAGAGCAGGAGGGTTCCCTTTTCTCCACATTGTCACCAGCATTTGTTTTTCTTAGTCTTTTGGATGCTGGCTATCCTTACTGGTGTGAGGTGATATCTCATTGTGGCTTTAATTTGCATTTCCCTGATGATTAGTGATGTGGAGCCTCTTTTCATGTGCCTGTTGGCCATCTGAATTTCTTCTTTAGAGAAGTGTCTATTAATGCCCTGTGCCCATTTCTTAATTGGATTATTTGCCTTTTGTTTGTTGAGGTGCATGAGTTCTTTATATATTTTGGATGTTAACCCCTTGTCGGATATGTCATTTACAAATATATTCTCCCATATTGTAGGATGCCTTTTTCTTCTGTTGATGGTGTCCTTTGCCATACAGAAACTTTTTAGTTTGATGTAGTCCCATGAATTCATTTTTGCGTTTGTTTTCCTTGCCTATGGAGATGCGTTAAGGAAGAAGTTGCTCATGCTTATATTCAGGAGATTTTTGCCTCTGTTGTGTTCTAAGAGTTTTATGGTTTCATGACTTATATTCAGGTCGTTGATCCATTTCAAGTTTACTTTTGTGTATGGGATTAAACAATAATCCAATTTCATTCTTGTGCATGTAGCCATCCAGTTTTGCCAACAGCAGCTGTTGAAGAGGCTGTCATTTCCCCATTGTATGTCCATGGCTCCTTCATCATATATTAATTGACCATATATGCTTTGGTTTATATCAGGGCTCTGTAGTCTGTTCTGTTGGTCTATGGGTCTGTTCTTGTGCCAGTACAAAATTGTCTTGATTACTATAGCTTTGTAGTAGAGCTTGAAGTTGGGGAGCATAATCTCCCCAGCTTTATTCTTCCTTCTCAGGATTGCTTTGGCTATTCGAGGTCTTTTGTGATTCCATATGAATTTTAGAACGATTTTCTCTAGTTCGTTGAAGAATGCTGTTGGTATTTTGATAGAAATTGCATTGAATCTATAGATTGTTTAGGCAGGATGGCCATTTTGACAATATTAATTCTTCCTATCCATGAGCACGGGATGTGTTTCTATTTATTGGTATCTTCTTTAATTTCTCTCATGAGTGTCTTGTAGTTTTCAGAGTATAGGTCTTTCACTTCCTTGGTTAGGTTTATTCCTAGGTATTTTATTCTTTTTGATGCAACTTTGAATGGAATTGTTTTCCTGATTTCTCTCTCTGCTAGTTCACTGTCAGTGTATAGGAATGCCACAGATTTCTTTGTATTAATTTTGTATCCTGCAACTTTGCTGAATTCAGATATTAGATCTAGAGTTTTGGAGTGGATTCTTTAGGGTTTTCTATGTACTCTATCATGTCATCTGCAAACAGGGACAGTTTAACTTTTTACTTGCCAATCTGGGTGCCTTTTATTTCTTTGTGTTGTCTGATTGCAATGGCTAGGACCTCCAGTACCATGTTGAATAGAGGTGGGGAGAGTGGGCATCCTTGTCTTGTTCCCAATCTTAAAGTAAAAGCTTTCAGCTTCTCGCTGTTGAGTATAATGTTGGCTGTGGGTTTGTCATATATGGCCTTTATTATGTTGAGATAATTGCCCTCTATACCCATTTTGTTGAGAGTTTTTATCATGAATGGATGTTGAATTTTGTCAAGTGCTTTTTCAGCATCTATGGAGATGATCATGTGGTTTTTGTCTTTCTTTTTGTTTATGTGGTGGATGATGTTGATGGATTTTCGAATATTGTACCATCCTTGCATCCCTGGAATAAATTCTACTTGATCATGATGTATGATCTTTTTGATGTATTTTTTAATTCGGTTTGCTAATATTTTGTTGAGTATTTTTGCATCTATGTTCATCAGGGATATTGGTATGTAATTTTCTTCCTTTGTGGTGTCTTTGTCTGGTTTTGGTATTAGAGTGATGCTGGTCTCATAGAATGAGTTTGGAAGTATTCCCTCTTATACTATTTGGAAAACTTTAAGGAGGATGGGTATTAGGTCTTCACTAAATGTTTGTTAAAATTCAGCAGTGAAGCCATCTGGTCTGAGTGTTTTGTTCTTAGGTGGGTTTTCGATTACCAGTTCAATTTCGTTGCTGGTAATTGGTCTGTTGAGATTTTCTGGTTCTTTCTGGGTCAGCCTTGGAAGGTTGTATCTAGAAAGTTATCCAGTTTGTTAGCATATAATTTTTCATACTATTCTCTAATAATTCTTTGTATTTTTGTGGTATCTGTAGAGATTTTTTCCTTTCTTGTTTCTGATTCTGTTTATGTGAGTAGACTCTCTTTTGTTCTTGATAAGTCTGGCTAGGGGTTTGTCTATTTTGTTTATTTTCTCAAAGAAGCAGCTCTTGCTTTCGTTGATCCTTTCTATTGTTTTATTCTTCTAGATTTTATTGATTTCTGCTCTTATCTTTATTATATCCCTCCTTCTACTGATTTTGGGCCTCATTTGTTCTTCTTTTTCTAGTTTCGTTAATTGTGTGTTTAGACTGCTCATACGAGATTGTTCTTCTTTCCTGCGGTGGGACTGTATGGCAATATACTTTCCTCTTAGCATGGACCTTCCCTACATCCCCCAGATTTTGTGGTGTTGAATTATTTTTTATTATTTATTTTGGTATCGTTAATGTACAATCACTTGAACAACATTATGGTTACTAGACCCCCGTATTATCAAGTCCCCCCCACATACCCCACTACAGTCACTGTCCATCTCCGTAGTTAGATGCTGTAGAATCATTACCTGTCTTCTCCGTAAAAACTGCCTTTCCTGTGTCCTTTGCCGCTACATTACGTGTGCTAATTATACGTGTGCTAATTATAATGCCCCTTTTCCCCCTTTATCCCTCCCTTCACACCCATCCTCCCCAGTCCCTTTCCCTTTGGTAACTGTCAGTCCATTCTTGGGTTCTGTTAGTCTGCTGCTGTTTTGTTCCTTCAGTTTGTTCTTTGTTCTTATACTCCACAGATAAGTGAAATCATTTGATACTTGTCTTTCTCCACCTGGCTTATTTCATTGAGCATAATACCCTCTAGCACCATCCATGTTGTTGTAAATGGTAGGATTTGTTTTCTTATGGCTGAATAATATTCCATTGTGTATATGTACCACATCTTCTTTATCTATTCATCTACTGATTGATGGACACTTAGGTTGCTTCCGTATCTTGGCTATTGTAAATAGAGCTGCGATTAACATAGGGGTGCATGTGTCTTTTTCAAACTGGGCTGCTGCATTCTTGGGGTAAATTCCTAGGAGTGGAATTCCTGGGTCAAATGGTATTTCTATTTTGAGTTTTTTGAGGAACCTCCATACTGCTTTCCATAATGGTTGAACTAATTTACATTCCCACCAGCAGTTTAGGAGGGTTTCCCTTTCTCCACATCCTCATCAACATTTGTTGTTGTTTGTCTTTTTCAATGTTGGCCATCCTAACTGGTATGAGGTGATATCACATTGTGGTTTTAATTTGCATTTCTCTGATGATTAGTGATGTGGAGCATCTTTTCATGTGCCTGTTGGCCATCTGAATTTCTTCTTTGGAGAAGTGTCTGTTCAGATCCTCTGCCCATTTTTAATTGGATTAGTTGCTTTTTCTTTGATGAGGTGCGTGAGCTCTTTATATATTTTGGATATCAACCCCTTATCGGAAATGTCATTTATGAATATATTCTCCCATACTGTAGGATGTCTTTTTGTTCTACTGATGGTGTCCTTTGCTGTACAGAAGCTTTTTAGTTTGATATAGTCCCACTTGTTCATTTTTGCTTTTGTTTCCCTTGCCCGGGGAGATATGTTCATGAAGGAGTTGCTCATGTTTATGTTCAAGAGATTTTTGCCTATGTTTTTTTCTAAGAGTTTTATGGTTTCATGACTTACATTCAGGTCTTCGATCCATTTTGAGTTTACTTTTTTGTATGGGGTTAGAAAATAATTCAGTTTCATTCTCTTACATGTAGCTGTCAAGTTTTGCCAACACCAGCTGTTGAAGAGACTGTCATTTCCCCACTGTATATCCATGGCTCCTATATCGTATATTAATTGACCATATATGCTTGGTTTATATTAGAGGTCTCTATTCTGTTCCACTGGTCTGTTGGTCTGTTCTTGTTCCAGTACCAAATTGTCTTGATTGCTGTGGCTTTGTAGAAGAGCTTGAAGTCAGGGAGCGTAATTCCCCCCACTTTTTTCTTCCTTCTCAGGAGAGCTTTGGCTATTTGGGGTTGTTTGTCGTTCCATAAGCACTTTAGAACTATTTGCTCTAGTTCATTGAAGAATGCTGTTGGTATTTTGGTAGGGATTGTATTGAATCTGTAAATTGCTTTAGGCAGGGTGGCCATTTTAACAATATTAATTCTTCCTAGCCAATGGCATGGGATGATTTCCATTTATTAGTGTCCTCTTTAATTTCTCTTAAGAGTGTCTTGTAGTTTTCAGGGTATAGGTCTTTCACTGTGGTGTTGAATTATTGTTGTCATTTATCTCCATATATTGCTTGGTATCTGTTTTTATTTGGTCATTGATCCATTGTTTATTTAGGAGCATGTTGTAAAGCCTTCCTGTGTTTGTGGGACTTTTCAGTTTCTTTGCATAATTTATTTCTAGTTTCATACCTTTGTGGTCTGAGAAACTGTTTGGTACAATTTCAATCTTTTGTAATTCACTGAGGCTCTTTTTGTGGCCTCGTGTATGAGCTATTCTTGAAAATCTTGCTTGTCCACTTGAGAAGAATGTGTATTCTGCTTCTTTTCCGTGTAGAGGTCTGTAGATGTCTGTTAGGTCCATCTGTTGTAATGTGTTGTTCAGTGCCTCTGTCTGCTTACTTATTTTCTGTCTGGTTGATCTGTCCTTCAGAGTGAGTGGAGTGTTGAAGTCCCCTAGAATGAATGCAGTGCATTCTATTTCTCCTTTTAATTCTGTTAGTATTTGTTTCAGATATGTAGGTTCTCCTGTGTTGGGTGCATAGATACTTAGAATGGTTATATCTTCTTGTTGGATTGAACTTTTTATCATTATGTAATGTTCTTCTTTGTCTCTTGTGACTTTTTTTGTTTTGAAGTCTATTTTGTCTGCTACAAGTACTGCAACTCCTGCTTTTTTCTCCCTATTAGTTGCATGAAATATCTTTTTCCGTCCGTTCACTTTTAGTCTGTGTATGTCTTTGGATTTAAAGTGAGTCTCTTGTAGGCAGCATATGGATGGGTCTGTGTCTTTTGATTGGTGTATTCAGTACATTTACATTTAGTGTGATTATCGATAGGTATGTACTTATTGGCATTGCAGGGTTTAGATTCGTTGTTAGCAACGTTCAAGGTTAACTTCCTTACTATCTAAGAGTCTTAAGTTAACTCACTTAATATGCTATTACAAACACAATCTAAAGGTTCTTTTTTTTTTTCTTCCTCTTTTTTCTTCCTCCTCCATTCTTTTTATATTAGGTATCATATTCTGTACTCTTTGTCTATCCTTTGATTGACTTTGGGGACAGTCAATTTAATTTTGCATTTGCATAGTAATTAGCTGTTCTACTTTCTTTACTGTTGTTTTATTACCTCTAGTGACAGCTATTAAACCTTAGGAACACTTCCATCTATAGCAGTACCTCCAAAATACACTGTAGAGGACCTTTGTGGGAGGTAAATTCTCTCAGCTTTTGCTTATCTGGAAATTGTTTAATCCCTCCTTCAAATTTAAATGATAATCTTGGTGGATAAACTATTCTTGGTTCAAGGTCCTTCTGCATTATTGCATTAAATACATCATGCGTTTCCCTTCTGGTATGTAAGGTTTCTGGTGAGAGGTCTGATGATAGCCTGATGGGCTTTCCTTTGCATGTGCTTAATTCTCTCTCTGGCTGCTTTTAGTAGTCTGTCCTTATCTTTGATCTTTGCCATTTTAATTAGTATATGTCTTGATGTTGTCTTCCTTGGGTCCCTTGTGTTGGGAGATCTGTGCACCTCCATGGCCTGAGAGACTGTCATCTTCCCCAGATTGGGGAAGTGTTCAGCAATTACCTCCTCAAATACACTTTCTGTCCCTTTTTCTCTCTTCTTCTGGTAACCGTGTAATGCGAATATTGTTCCATTTGAATTGGTCATACAGTTCTCTCAATGTTCTTTCATTCTTAGAGATCCTTTTTTCTCTCAGAGCCTCAGCTTCTTTGTATTCCTCTTGTTTAGTTTCTATTTAATTTATCGTCTCTTCTACCGTATCCAATCTGCTTTTAATTCCCTCCATTGTGCTCTTCAATGACTGGATCCCCGACCAGAATTCAGTTATGAATTCTTGAATATCTTTCCGTACTTCCATGAGCATGTTAATGATTTTTATTTTGAACACCCTTTCAGAAAGAGTCATGAGGTCATTGTCATTTACATCTTTCTCAGGAGTGGTATGAATATTGGTGTTTCATATTTGTATGTGGTACCCTGTAGTGCCCAGAAGCTCTACTCTCAGGAGCTGCTCAGCCCCTGTATCAATGTTGGGCATTGCAGGGGAGTGTTATAGGTGTCTGGGGGGAGGAAAGAGCTGTGTCTTGCTTTCCAGCTGCTATGCCTGTCTCCACTGCCAGAACTAGTGGGCTGAGCACACAGGTATAAGCCTCTATGCTTTGCATTTATAGTTGCTGTAGAAAGATCTTCCCTCTGGCTGGGCTAATGCCAGGGTGGGGTTTGCCAGTTTGCGAGCCAGGTGGGGCTGGCCGGGAGAAAGGTGCAGTAGGCTGTGTATCACGGAGGGTTTCTTGGAGCTGTGTAGCCAGCCAGGGAGCTTGAGCACTTGAAGATCATCTTTGGAGTAAATTTTCTTTTTCCTTCTTAAATATGAGAGTCTATATGGCAAAGCTCCCAACCTGCTGGGCACAGTGCACCCAGAGAATTTTGTCTACCTGTCTTCTCTCCTGAGCAGTAAGCTCTGTGCAATCCTTGCCCCTTTAGCAGCCCTCTTGCTAAGGACTTCCTTGTTAGGAAGTCTGTCAGACTGCCCACCTTTCTTTTGTCCCAGAGCAGCCGGATATGGATCCCTGCTGTTCACAAGCAGCTGGAATGTCAGTGTCTCCAGGAATTTTGCCTGTCTTAGCTTTCCATCCCTGTAATCACTAGAGTATCATGCAAGCACCATGAATTGTAGGTCTATGCTCCCAGAGCAGATCTCCAGGGTTAGGTATTCAGCTGTCCCAGGCCTCCACTCCCTCCCTGCTCAGTTTTTCTTCCTCCCGCAGGTGAGCTTGGGTGGGGGAAGGGCTTGGGTCCTGCCGGGCCACAGCCTTGGTATGTTGCCCTGTTCTGTGAAGTCTCCTTTTCTCCAGGTGTGTGCAGTCTGGCGCAGCCCTCTTTTCTGTTGCTCTTTCAGGATTAGTTGTATTAATTATATTTTTGTATTATATGCGGTTTTGGAGGAAGCCTGTGTCTCACCTCTCACACCGCCATCTTTAATCCCCATCTTTTCACTTTCTTAATGGTGTCTTTTATAGTATGCAAGCTTTTAATTTTGGTGAAATCCAGTTTATTAAATCCAGTTTTTTCACAGATCATGCTTTTAATATTCTGTCCAAGAACTCTTTCTTATCCAAGGTCAGAGAGATTCTCTTCTTTGTATTCTCATTTTTCTTCTAGAACTTCTGTTGTTCTAGCTTTTACATTTAAGTCATAATCCATTTTGAGTTAAGTTTTTAATTGATGTGAGGTAGGGTCTGAAATAATCTTTGTACATGTGGATTGTTCCAGTACCGTTTGTTGAAAAGGTATCCTTTCTCCAGTGAATTGCTTTGGTAGCTTTGTTGGAAATCACTTGACCATATTATAAGGGTTTAATTCTGAATTCTTAATTCTTGTCTGTTTGTTTATTCTTAAGTCAGCACCACACCATCTTGATTATTGTAGTTTTATAATAAGTTTTAAAAGCAAGAAGTATAAGTCTTCCATATGTGTTCCTATTTTTTTTAGTTGGTTGGTTCTTTAGATCCTTTGCATTTCTGTGTAAATTGTAGAATCAGCTTGTCAAATTCTGCAAAAAAAATGCTACTGGAATTGTAATAAGGATTGCATTGAATCCATAGATCAATTTGGGGAGAGTTGTCATCTTAAACTATATTGACTCTTCCAAAATCTATGAACGTGGAATGTCTTTCTCCATTTATTTAGATCTCCTTTCATTTCTCTCAACAATGTTTTAATGGTTTTCAAGTGTACAAGTCTTAACATTTATTTCTTTTTAATTATTTATTGTAAATGGAATTAATTTTACTTTAAAATTTTTTATTACTAGAATATAAAGATACGATTTATATATATTGATTTTTTTAATTCAGCTACCTTCTTGAACTTAGTTTAGCAGTTTTTCTGTGGATCCTGTAGGATTTTTACATACAAAATCATGTCATCTGCAAGTATAATGACAGTTTCACTTCTTCCTTTCCAGGCTGAATGTGTCTTGCCTTATTGCACTAGCTAGAACCTCTAATATAATGTTGACTTGAAGGGGTAAGAGCAGACATTCTTGCTCTTGTTCCATTAAATGTAGTTTTATCACTATTCAAAGATCAGTTAGCATTTGTGGAGTATAACAACAAAGCAAAACTGAAGGAACAAAGCAGCAGCAGACTCACAGGCTCCAGGAAGGGACTAGTGGTTAACAAAGGGAAAGGGGTAGGAAGGGTGGATGGGAAGGGAGGGAGAAGGGGACTAAAGGGCATTATGATTATAGTACACATAATGTAGGGGGGTCACAGGGAAGGCAGTACAGCACAGAGAAGATAAGTAATGACTCTATATATCCTCTTACTTTGCTGATGGACAGTGACTGCAATGGGATGTGCAGGTGGAATTGATAATACAGGTGAATGTTGCTCATGTGAAACCTTTCTAAGATTGTATATCAGTGATACCTTAATATAAAAAAAGATTAGTTAGCTTTTCTCAAGCTTTTGCTTAGTTTGTTCTAGATTTAGTTTATACAAGAACACTGAGGACAGTCCCAGAATTAAAGAAATTTCAAGGTATACTTATGTCAGGAATGAGCTGTACTTTGTCTGCTTAGAAGGCTAAAACTGAGGTGACTAGCCTTTACAAGTGATGGATCAAGGTACTCTGCCTATTCTAATGTTCATTATGGAGATCCTTTTATTACCTCAGACTTAGAATTTAGTCAGTAGGTTTCTACTTCCTTGGAGGTGACAGTGTTTATATATACATACTTTTTGTTGCTATAGGTTGTTGATATTTGTTTGGGGGGGTTGCTTTGAAGTTGCTGCTTTAAAGAGACTCTTGTTTAGCCAATATTGGTTTTATCTATATGGAGTTGGACTCCTGGGTGATGGTAGAAGCAGACAGTAAGACCATGGAGTGGAATGACTGTTTTCATTTCTTTGATGTCTTTAAATTTTTTCTATGCTTGTTCATGCTTAATAGCACCAATGAAGAATATTAAAATACATACTATGTGTTATATAAGCAGCATCATAATAAGTTTTAAATTCTCAATAATACACTATGATTGTATAAGGAGTGACTACAAAATATGCTTATGCTTTCTAAGTTCAAAATAAGCCATTTCTGTTCCCCATCTTGAACTTACTAAATCAAACTTACTGCAGAATATGGGACTTAGAAATCTTGTATTTTAATTTGCTTTCCCCAGCCCCCAGATGTGGTATGATTGGAGATAGATGAAATAAGATTGGCAAAATGTGGATAATTATTGAAGCTGCATACTGGATATATGGGGATTCATTATACTGTTATATTTTCATGTTTGCATAAAATTTTCCATCATAGAAAATTTAAAAAAATCCCCACTTGTGTGTAGCAGCCTGGCACCAGTCTTGACTGTCATGGGAGCCACTGTTCTTATTCAGAATCAGTCCCCAGAACCATTTACTGAAGATCGACTGTACAGTCTCTTCCTTTGAGATACATTGAATAGAAGCTGATATGCCATATGAATTAGAAAAATTAATTGGGACCCCCTGTTACTAGTAAACACAGTGAGAGGAAGCTTCATATAATTACTTAAGTGTCATCATCTGAACTACTGAATATTCTATTCTTAGTTACCAGAGGCATAGCATTGTTTTGAATGTATATTTCCTATTCCAAACGGCTTAAAAAAAAAAAAACCTATGTAGGAAGGAGTGAGATAAAAATAGAGCATTGATAAATATTTTCTTTCCTGGAAACTGGTTAAGGAAATAAATAATTTTAATTGGAGGCTTGTATGTGTTTCATATGTGTCTGCTCCTACAAATTTCCAAGGAAGATTTTACCAAAAGTAAATAAGTAAAATCAGCAGAACTGGTTTTAAGTACTAATGTATAAGTTCGGGTCATTGACATATAGTTACTCATTAGTTGTACTTTAAGAGTTTGCTAAAAAGTTTACTCATGTCTGTTAACATTTCTGTATTTATCTTTTTGTATTTTAATTGACTTTAATACTCATTGACCCTGGATTAGAGAGGACCATAATATATGAGAGTGGTATTTTACATGTTACATGTTTCTTTTTTATCCTGGAGACTGTGAATATTAACCAGCCCTACTACTTTAGGATTTCTTGGGCTCTAAGCATCCCCCCAAATTTTTATTAACTTCAAAGGGTAAGATAGTTGAAACACCAGCTGACACCACATTAACCAAGTAACCAAGACTAACATCACAAGTAATATGACATATGGACATCATGAAAACCCCTTAGTCTATCTTCTCACAGAGAACAACACATCATCATTCTCTGTTGTTCTTGCCAAAACTGTATAACCTCATTTGAATCGTAAGAAAAAAAATCAGTCAAAGGAACTTTTATAGATTAGTAGAGACTAAGGAGATACAGAAACTATTTTAAATATAATGTGGGATCCTGGAAAGAGAAAAAAAATTTTTTTTTAATTCAGTCTTTTTAATTAATAGAAGTATAACAATACTAATTTTCTGGTTTTGGTAATTGTGTTTTGGTTATGTAAGATGTTAACACTAAGGGAAGCTGAGGGAGGATGTATGTGAATACTCTATATTCTTTTTGCAATGTTCTGTAAATCTAAAATTCTAAATAGTTTTTCAAAATCAACACAAACTGGAAAAACATATTTGTCCTACCTATGACTAAAGAGCTGATTTTTCTCTACATAGATTTCATATAAGTCAGTAAGAAAATAGACATCAGAGAAAAATGGGCAAAGGATATAAATAAGTGGTCTATGAATAAAGAAATAAAATAACCAAGAACTATGAAACTGTGTAATCATTTGCATAATTCAAGAAACTCAAGTCTTACTTTTTGTTTTAGATTTTCAACTTTTTAAAAGTATAATAATACCCAGTCACTCATTTACTAGTAAGTAACACTTGTAAAAGTGGGTATATGCCTTTAAGAGGCAAATGGCAATTACCTGTTAAGAACTCTGTTAGGAACTTACTCTATACCAATGCTGGTAACAGATACATGGACAGCAGTGTTTATCGTAGTAGTAGTATTTCTAATAGAAAAAAATTGCCCAATAGTACTCTTACTGGTTTAGTAAATAAATATACATATTTGCTCTGGGAAGAGTTCCAAGATATATATTACTACAGTTGACCTTTGAACAGTGTTGGGGTTACAGGTGCTACCCCCATGAATTGGAAAATCCACATATATCTTTTGACTTCCCCAAAACTTAATAGCCTACTGTTGTCTCGAAGCCTTACCAATAACATAAATAGTTGATTAACGTATATTTTGTATGTTACATGTATTATATGCTGTATTCTTCCACTAAAGTAAGCTAGAGAAAATATTTTTCAGATTGTCGTAAATCTCCAAATATTTTCCAAAATATTTTATTGAAAAAAATGCATGTGTAACTGGACTTGCATAATTCAAGGCTGTGTTGTTCAAGGCTCAAGCATAACTAAAAAGTAACAAGGTACTGACATGTATATGGTATGAATTTTTGTAGTTTTTCAAAGTATGTAGTTATGTGCATAAAAATTACTTTGGAAAGAAGTTTGAGTTTTGGGGCTTTATTGTAAAGATTGTTTTGTAACCTAAGTTGTCATCACCTAATAAATTTTTAAAATGTGCACCATGTCTAAATATTTTGGCCAGCTGCAGTACTGAATACTTTTTATCCATCTATTTATTTGTCATTACTTAATTTTTATAATTTCTTATGAAATACGAACATTAGATTTCCTAATAAGAACTTTGGAAAATGAGCTTATGTATTAGTGGTTAGTGTTCACTACCTGGTATGATTTTTTTTTTATTATTAAAGTGTCATTGATATACAGTCTTATGAAGGTTTCACATGAACAACATTGTGGTTTCAACATTCACCCATATTATCAAGTTCTCCATCTCCATTACCATCACTGTCTTATCAGTGTAGTGAGATGCTAGAGTCATCATTTGTCTTCTCCATGCTGTACTGCCTTCCCTGTGACCTACCGATATTGTAATTGTGAATTATAGTGTCCCTTAATCCCCTTCTCCCTCTCGCCCCACCTGCCCTTCCCAACTCCTCCCCTTTGGTAACCACTAGTCTCTTCTCATAGTCTGTGAGTCTGCTGCTGTTTTGTTCCTTCAGTTTTGTTTTGTTGTTATACTCCACAAATGAGTGAAGTCATTTGGCATTTGTCTTGGTCCGCCTGGCTTATTTCACTGAGCATAATACCCTCCAGGTCCATCAATGTTGTTGCAAATGGTAGGATTTCTTTTCTTTTTATGGCTGAATAGTATTCCATTGTGTATATGTACCACATCTTCTTTATCCATTCATCTACTGATGGACACTTAGGTTGCTTCCATTTCTTGGCTATTGTAAATAGTGCTGCGATAAGCATAGGGGTGCATATGTCTTTTTGAATCAGAGATCTTGTTTGGGTAAATTCCTAGGAGTGGAATTCCTGGGTCAAATGGTATTTCCCTTTTTAATTTTGGGGGGAACCTCCATATTGGTTCTGGTATGCTTGTTAAAAACTGTGTAGAGGCTTAAACCCCACACTCTTGTCTAGCAAATCTGGGTTGATGCCCAGAAATTTATATTTTAAAAGAGATTATTCCGATTGCAACTTTAAAACATAGCTTTACATCAGATTTTTGTTTTAAAGATTTACTTCTGCCAATATGTCAGATTTCATCAATTTTTTTACATGAATATTTTTAGTTATTTATTTAATCTTATGGTTCATTAGAAAAGAGCTGTCAACAGGATTTATGAAATTCTTTTTTTCTTTTTTCTTTTTTGGTAGTTGATCACAGCCGAGTTAAGCTGACTTTAAAAACTCCTTCTCAAGATTCAGACTACATTAATGCAAATTTTATTAAGGTATGTATTAACTTAAAATGATATTTCTCTGTCATATGTCTTCCTACATACTGGTTTTATTAAAAATTTTAAATTGCCTAAACATGAAATCAGTAGCAAAAGAAAGAAAAATAAAATCACAGCCCTTACACATTTCTGTGTGCTTTCCTTCTAGTCTCCTTATTCATAAAGAGTTTTGTTTAATTTTATGGTAGTGGAGATAAAGTTTTATATTGCTTCTTTTACATTGAAGGCTCATAAACAATTTACCTATTATTGCTATATCATTTTCTCAATTGTCTCTGAGTTTATGCACACAAATATACATGGTCATTCCCTGCTGATGAATCATATAGGTTGTTTATAACTTTTTTGATGATAATATTGCAGTGAACATTCATATTCTTTTGAATAATTTTTAAGATAAATTACCAGAGCTGAAATTACTGGGTAATACTGATTTAAAATTATAGAATATAAACTTAGATTAGAAATTTTGCCACTATGTTTCAAATGGCAAAGCAATTAAATGCAAGATTAAATACAGTCATTATATAGAGAACCTGTCTGGGATATTTTTGATCAAAAGCAGTCAGGTTCTTACATAGTATCAACAGAGAGACTGATTCAAACTGCTACTTGATTAATAAAAATCTCCTTTGTTCCACTGTTCATCTGTGTTTTTGAATCCTTCTAGTTATATGACAATATCATTTCAGTTATTATATATACGGTATTTGTACATATTGTAAAATATTCTCTTGACAAAAATATTAAGGTGGTAAGAGGTATGTAGTAAAATTATCTCTGTCAACACTGAACAGTCATGGTTTTAGATAAAAACTTGTCTTCAACAAAGTCAATTTTATTATAGTTAGGGCAAAACCCAAAACTAATAGTTTAAACAAAAACTAATCTGTGGGTGGTTTGCTGTTTCAGGTGTTTTTGATGTTTATATTCTTTTATAAGGACATTTGTTGAAAGTTGTGGTTTTATTTGCACTTAATAACCAGTTCATTGTACCAATTATGTACTGGTTTAGAACTTGAGTCCGCTCTCTTGTTTGGTATATTTTTGGCTTTGTTAGAACATGTATAGTAGGTGCTCCCCATAAACTAAGTTTAATAAGTAATTGAAGATAACTATGGAAGAACTTAGCTAAGAAAGAACTATTGATTAGTTTTAGTGGTGTTTTTAGAATCAAAATATGGTTTTACGTTTCTTCCACAGTTAGCTTTGTTGACTAGGTATTAGAGCTTTTGTTTTTAATTTCTAGGTAAATAATAATTTTTAAATTAGCTTAAGGTGGTTTAATTACTAATTTTGTGCACCATGTCTAATAAATACCCCAAAATAATAACATTTCATTAAAAGCTGAAGTGAATTGAATATATTTTTGTTGTGCTTTTATGTACTATGAAAGAAAAATTATTTGGAAATGCCTTAGTGAGAACAGCAGTGTTACTAATAAAACTTAAAGCCTTAAAATTTAGGTAAGGAAACATTTTTGGTAATTATAATATGTGTGAAATTTTCTTTTAACCATTGTAGGGTGTTTATGGACCAAAAGCATATGTGGCAACCCAAGGACCTTTAGCAAATACAGTAATAGATTTTTGGAGGATGATATGGGAGTACAATGTTGTAGTAAGTATTTACTTTTCATAATCTATTTTGAGAAATATTACATTGGATGTTTTATTGAGTAAGGAATGAGAAAACTTCTTAGCCATAATGATATGTTAATTATAGCTAATGTTCACTAAAAAGATAGAACTGGATGTCTCATTAAATAGTTAAGATATTTTAAGAACAGGGTGTGATAATATCTTAAATCTGGTCCTAAGTCAGAAACTAATAAGATGGCTGCCAAATAAAATGAATTGACAGAGGATAGCTATGTGATGAAATAAGTATACTGAAATGTTAATGGGAGAATGTAGATGGTGGCTGTAGAATGTTTACTATAAAATTATTTCAACTTTGCTGTATTTTTTTAACATTTCATTAAAGAATGTTGGAGTGAGGAAGCAAATGTAATAACCTTTTTGTTTAAAGATAGTGTTAAATGTGTTCAACATGTAGATAATATTATTAAATACATTTACAATATTTAAGAGTGCTATTCAATTGGGTAAATATCCAAAAAGTAGTATTTTAATGTCATTTAAAAGTCAGAAGTAAATCTATAAGTTTCATAACATTTAACTCACATCATGTATATTGAAGCCAATTTAACTTTTTTCTATACAGTTAACTCTTGTTTAGAAGGTATGATTATTATCATTTCTTTAACTCATACTTTTTAATATTAAGCCTCTTTTTTTTGGCAAGACAGATGTAATTTTGCTCACATTAATAAGTAACTCTTGACATTTGTGTTTTGTTTAAAAACTAAAGTTGTGCTTAACTGATACATTCTTTATCTTATCCCATCCCCCATTTCTGTTTAGATCATTGTAATGGCCTGTCGAGAATTTGAGATGGGAAGGGTATGTAGCCTATTAATTTAAAAAATAATTGTGGGATATCCTTTTTATCTCTTCATTTCTAGGGATATATATTCGGGTCTTTTATTATATTTTGAGCCCAGATAGCTAAAAATAGATACTTCTTTTCTTTTTTGTGGTCTGCTATTCCTTTTTATTTGACAGAAGGAACATAATCACTAAAAAGTACCTGAACTATTTTTTTTACATTACATTACTATTTCATTTTATGATATACTTAAAGACTTTAATTTTTTTTTAGCAGTCTTCAAATAGTTAATGGTGTCATAAGTAGAACATTGTGGATTGAACTAGAAAGGTGTTTTAAAAATAGAATTAAAATGAGCAAATGGAGATTGGATTAAAGATGGTGGCATGAGAACTGAGACAGAGGCTTCCTCCTAAAACCGCATATAATATGAAAATATAACTAATACAACTACTCTTGAAAGAGCAACAGGAAAGAGGACTGCACCAAACTACATACACCTGGAGACAAGAGCAGACTTCACGAAAAAGGATAACGTACTAAAGTGGTGGTCCTGCAGGATTCAAGCCCTTCCCGCACCCCAGCTCACCGACAGGAGGAAGAGGAGCAGAGCAGGGAGGGAGTGGAGAACTGGGACTGCTGAATACCTAACTCCGGAGATCTGCTCTGGGAGCACAAACCTACATTTCATGGTGCTTGCATGATACTCTCGTAATTAAGGGGTTGGAAAGCTAAGACAGGCAGAATTCCTGGAGAGACTAAGATTCCAGCTGCTTGTGGATAGCAGGGATCCATATCCAGCTGCTCTGGGACAAAAGAAAGGCAGGCAGTCTGAGAGACTTCCTAACAAAGAAGCCCTTAGCAAGAGGGCTGCTAAAGGGGCAAGGATCTTACTGCTCAGGAGAAAGGACAGGTAGACAAAATTGTCCGGGTGCACTCTACCCAGCAGATTGGGAGCTTTCACGATCTTCAGGTGCTCCAGCTCCCTGGCTGCCTACACAGCTCCAAGAACCCTTTCTGTGACAGGCAGACTAGTGCGCCTTTCTCCTGGCCAGCCCCACCGGGTGTGCAAACTGGGAAACCCTACCCTGGCGTTAGCCTATGGGAAGATCTGTTTACAGCAACTAAAAACGCAAAGCACAGAAGCTTATACGTGTGTGCTCAGCCCACTGGTTCAGGCAGTGGAGACACGCATACCAGCCGGGAAGCAGGAAACAGCTCTTTCCTCCCCCCAGGTACCAATACCACTCCCCTGCAACCCCCGACATTGCTTCAGGGGCTGAGCAGCTCCAGAGAGTAGAGCTTCTGGGCACTAGAGGGCGCCATACACAAATATGAAATGCCAAAGGAACCTGGTCCAGAGTAAAATTATGAATACAACTCCTGAGAAGGATTTACATGATATTGACCTCATGACTCTCCCTGAAAGGGAGTTCAAAATAAAAATCATTAACATGCTCACGGAGGTACGGAAAGATATTCAAGAACTCAGGAATGAATTCCGGTCGGAGATCCAATCATTGAAGAGCACAATGGACAGTATTAAAAGCAGATTGGATATGGTGGAGGAAACGATAAATGAAACAGAAACTAGAGAAGATGAATACAAAGAAGCTGAGGCACAGAGAGAAAAAAGGATCTCTAAGAATGAAAGAATATTGAGAGAACTGTGTGACCAATCCAAACGGAACAATATTCGCATTATAGGGGTACCAGAAGAAGAAGAGAGAAAAAGGGATAGAAAGTGTCTTTGAGGAGTTGATTGCTGAAAACTTCCCCAATCTGGGAAAGGAGATAGTCTCTCAGTCTATAGAGGTGCACAGATCTCCCAACACAAGGGACCCAAGGAAGACAATATCAAGACATATAGTAATTAAAATGGCAAAAATCAAGGATAAGGACAGACTATTAAAAAGCAGCCAGAGAGAGAAATAAGATCATATACAAAGGAAAGCCCATCAGGCTCTCATCAGACATCTCAGCAGAAACCTTACAGGCCAGAAGGGAGTGGCATGATGTATTTAATGCAATGAAGCAGAAGGGGCTTGAACCAAGACTACTTTATCTGGCAAGCTTATCATTTAAATTTGAAGGAGGGATTAAACAATTCCCAGATAAGCAAAAGCTGGGAGAATTTACCTCCCACAAACCATCTCTACAGTGTATTTTGGACGGACTGCTATAGATGGTAGTGTTCCTACGGTTTAATAAACCTGTCACCAGAGGTAATAAAACGACAGTGAAGAAAGTAGAACAGCTAATTACTAAGCAAATGCAAAATTAAATTAACTATCCCCAAAGTCAAACAAGGGATAGACAAACAGTAAAGGATATGATACCTAATATATAAAGAATGGAGGAGGAAGAAAAAGAAGGAAAAAACAAAACAAAACAAAAAAAGAACCTTTAGATTGTGTTTATAATAGCATACTAAGTGAGTTAAGTTAGACTCTTAGATAGTAAGGAAGTTAACCTTGGACCTTTGGTGACCATGAATCTGAAGCCTGCAATGCCAATAAGTACATACTTATCCATAATTACCCTAAATGTAAATGTACTGAATGCACCAATCAAAAGACCTAGAGCCACTGAATGGATAAAAAAACAAGACCCATCTATATGCTGCCTTCAAGAGACTCACTTTAAACCCAAAGACATACACAGACTAAAAGTGAAGGGATGGAAAAAGACATTTCATGCAACTAATAGGAAGAAAAAAGCAGGATTACAATACTTATATCAGACAAAATAGACTTCAAAACAAAGAAACTAACAGGAGACAAAGAAGGACATTACATAATGATAAAAGCATCAATCCAACAAGAAGATATAACCATTATAAATATCTATGCACCCAACACAGGAGCTCTGACATATGTGAAACAAATACTAACAGAATTAAAGGGGGAAATAGAATGCAATGCATTCATTCTAGGAGACTTCAACACACCCTCACGCTGAAGGACAGATCAACCAGACAGAAAATAAGTAAGGAGACAGAGGCACTGAACAACACATTACAACAGATGGACCTAACAGACATCTACAGAACTCTACACCCAAAAGCAGCAGAATACACTCTTCTCAAGTGCAGATGGAACATTTTCCAAAATAGATCATATACTAGGCCACAAAAAGAGCCTCGGTAAATTCAAAAAGATTGAAATTGTACCAATCAGCTTCTCAGACCACAAAGGAATGAAACTAGAAATGAATTACGCAAAGAAAATGAAACTCCCACAAACACATGGAGGCTTAATGACATGCTCCTAAATAACCAATGGATCAATGACCAAATAAAAACAGAGATCAAGCAATATATGGAGACAAATGACAACAATAATTCAACACCGCAAAATCTGTGAGACGCAGCAAAGGCTGTGCTAAGAGCAAAGTATACTGCAATACAGGCCTACCTCAGGAAAGAAGAACAATCCCATATGAGCAATCTAAACTCACAATTAATGAAACTAGAAAAAGAAGAACAAATGAGACCCAAAGTCAGTAGAGTGAAGGATGTAATAAAGATTAGAGCAGAAATAAAATCGAGAAGAATAAAACAATAGAAACGATCAACGAAAGCAAGAGCTGGTTCTTCGAGAAAATTAACAAAATAGATAAACCCCTAGCCAGACTTATCAAAAAAAAAGAGAGCCTACACACATAAACAGAATAGGAAATGAGAAAGGAAAAATCACTACAGACAGCACAGAAATACAAAGAACTGTTAGAGAATACTATGAAAAATTATATGGATAACCTAGAAGAAATGGACAACTTTCTAGAAAAATACAACCTTCCAAGGCTGACCCAGGAAGAAACAGAAAATCTCAACAGACCAATTACCAGCAACGAAATTGAACTGGTAATCAAAAACCAACTAAGAACAAAACACCCGGACCAGATGGCTTCACCACTGAGTTTTATCAAACATTTAGTGAAGACCTAATACCCATTCTCCTTAAAGTTTTCCAAGTAGTAGAGGAAGAGGGAATACTTCCAAACTCATTCTGTGAGGCCAGCATCATTCTAATATCGAGACCAGGCAAAGACAGCACAAAAAAAGAAAACTACAGACCAATATCCCTGATGAACATAGGTGCAAAAATGCTCAACAAAATATTAGCAAACCGAATTCAAAAATACATCAAAAGGTTCATCCATCGTGATCAAGTAGGATTTATTCCAGGGATGCAAGATGGGTTCAACATTCGAAAATCCATCAACATCATCCACAAAAAGAAAGACAAAAACCATATGATCATCTCCATAGATGCTGAAAAAGCATTTGACAAAATTCAACATCCATTCATGATAAAAACTCTCAACAAAATGAGTATAGAGGGCAAGTACCTCAACGTAATAAAGGCCATACATGAGAAACCCACAGCCAACATTATACTTATGAGTGAGAATCCTTTAAGATCGGCAACAAGACAAGGATGCCCACTCTCCTCACTTCTATTCAACATAGTCCTGGAGGTCCTAGCCACGGCAATCAGACAACACAAAGAAAAAGAAGGCATCCCGATTGGCAGGGAAGGAGTTAAACTGTCCCTGTTTGCAGATGACATGATATTGTTCATAAAAAACCCTAAAGAATCTACTCCGAAACTACTAGATCTAATATCTGAATTGAGCAAAGTTGCGGAATACAAAATTAATACGCAGAAATCTTTCGCATTCCTATACACGAAAATGACCTAGCAGAGAGAGAAATCAGGAAAACAATTCCATTCAAAGTTGCATCAAAAAGAATAAAATACCTAGGAATAAACCTAACCAAGGAAGTGAAAGACCTGTATTCTGAAAACTACAAGACACTTGAGAGAAATTAAAGAAGACACCAATAAATGGAAACACATCCCATGCTCATGGATAGGAAGAATTAATATTGTCAAAATGGCCATCCTGCCTAAAACAATCTACCGATTCAATGCAATTCCTATCAAAATACCAACAGCATTTTTTCAACGAACTAGAGAAAATCATTCTAAAATTCATATGGAACCACAAAAGACTCCGAATAGCCAAAGCAATCCTGGGAAGGAAGAATAAAGCTTGGGGGATTATGCTCCCCAACTTCAAGCTTTACTACAAAGCCACAGTACTGAAGACAATTTGGTACTTGCACAAGAACAGACCCATAGACCAATGGAACAGACTAGAGAGCCGTGATATAAACCCAACCATATATGGTCAATTAATGTACAATAAAGGAGCCATGGACATACAATGGGGAAATGACAGCCTCTTCAACAGCTGGTGTTGGCAAAAAGTGTACAGTTACATGCAAGAGAATGAAAGTAGATTATTGTTTAACCCCATACACAAAAGTAAACTCCAAATGGATCTGAATGTAAGTCATGAAACCATAAAACTCTTAGAAGACAACAGAGGCAAAAATTTCCTGAATATAAGCATGAGCGACTTTTTTCTGAACGGCCCTCCTCAAGCAAGGGAAACAAAAGCAAAAATAAACTCATGGACTATATCAAACTAAAAAGTTTCTGTATGGCAAAGGACACCATCAACAGAACAAAATGGCATCCTACAGTATGGGAGAATATATTCATAAATGACATATCTGATAAGGGGTTGACATCCAAAATATATAAAGAACTCATGCACCTCAACAAACAAAAAGCAAATAATGCAATTAAAAAATGGGCAGAGGATCTGAACAGATACTTCTCCAAAGAAGAAATTCAGATGGCCAACAGGCACATGAAAAGATGCTCCACATTCCTAATCATCAGGGAAATGCAAATTAAAATCACAGTGAGGTATCACCTCACACCAGTAAGGATGGCCACCATCCAAAAGACTAAGAACAACAAATGCTGGCGAGGATGCGGAGAAAGGGGAACCCTCTTGCTCTGCTGGTGGGAATGTAAGCTAGTTCAACCATTGTGGAAAGCAATATGGAGGTTCCTCAAAAAACTAAAAATAGAAATACCATTTCACCCGGGAATCCCACTCCCTGGTATTTTCTCAAAGAATACAGCTTCTCAGATTCAAAAAGACCTATGCACCTCTATGTTTATTGGAGCACTGTTTACAATAGCCAAGAAATGGAAGCAACCTAAGTATCCATCAGTAGATGAATTGATAAAGAAGAGGTGGTACATATACACAATGGAATACTATTCAGCCATAAGAAGGAAACAAATCCTGCCATTTGCAACTACATGGATGGAGCTGGAGGATATTATGCTCAGTGAAATAAGCCAGGCGGAGAAAGACAAGTACCAAATGATTTCCCTCATTTGTGGAGTATAACAACGAAGCAAAACTGCAGGAACAAAATAGTAGCAGACTCAAAGACTCCAAGAAGGAACTAGTGGTTACCAAATGGGAGGGGTGTGGGAGGGAGGGTGGGCAGGGTGGGAGAATGGGATTGTGGGGTATTTTGTTTAGTACACATGGTGTGGGGGATCACGGGGAAACATTGCTACACAAAGAAGCAAACAGTGAATCTGTGTCATCTTACTACACTGATGGACAGTGACTGAATTGGGGTATGAGTGAGATTTGATAATATGGGTAAATGTAGTAACCACATTGTTTTTTCATGTGAAACCTTCATAAGAGTGTATATGAATAATACCTTAATAAAATAAATAAATAAATAAACAAGAAGGCTGTCCCATAGGTCAAAGAAAAAAAAAACAAATTATACTCTTCTATAAAAAAAAACCATATATGAAATTAAAGCTGACTTTTTACTTCAAAAAAAAATTGAGCAAATGAAAATGAGTTAAATAAAATAATTCTGGTTATCACCAGTAGCATAAATACTCTGATTTCATTGTTTGCAAATACCATTCTTGGGTTATATTATTTTCAGAGCAAAGAGAATTCTTTAATCCAGAAATTTTAACATTGGTATTTTTATGCTCTTTACAAATGAAATTAGTTTCAAAACTGTTGTGATATCCTGCAGCATAAATTCCTGTCTTCATTGTTAGAGGTGATAATATATTTACAGAGAATAAGTATTAAAAGTTATGTGTGGCCTTTTTATAAACACAACATACAAATTACACTTAACAAAGAAATTATGTGGTGATTTGAATTTTCCTTATACCAATGTGGTTCAGTAGTCATAAATCATTTTTAATTGTACGAATTCATATTAAAATTCTTGTCAGTAGAAGAAGCTATGTTGCATAAAGCAAGATAGTACATTTTTCCATATGTGAGTCATTATAATATATAAAGCATTGGAAAATCTTTCTTTATCTAACAATTATCATCATTCCTCTCAACCATATCTTTTAACAGTAGTGGAAGTGCTAAGTAATGTTGAATAGAAATGAACGATCTAAGATTAGGAAATATATAAACTAAGAAATTAGATAATTATCTGCTTAAGTATTGTCAGTAGATACCATTATTATTTATTGTAGTAGGGAATTTAAATTTCACTCTCCTAATAGTTTCTTAAGTTACAGTTAAGGTTTAAGGCTTACTTCTCTTCATTCTATTAAAAATCTCACCTTACATATCAGTAATAATACTTGAAAAAAGTTGTTTGAAATGAAAAATTGTTGTAGCTAAAGATTTTGTGATTCACAGTATTTTATTGGCAGTAAATTGACAATGATGTGTAGGGCCTTTGAATTTACTTGATAACCTTGACTTTTATCTTGACTTGAGTATGACCTGACAGAACGAACATAGATAATGAAATCAAACAAACCTACACTTTACTAGCTTGACCATGGTGCAGTGGCCTATCTCGTCCACATGATGAGGAGTTTTGGTTTCCTCATCTCTGAGGTGAATGAAATAATGATTATAGATTCTGCGTGTATGATGTTTAACACATCGTTTTTGGTGTTGTTACTAGTTTATACCCGGACTACAAATACCAATATAATCCTTACTCAGTTATTATTCATCTGAATGAGGGGCATGTTAGTCACACCGTTTTCAATTCTTAGTAAACCAACCTCCTATAACTTGTTTTCTGTCTTAATATGTTAAAACTTCACCAAATAGAAGGCTCCCTTTCTTCTCAAAACCTCAAAAATATTTATCATTTTCCATAAACTTGCCTTGGGAAATGAAGTTTGTGGTTTTAAGTCTTTAAAATATTAATGAAACTTACTGTAAGCTGACCCAACATACTGAACAGTTGTACTTTGTTGCCCTGTGAGCAGTATTATCAACTTACAGTTAATTCCTTCCTATAAATAATAACTCCACTTAACATATTTGGAACTGTAAGAATTTAGGTAAGAACCTATGCATTTCCCATTGCCAAAAGGTTTATTTTAAGCTAGATTGTCACTGAACGTATTCCATTTTACTGGATCTTGGTAAAATTGCATCATTTCTTGACATCAGAATCACTATCTTGTATAAAGTTAGGCTTTCATTCACTTACCTAATTGTCTAAAATGATGGGACTTAATATTGATAAGTGAATCTCAGTGAAAATTGAATATTATTTGTATACCTGTTTAAACAGAAGGGTAAGAGGAGAAACTGGTTACATTTTCTATAATCTCTAAAATGGGTAATTTAAATAATACATTATGTTCGTATAAGGTTTTTATGATCAGTACAATGGTTGAAATGTATTCTTACTTAGTACTTGCAACAGTCATGTAAGATAAGGATTACTATTCCCATTTTTACAGGTAGAGGAACTAAAGGTCAATGAAAACAGGAAAGTTAGTATTTCTAAATTTTTCTGATACAAAGTAGAGTGGTCTTTCCACAGTGCCATGGATTTTATACTTAACGAGAATTCAGACAGATAAATACAGAGGTCATTTTACAAGCATTTAAACTTGCCTGGCAATCCCTTTATACTGAGTGGCTCTCCTTGCGCCAGGCACTTTTTTTTTAAGGAATTTTTCTTTTCCAGAGGGGAGGATCTTTGGAGTCTACTCTGTAGTCCAAGCAGATAGTAATGAACAGCTTACACACTTAGATTAATAAAGTTCTCATGACTAATCTTGGAGAGGAAACAGTAGTATCTCACCTTTAAGAACAGTTGGGTAAACCTAAGGTCTCCTAGCTACTTGCCTACTGATGCCAGTTTTTCTGTTTTCTGGGAAGGAGCAACAAGCTGAACACTGGGGCGCATAAGACATTTTAAAAATTCAAGAAAAACTATCATATGGATTACTTACGTTTTTTTTTTTGAACAGAAAAAATGTGAGCGCTATTGGCCTTTGTATGGAGAAGACCCTATAACATTTGCACCATTTAAGATTTCTTTTGTAAGTACCTATTTTTATATACGTTATTTAATCAGAAAATTGGCATGCCAGACTGATGAAGAATTAATCTATAATATGATGTGGAACCCAGTTTTATATAAGCTGAGCACTCATTGTTACCAGATAAATATGTACTTAATTATAATAAACAAATATTAATAGTAATGTTTATTATACTGCTTTTAAATTTACAAGCTTTTGGAATAATTTTCATAAATGTATAATTTTCTTGTACCTTAGTGTATTAATTCTGTTGTTTTTTGTATATAAGTTGGTAAGTGTTTATGTATGTAAGAGTAAATGGTGCAACTGGGCTTTTTGAGTGATCTAATTGAAAATTGGTATATAGTTTTAAATTGAATAAATGGGAAAGACCCCTGATGACTGAAGTTTGACTTATCATGTTAATCTTTCTTTCACATCTATGTCATGCTTCTTTGAACTGTTGTAATTATATCCAAAAGTGAGTTTGAGAATGCCATCGTGGAAGTAAAGATTGATCCTTTATGACAGGTATTTTGATATGAAACTTAGAGTATATACCTAACTATTTAATAAGCTCTGGAAATAAATTCAAGTTCTAAAACTAACACAGCACAAATCTGAGAAAATTTTAATTTTTAAAATTAAAATTTTAATACTAAACAAAAACAATGAAGGAAAAACAAAAAAGAGGTAAAATATAAGTGAGCTTTAAAGTAGAACCAAGAATTTTCTGTGGGTAACACATGATGGCATCTTTCTTAATCACCTGAAAAAAATACATTGTCTTGTTTATGCAAAAGACCATGATTGAACATAAGTGAAAATTAAATAACTTTGTTTTTATAGAGAAGCAGAACCAATAGGATGTGTATGTATAAAGAGAAAGAGATTTATTGTAGGAATTGGCTCACAAAATTGTAGAGGCTGGCAAGTCCAAAATCTGCAGGGTGGGAGGGCAAGCTAGAAACCCAGGATGATCCCCATGCTTCAGTTCTAGTCTGAAGGCAGCCAGGCTGGGGCCCAGGAGAGCTGATGTTCAGTTCCAGTCCAAAGATAGTGCTATGGAACCAGGAAGAGCCACTGTTGCAGATGAGAGTGGTCTGCTGAGGAAATCACTCTTACTTTTGGGAGGCTGCTCCTTTTTATTCTAGTCAAGGCCTTAACTTAGTGGATGGGAGCCACCCACATTATAGCAGGCAACCTACTGTACTCAGAGTCCACTGATTTAAATGTTAATCTCACCCAAAAACTCCTTAACAGGAACACCAAGAATATTGTTTGACCAAACATCTGGGCACTCTATGGACCAGCCAAGTTGACACAAAATTAACATAACATTCCCCATCTCAGAATTGCTTCTTTTTGACTGTTTTCCGTGGTTACGTAAAACATGATTTCTATGATTTTACTTGTCATTGGTGCATTCAAAAAGTATGTAGTTTTATGATTTATTTGTACTTTGACTTCTGAATTCCTGTGATGCATGTCCAAAGTTTAGTGCTTTCTAGGTTGATGCCGAAAAGGATTAAAGCTATTTTACGCTATCTTTTTAAATGCAGTGTGATTTTTGTAATGTTAACTATAACTCATAGTTGAACTGCTAGATTTAATAATGCAGTCAGTACTGTAAAGTCCTGGCTAGAATTAACTGTTTGTGGGTTAAATATGAAGATTTTAAATCCTACTGCATTTCATATTTAGAATGAATAAAAACCAATACATACCATATTGTCTACTTCTGTGAGGGAATACCTCCCCATCACCAATCCAGAAAGTATGCTTCAATTTTAAGTACCTGGACAGGTCATGACACCTAGTTTTGTCTGGTTGTGTTGACCATCGTAAATTCTAAAGTAATAAGATAACTTACTAAATGTTCGTAATTCAAGTGAAAGTATATATAGTAATTAATATTCAACATCAAAACAACTTGAAATTTTTAACGAGTTGGGGATTAGGAGTAGTAAAAAATTTTAAATAATGAATAGAGAAAAGAAAAAGAATTTATACTTTGGAAAAAGATGAATTGAGATTTTTGGGTGTTTCTCAATTGACTAGTTTGATTTGATTAGTGACAACAGCTGGCTTGATTTGTCAGTGTTGGGATTGATCCATGCTAAAGGAAAATTTTACTTTCAAGATTTCAAAGGGGAAAATAATTTGTACATCTGGTGGTTGTTTCAGACACTCAGGATTTGTTATCACTTATATAAACAAAAGTCAAGTTTATAAATAGAAAGCAAATTGGTAAAAATAACCATAGTAAGTGACTTGATTACTTGGCAATCAGAATATTTGATACTAAGAAAAGACAGTATCAGGACCTATCTTGGTTTGGGGATGAGAAGGAGAGTGAGGTGATGGTGGAAGTAGGAGGACTGGCTAGAAGGGGCTTAGTTTCATGTTTCTGCAGTGACCCTTTAGACTAGATGTTGACACACTATCTGTGAGTCCAATCTAGCTTGCTCCCTGTTTTGTGAAATTTCATTGGAATACAACCATGCCTATTATTTTATATATTTGTCTATCACAGCAGCAAAGTTGAGTAGACGAAGACCGTATGGTGTGGAAATCCAAACATATTTACTATCTAGTCCTTCATAGGCAAAAAAAAATTTAAGTCTTTGGACCAGTATTTTCATCCATACTCCTTTTTGCTGAAAGTAAAAACATACTTTCCCCTTACTGTTATTTGAAAAGTTCAAAATAAATTATTATAATTAAAAAAATTAAAGCAGGAATAATACTGAGTATTATTTTTATTAATGAAACTGCATACCTGTTGATCTTGACAGTCACTGTCCTAGACTATCTGCAGTTTTAACTGAGGCAAAAGAATAGTTTGTTTAGTGACAAACTGATAAAGTGGCTTCATTCTTTAACAAACGGCAGTAAGAAATTTCAAGTGGTTATCTTGTCATCAACTAAAATAGTAATTTGGGATTTTCTAAGTACATTCTCTTCTTTCCCCAGTTGGCATCCAGTTAATTGAGAGTTGAGTGTTAGGCAGGGAAAATTGTTTTATAGAAAAATAAAATAGTTGAAGATGGTGTTAGTACTGAGGATGACATTTTGTTTGTATTATTTCTGTTATATGACTTGGGGGATGTTTGTTACTTTGCAAATATTTTATTGGATGATAGATTTCTACCTAAGGAATTGGTTAAAGGACATAAAAAAAATAAAATAAATCTTAAATAAAATTGGTACTTTTACAATGATTATTTTTAGAATTACAAGGTACACCTGGAATCTTAAAGAGTTAATTTTATATTGTGGACTTTAAATACAAGGTTATTGTTTGTTTGGGTGTGTGTATGTTTTTACTTCAATGTTCTCACTGACTCACAAGTGTTTCCCTTTATTTAGGAAGCTGAACAAGCCAGAACAGACTACTTCATTAGGACACTCTTACTTGAATTTCAGAACGTAAGTATTTTCCATTCAGAGACAATTTCTAAAGGTAATTTTTAAAAGGAAGATATGTAATATACTGTCTTACACAGTCAAGGAGATTTGTTATTTTTTTTAGTTATGTAAAATAAAATAAGAGTTTAATGTTTCATTTAGTGTCTTGTGCCTTATGCTTAGCAAATTAGAATATAAAAGATTTTACATTTTAACTTAGAACAACTTTCCCCAAATTAAATTTACTGCATTTGAAATAGTTGGTTTCTTTGCTGCAGGTGTTTTTCTTCTATTGCAGTAGCAGATTTTATAGCATTGTTTACTTAAGTATTGCCTACTTTTACTAGTTTACAATTTTTTAGAAAGAGACAAGCTACCACCAGAGCTATTCACTGAGATATATATTGTTTTCACATGAGGCCCTTGACTTTGGTGTTTCAGAGCTATATAAAAGGATAATTTCCCTAGGATAAAATCAAAGAAAAATCTGACAGATATTTGAGATGGCCTGTCAACTTCTTCATATTTTTTGTATTCTCGTAATTTTTTAAACCATTATAAATAATTCAGTTTGGCCATGAATGAAGTGCATCATTCTTCCCCAAATAGTGCATTTGTAAACATACTACTACTACTTTCCTGCTTACAAGTTGACGTGGTTTTAGTACTCTTACTACTCCCTGTCCTGATTAATCATGTCCCTTTAGTTGAGTCATTTGCTATACTTTGATTTTTTCATCTCTAATAATAATAATAGGTGCCTCACTGAATTTCAGTGGTGTATCAGGCATTTCAATCCTCCTAATAACATAATGGTAGATACCGTTATCTCCATTGCACATAGGGGAAGCTAAAAAGTCTCTGAGAAGTTAACTAGCTTACCTAAAGTTACTCAGTAGACGACAGAAGTAGAATTTGAATACAGTTTTGCTTGGATTCCAAGAAATGCTCCTTTCTATTAAATACCTATAATTGTCAGTCTCAAAATGTTTTGGTAATAGGACACTTACACATTCCTAAAAATTATGGAAGATTCCAGAGAGCTTTTGTTTACATGGGTTATATCTTTTAATATTTACAAATTTGAAATTAAAATTGAAATTTATTTTTAAACATGTACATAAGCATGCATTCCATTGGCTGTCAAAAGTGATGAAATGATTCTAAGTCTTGTAACCTTGGGAAGTCTTGTACACTCGTGAGAAAATGAGAGTTAAAAAGACAAATAAAGTCTCTGTATTATTATGAAAATGGTTTAAAACTCACAGACCCCTTGAAAGGTTGGGGGAGGAAAACGGGCACACCATACTTTGAGAATCACTGGACCTAAAATAAGAAAGTGAATTTGATTTTAGACAAGTTTGTTTCTGATTTTCATTTTCAGTTTAAATATTCTGTTAGGCTTCTAATTACAGTAGATTCTAACACAATGTTTATGGTATATTGCTCATCCATTTAACACTGTAGGTTAATTTAAGTACATATAGGTAATGGTTATAGTGCATGCTCTGCAGGTAAGACTGCCCGGGTTCAGATTCCATATTTGTGACTTGCTGTGAAACATTAGGCAAGTTATTTGCTTTTTCTGTCTCAATTTCCTTATAAAATGAGGATAGTGTCAACAAATACCTTCCTCATAGCATTCCCCTTAGATCAGTTCTTGGTATGTGATAATCAATGAATGTAGGCTATCATTTTTTTAAGGCATTGCTAGATAACACATAAATATCTTAGGAATGGCAGTTAAGTGAGATGTGCAGCTTTTCTGTATGCTTTAAAATTTGCAAATGTATTTTCATAATTGTTGAATTTCTTTTATTGTTGAAGGACTCTCGTAGGCTGTATCAGTTTCATTATGTGAACTGGCCAGACCATGATGTTCCTTCATCATTTGATTCTATTCTGGACATGATAAGCTTAATGAGGAAATACCAAGAACATGAAGATGTGCCTATTTGTATTCATTGCAGGTATAAAAGAATTTTCCAAATAGTTAAATACTTTGGAATATAGATGGCATTATAATATGGGTTATGGATGGAATTTTGAAATTTAATTTCTGGTATTTCATTAGATAGGTCATTATATAGGTTTCCAAATAGTAAAAACTACCTGAATCCTTAGGAAATTTTTCTTCTCTTAATTTTTAAATTATATTAGATTCTTCAAAAAGGTTTAAATTACAGTACTTATTTCATGAAACTGCTGCCAGTTTATCTAAGTGACTTGTATCTGTATTTACATTGGTTATAAAAAGCAAATGAAGTTTATCAGACAGAGATTTACTAGTTATTTAGTTAAAAGATTTTTTCAGTGGAGATGGAACACCAAAGACAGTTTTCTTACCCAGTTGGGCTATCCTACCCCTGCCAGCTTGTGGGAGTGCCTGTTTCTCCATACTCTTACCAATACTCTTACCTTTTTGTTGATTTGTTTTAATGCCTGTGTGATAGGCAAGCCTTTTTTTCCCCCTTGGTCATGTATATTCTTTTGTAAATTGCTTGTTGTATACTTTTCTAATTATTTTATAGCAGGCATTCATCTCTTAATTATATATTATGAATTCTTTATATATTTATATATTGAGGATGTTAACTTTTAGTCACGCTATATGTACCATGGTTTTTCATGTTTTTCTGCCTATGTTTTGCCATATATAAATTTTAAACTGTTATGTAGTCAGAGTTGTGAATCTCATTTATGATTTCTGTCCATAGAGATATGCTTAGAAAGTTTTTCCCTAACACAGTAGTGCTTAAAGTTTTGCCTATATTTTTTTAGCACTTTCATATGCTTTTTTTAACATTATATTTTTAATCCCTCTAAGATATGACATGAGGTCAAAAGGTAGTATGTGAGGTAAAAGAAAAAAATCCAATTTTTGCTCTTCATTGTTGGCTAACTTTACCTGTACCATTTATTGAATGGTCTAGCTTTTCCCCTTTGATTGGAGAATCCACCAATGTGTAATAAATACATATACTCAGATCTGTTTTAAACTTCCTGTTATGTTTCACTGATCTGGTTGTGTGTCTCTGTAATATCACCCTGTTAACTGTCAATTTTTAAATATAATTTAGCCATAGTAACTCTTAACTCTTAATTTCTAGAAATACTTTGATGTGTGGAAATGACAGATGTGTCAATGATTGAAAGTTAATATTATTGACGTATATTATTAAGTGCTTTTTAAAAATCATATTAGGTGTCTTATAACATACTTTATCAGGAATTCTTAGATTATGTTTAACAAACTAATCTGAAAGCTTCAAAAGGTGCTTAAAATGTTACCCAACTTTTTCTGCCTAAAAATTATTCTGGTGATGTTAGTAACATCTTTAATTACTCACAGTGGTTCTCAATCGTGAAGTGCATATGCCTCCCTCTAGTCAAGAATCAGCTGCTTTAAAATATTTTTGTCATGTTTTAAAGTAAAAAACTTGTAGTAATTTACTTTATATCCTCCAGGTTCTATTAGAGCATCCTTGGTCTTTCTTCTTTTGGTAAAATACTGCTGGTGTTCAAACCTATTTCTAGGAGTTGTAGTATTCTTTGTCTTCCCTGTACCTTTTACAGATTGAAATGTTTTGTCTTATACTCTATATAAAGCACCAGAGCTTTCCTGAACATAGAATAGATTTATCTTATCTTTGCAAGTTACTTTGTTAGCTAGACAAGGTTTTCTGAGGTAGAATTAGACTTCCAAAGTGAAGTATACTGTGAGTCACCTAAGTTTCTTAAATTAGATAAAAACAATGTATAAATACTAATGTTAAGGATTTTGCTGTTTACACACTCCTGAGTTTGTTTACTAATAAATAAGTAGAATTTTGTCACATTTCTTAAAGGATTTTTTTGCTTCTGTGTATTAAAATGCCCATCCACATTTATTCTATAGTTCTTTTTATCACGAAAATAAAATTGTTCTGTCAAACTTTATATCCATAGTGCAGGCTGTGGAAGAACAGGTGCCATTTGTGCCATAGATTATACGTGGAATTTACTAAAAGCTGGGGTAAGAATAATTTTTATGTAGCATTATAGCCAATTAATCTATTATAAATTTCAAACTTAGTGGTTAAATACAGTAAATTACAGCAAATGTTTTGTTACACGTGTTACTTTTTTAGAATTAGCTTTGCTATGTAAGAAATAAAACTAGTGGAACTGGAAAAGGCATAAATGATGCATCTTATCTTCAGATGATGTACTGGGCAGCAAGGTAAACAAGTTGTCACTCACTTGTTCTGTGTATATTGATACCTACATTGGGGATGTCAACTCTGCATTGACTTTTCCAAATACAAAATCCTCATTGCTTTTCATCCTCACTCTGTGTACAATTATAATTAATTCAGTAATGTAAATATTTATCTCTTCCTATAAACAGTATGGTATAGTGGTTAAGAATGCTGATTCTGAAGCCAAACAGCCTAGATTAAAATTCTGGCTCTGTCAATTACAAACTGTGGGATCTTGGTCGAATTACTTAATCTTATTGTGCCTCAATTTCTTTACCTGAAAATGGGGCTTATAATATTAATAACTCATAAGAGTTAAACAAGTTAACCTTTGTAGTAAAGTTCTTTAGAACCATGTGTGGCATCTAGCAAGTGCGTATTTATTAGTTCAGTGTTAGCTTTATTACTATTGTTAATGTTATTACCAGTACTATTTCCAAGAAATTGTGTTTGATATGATGGAGAATACAGAGATAAAAAAGACATAGCCCTCATTACGGATTTGAAAAACACAAGGCTACATTATATGTAGTTTTGGTTCTTTTGTTAGTTCTGCAATATGTCATTTTCTAGGCATTAGGGAGACACTTTAAATTCTTCATAGTTTTATAGTTTCTGTGAATGCTAATCTATGTGTTGTATAAAACAGGATTAATAAAATACATAGTTTTTTTCTTTTCCTTCTTTCCTCCCTCTATTCCTTCTCTTTTTCCCCTGGTGCCCTACCATTTTTTACTTTTGCTAGGGAGTATTTAAATTTTGAGGTTTCTCAAAAAGCCCAATGGGGTTAAATTATATTTTTGTATTCCTCAGGAACTCTTACCATCTCCTAATATTCAAATGAAGAATTTTAAGTGAACTAAATTAACTAGGATTCTGCCACGTTTTAACCTAAAAGTCAAAGATTAAAATTGGAATGGGCAGAGACATTTAGATGAATGCAAGTAAATGAAATAAACATCTGGTCATTTCAAAAGTTGTGTATTTTGAACATAGTCCCATTTAATTAAGTTTGGGTTAACATAAATATAATCTTAGGCCTTGGATTAAGACTTGATATAAAAAATCTTGTGATGTAAAGGACTCCCAAGCAGTAAACCCAAGAATCATTCTTAACTCTTCTATCCTTTTTAATCATTCCAATATTCTTGTTGATTACCAAGTTCAAATAGTTCTGCCTTAGAAATAATGCCTCAAACTGTTCCTTTTTTTTTGTTTAAGACTGCTTCAGTAAATCTTCCCCTCAGACTGTCGCCTTCACTAGTACAAAAGTAGCCTAAATATCAAATCTGCTCATGTCAGGGGTTGCCTGTTAGAGTAGTTCTAATTCCACATGTACAGAAGAATTGTCTTGGATGTTTTATAGTCAGTTTTTGGAGAGGTAGCTCAGGAATCGGTATTTTTCCCTGACTCTCTTAGCTGGTCCTTATGTAGCCAGCCTGGAAACACTGCTCTCTAGAATGAGTTCAAATTCTATTACGTTTCTTTGTATCAAGCTTCTCAGTTCCCCAAAGAGATTATATGTTCAATCTAATATGCCTGTGTATATTTCCTTCCCTTTTCACTACACACACCAATCAGAGTTAATCACAACGTCTTTATTCCCACTTCAGCACAGTCATGTCTTGACTGGACACTTACTTGTGCACATATCTGGCTTACTAGCTTGACTGCCGAAGGTCAAGATGAGCTTTGTACCTGCAATGTCAAGAACAGTGTCTGATACAAATAGGTAGTGCTCAATAAATACTTTGTTATCCAGCATGTATATAAAGTCAATATGAAAAGTTAAAGACTGGTTTACTGTTTTTCTGAACAATTGTCCAGACTCATGTATTCTTTGTTTTAGAAAATACCAGAGGAATTTAATGTATTTAACTTAATACAAGAAATGAGAACACAAAGGCATTCTGCAGTACAAACCAAGGTATAATTTTTTGTTTCATTTTATAAACTATATTTTAATAAATGCTTTCTTGGTTTTTTAATGTCTTTTCCCTTGTTTATCATTTATTCTCCCTAATAGGAGCAATATGAGCTTGTTCATAGAGCTATTGCACAGCTGTTTGAAAAACAACTACAACTATATGAAATTCACAGAGCCCAGAAAATTGCTGATGGAGTGGTAGGTGTTCTTGGCCTGCTAGTTTTAGAAAACTTGTACTTTTTACCAAGATGTAATATTTAGTTTTTTGATTGTCATCTTTTGCTTTAACAGAATAGCCATGATAAGTATTATTTTTATTTATCATTGATATTATTTACCTCTTTCCTTCCAAATACACAATTCAGTACCTTTATAGTCACATACATTACTAAAGTCACCAGGTATAAGCTGTATATTCCATTCTGTGACTATTTTACAACTGGAAGTTTGTACCTTCTGACCCCCCTTACCCATTTCACCCACCTCCCACCCCAACCCTGCCTCTGGCAAGTGCCAGGCTGTTCTCTGTATCTATGGGTATAGATTTTTTTGTTTGTTGTTGTTGTTTGTAGATTCACACATAAGTGAGACCACACAGCATTTACCTTTATGTGACTTACTTCACATAGTATAATGTTCTCAGGGGCCTTCCACGTTGTTGCAAATGACAAGGTTTCCTTTTTATGGCTGAATACTATTACACTGTGTATATATTGTACATTTTCTTTATCCATTTGTTCAATGGTAGATGCTTAGCTTGTTTCCATATCTTGGCTATTGTGAATGATGCTGCTGTGTATATGGGGGTGCAGATACCTTTTTTGAGTTAGTATTTTCATTTCCTTTGGATAAGTACCCAGAAGTGGGATTACCGGATCATATGGTACTTCTATTTTTAATGTTTTGAGGAACCTCCACCATGTTTTCCATACTGGTTGCACCAATTTACATTCCCACCAATAGTACACAAGTGTTCCCTTTTCTCCAATTTCTCTCCAGCACTTATTTCTTGTCTTTCTGATACTAGCCATTCTGAAAGGTGTGAGGCCTCATTGTGGTTTTTATTTGCACTTCCCTGATGATTACTGATTTGAGCATCTTTTCAAACACCTATTGGCCATCAATATATTATCTTTGGGAAAATGTCTATTCAAGTCCTCTGGCGATTTTGTAATTGTGTTGTTTGGGTTTTTTTGCTAGTAAGTTACATGAAATTTTAAATGGAATATTAAATGTTGTATTTTTAAAGCTTTTAATTATATTTAATCCCCAGAAAATGATATGTAATATATATTGCATTGCTTTCTCATTACTTGGATTTTTTTTTTTTTACTTTTTATTCTATTTGAGCAAAATGAGTTTTCCTATGTTGTAAGAGAAAAACAACTTTCTATAGAATCCATTCAGAGGTAACTATTTGATGAGAATAAATATTTTGTTAAAGGTTGTGTCCATAATGTCTATATTACTCAATGGATGAATGGATAAAAAAGTAGACAAATGGATAGAAGAAAACATAGCTATCCTTCTAGATAATTTTAGAATATTTTCCTGTTAAGAAATCTTGTTTTCTAGGTATTTTTAACATAGGCCACTATTTTTATAGCATCTTTATATATGGTTGAAGACCTATGAGTCCTCATTAGAGAAAATGTAAAATCTAAAAAATTGGTTGAGTACAATGATTTGAAATAAATTATTTATCTTTCTGAACCCATGCTATGAGAAAAAGTTGTAAATCTCTGTTTATTATTTTTCTGACAACTTAATTTAGAGGTGAAGTTTTTTTTAAAAGCTCTTAAAATAAACTCTATGTTCCAGAACTATTTTTGTAGAAATTTGAGTTTGAAATGCTTATTAGCAATATAAGACTCTATAATAAATGATATTTGTTAAAGGTATTTAACAACTAAAATGGCCTGCTAGAGCAAGAGATCTGAAGAGAAAATTATTCTGGAATCCAGTAGCATATTGACTTGGGGTTTAGAAATAACCTCAGTAAGCCAACACCTGTAATTATACATGCATGTCTTTTTATCTTGTATGTAAAAGGCACCACCACCAGTTAATAACACCAGGGTCATAATTCTAGGATGATTAATAGCAGTAATAGTTTGTGTTTTGGTCCTTCTGTTGTGTTTGTGTTGTACATTTTATATGTGATACTGAATTTTGAATATCTTTTCCTAAAGTGTAATATTCTTTATTTTAAAGCACTGTTTTAATATTTATTTTGTTCTGCAGCTGATAATATATCCTTAAATATTTGATAATTAGGTTCTGATTTTTGTATGTGTTTGGCATTTGATACAGCTCCATTGTGTGTAAAATATTAATACACAGAATAACTTTCAGTGAACTGGGTAAAGGTGGTCAAAAGGTATTAAAAAAAATAATAGCTTTAGCATGCTGTGTTGGAAACAAGAAGAATACACTAGAAGCCAATCTCTAGTGGATTAATTTCAAAAATTCCTTTCAACTTCAAAAGTTGGTGATTGTTTCAACTGGTATAAAAGCAGTTAAAGAGAACTGTATACATTAAGACAAACGTGGGGACAAAGGCTGTAGTGAATATAGGAGGGCCAGAATTGTTAAGAGTAGAGCAAACATTATTCTATGCAAAGACTAAGAGTCCAAGAACATCATTATCCTATTCTGAGTGACCAAGAGGTTTTGTTCATGCTGTGTAGACAGTGGCTTTCTGAGTTGCATTTCTTCATTGCCACCTTGATTACTTTCTTCATATAGAATTCAGCATGCTCCAGAAACTTTCCCAGAAGTTCTTGCTCTTTTGGCCCTTGCTGTTAATGGACCCACCATCCTCTTATCCACTCAGAAGGGAGGAATCCTTCATGATACCTTCTTTCCTTTATCATATATGTCATCATTTGTCTAAAGAAACCCTTACTTTCTCTTCTTGTTCCCTTCCCATCTGTTACCCCTTCTATTCTCTGATCCTCTGTTCTTTTTTTTTCTTCTTTTGGTTAAAATCTTTCCTGTCTCTTAATGCCATTCTACATGTTACCTTAATATTGTCAACTTCTTAATATTTCTCAACTGTATTCCTAATAACATAACATCTTTAATTTCACACTTTATTATTTTATTATTACCCTTTTACTTTTTGTTTGTTTGGTGATATTACCTGACTATCTTAAAGTTCTTAAAGTTATGTACATGTCCCTGATATTTTTGTATCCTCCGCAGGGCTTCCTGTCTAATGCACTTGACATACAGATCCACAGTGTCTTACCTGCTATTTCAAACTCTTGAATAAAAACTTAACGGTTTGTGTGTATGTTTGGTATTGTACTCATTAGGCAGCAAAACCTGAGTTCACATGACATGAGGTTATGTTGTATTATAAAAAAATTGCTGATTCATAGGTTAGAAACAGTTCAATAGAAGCAGTTTTATATGGTTCACCTTAATCTTTAATCTCTTTAATATGAATAGTACAGATTTTGGTACAGAAACGTTAATGACTATTATGGAAATGTGATTGTGTAATTAATAGAAATAACCAAATGAATCATTAATATGTCAGTGGTATCTGTATGATGCAAAGTCTATATTCTAGTGATGTCTGAGGTTCTAAAAGTGTGGTGACCAAAAGTCCTGATTTACCTGAGGCAAAACCAGTTAACACTTGTTGTCTCGGTATAACAATTAATAATGCTGCTCTTTCATCCT
>JAQQAC010008880.1:2097648-2114090 GCA_029783875.1 Phataginus tricuspis
TGTTGTCTTCCTTGGGTCCCTTGTGTTGGGAGATCTGTGGGCTTCCGTGGACTGTGAGACTATTTCCTTCCCCAGCGTGGGAAAGTTTTCAGCAATTATTTCTTCAAAGACACTTTCTATCCCTTTTTCTCTCTCTTCTTCCTCTGGTACTCCTATTATGCGAATATTGTTCCATTTGGATTGGTCACATAGTTCTCTTAATATTCTTTCATTCTTAGAGATCCTTTTATCTCTCTCTGCCTCAGCTTCTTTGTATTCCTATTCCCTGTCTTGCAATTCCTTGATCGTGTCTTGAACCTGATTCAATCTGCTGTTGAGCCCGTCAATGGCTTGTCTCATTTCTGCATTGTCTTTCCTCACTTCCCTCAGCTCTTGCACATTTTTCTGTAGATGCGTCAGCATGGCTATGACTTTTATTCTGAATTCTTTTTCTGGAAGACTATGCATGTCGATTCCGTCAGATTCTCTCTCTGGGGTGGTGTTTGTCTGAAGCTTTTTCTGTATCATATTCTTCTGTCTTCTCATGACTATAGAATTAGTTGTTGGTAGTTGTCACGTATGTCCGCTGGGCTCTTTATGACTTTAAAAAGGAAAGAGAAGAGAGGAGAGAAAAGAAAAAAAGAAAACAAAGAGAAGAAAAAAAAATACTTCTACTAATAAAAAATGTAAAAAGAGAGAGAAAAAGAAAGAAAAGAAAGAAAAAGAAAAAGCAGCAACACATAAAAGAAAAAAATAACAACAAAAACAATTAAAAACAAAAACAAACAAAAAAACACCAAAACGCCGACCAGGGGTGATTTCTGTGTGAATGCTGTTGGTGGCGCTATTGCTCCACTATTCCAGAGCCGTGGCCACGTCGCTCCACACGGCCCTTTAAAGCTGTGGCCTGAGTGAGAATGAATGGGAGGCTGTTGAAAGAGAGGGAAAGAAAAAAAGGAAAAGAAAAGGGAGAAAAAACAATAATGAAAAAGAAAAAAAAAAACCACTGGGAGTGGGTTCTGTGTGAATGCTGTAGGTGGCGCTGTTGCTCCACTATTCCAGAGCCATGGCCACACTGCTCCGCAAGGCCCTTTATAGCTCTGGCTGGGTTGGGAACGAATGAGAAGCTGTTGATCTCTGTGGGGGTCTTAATAGCAGCCACCCTTTCCCAGTCGCCATCTGTGGGGTCCAAAGCTCCCCAGGACTCCCAGCGTGCTGGGCTCAGCTTGCGGGACTATCCGGCCCCTCTACTGAGCTCCTGTCTCTTTATGACCGCTGAGAAAGAGCGCGCGCTTTTCTTTCCTTTTTTTTCCCTTCTTTTTCCTTCCTGGAGCCTGCCGCGGGCAACTTGCACGTTCTGGGCTGGGACCCTGTGCCCTCTGTCTCTCCTATCTCCGCTACACCACCGGCTGTGTGTCGGCGCTCCCGGCGCAGACTTCCACTCCCTCCCGGCTCTGAATCCTCTCATCCCGCTGGAGCGCTGGGGGAGGGGAGCGCTCGGTCCGCTCGCGGCTCCGTACCTTACCCGCCTTGCCGGGACTCCCGCCGGAGTGCTGGGGTGGAGGGGCGCTCTGGTCTCGCTGGATCACGTTTCCGTCCCGCCTCGCCGGGTGCCGAGTCCTCTGTCCAGAGTGTCTGGCTGCCGGAGCTCTGTGGGGGGGGAGCGCTCGGTCCCACCGGGTCGCAGCTCCGTATCCCGTCCGCCTCACCGGCTGTCAAGTTCTCTAAGGTGTACCTGTACGCTGTGCACTTTCCTGTGTATTCGGGTCTCTCTTTTAGGGATAGTTGTATTTGCTGTATTTTCGTGAATAAATATAATGTTGGGAGGAATTTTTCTGCCAGTCCGCTCGTTGCCATCTTCCCGGAAGTCCCCACCATTTATTCTTTATCCATTCTGTAGGTAGTTGATGATATATCAAAGTGATGAGTGATATAATGGACTCAGTGATTTTTTACAGTACTCCTGGTCACATGAATATTAGCATAGCTGGTTCTCAAGGCAGTTGACCTGCATAGGCTAATGATCTCATTTACCTTCCCAGCCATTGCTATTTTCCATTGTATACTATTACCTAGAAGACAGGCTAGTAGTGAGGCTTTTTTTTTTTGGTTTTTAATGTGTTATGTTCTCATTTTTTGGTTGTCATTTCCACCCTAGGTGGGTTCCAGTTCAGATTATTGTAAGGAAAGTCATTTTCTTTGTTTTCATAAAACAGCATTTAAAAGAAAAATTAGAGTCACTCATTTGAATTGTTTGAATAAATTAAAGTAAATTTTCTTTATTAGAAAGTCCAAACTTAGCATGAAATTTTGGATCTTTGCAGTATCATTTTAACTTGCTTTTTGTAGCTTATTCTTCATTATTTCTCTGTTTACCTTAGGGACGTGAACTATTGTGTTTGTTGTGATTCCTCTTCTGGTCCTGACAATACCCAGCATTGGTGGGTCCTGAATAGTTTGTTTTGCTTTTCGGAAGTGAAAAATACCATTTGACCCAGTAATTCCACTCCTAGGAATTTACCTGAAGAAAACAAAATCCCTGTTTGAAAAGACATAAGTACCCCTATGTTTATCGCAGCATTATTTACAGTAGCCACAATATGGAAGCAACCTGAGTGTCCCATCAGTAGATGAATGGATAAAGAAGAGGTGGTACATATATACAATGGAATATTATTCAGCCATAAAAAGAAAATAAATACTACCATTTGCAACAACACGGATGGAGCTAGAGGGTATTATGCTCAGTGAAATAAGCTAGGCGGAAAAAGACAAATACCAAATGATTTCATTTACTTGTGGAGTCTAAAAACAAAGCAAAACAGAAGGAACAAAATAGCTGTGGACTCATAGACACCGAGAAGGGACTAATGGTTACCAAGGGGGAGGGGTTGGGGAGCAGGGGGGAATGGCAATAAAAGGGAAGAATTCATGATAACTCACAATCACAATATAACTTAGTCACAGGGATGGTAGTACAGCATGGAGAAGACAAGTAATGATTGTAGCTTCTTACTACAGTGATAGTGACTGCAATGGTGGGGGGTAGGACTTGATAATATGGGTAACTGTTGAACGACTGTGTTGTATATTTGAAACCAACATAAAATTGTATATTAATGCTACTTTAATAAAATCTAAAAAATTTCTAAAGCTCAAAAATATTTACAGTAAGAAAATTGCAAGTTATATCTATTCAGTGGAATTTTTTTACCTCAAAATATCTAGTGAAAGTGTAAGTACTCGATACTACAGTGGAAAATCAGTAGGTAGCATATATTTTTTTTCTGACTGGGCTTGTAATTTTTGTGCACATGAAAGTGCTGTGAAAGGGTTTTAAGCCTTGTCTCAACCAACCTTAAATTAAGGAAAGAAGGGGAAAACCTGCTAATATAATTATTAATCAAATTTAACTAGCCAAAAAAACCCACAAAGGGACACAGGGAAACTTTTGGATGTGAGGGCTTTGTTTATTACCTTGATTTTGGTAACGTTTCAAGGGTGTATGCATGTGTTCAAACTTATCAAATGCTATACATTAAACATGTAAAGTTTTCTGTATATCATCTATACCTCAGTATAAAACTATGTTTTAAATGTGACTAGCCAAGAATATAATTACTATGTACATATCAACATCATGCACAGACCTCTTCTTCTAAAAGCATTTACAAGATTATTGGTTAGAGAGGACAGTGTGAACACATTTAACTCTGGCCCCTCCCTAAGTTTCCTAAAATTATAGTGAAGGAATATGAAAATGTATAAAGATATAAGAAAAAAATTGAAGAGAAGGTAGCTGCAGATAAGATATTCACAAAATTTTAAAAGTGGAAAGCACATCAACCAATGAACAGGGACTTAACAAAACAGAAAAAGCTAGCAAGCTTTGCTGTAGGTGGGAGAGCCAGTAAGAAGCAGAATGAGTCTCTTCATAGAAGTCCTAAAAAGGCTCAGGAATTGGAAGTTCCTCTTCAGGCTGGAGTGTCAGCTGGGACTGAAGAGTACTTGAATGTCTCTATAAAGAGTATTCAGAACCCTGGTTCCTTCCATCCAGTTGAGCAGACAGATGGCTACTTATCCCACATCTGGGCACACTGTAGAGAGATTTACTCTGGAGTGGTTGAACCAAGGAAGTCTCTAGATTCAAGGCATCAGGTCCAACTGACGATGGGGCTGTAGAGCCTTACTGAAAACAGGAAACTGCATACATGAGATTATCCAGCTGTCTTGCTCCCACTCCTTATTTGGCTCCCACAATAGCTGGTAGCCACTTTTGGTGGGAGACAGAATCACACTTGTGGAAAACTAACCATCATAAGAGAGGAAATCTATAGTTATTGATGGCGTGGCACCAATGATACTGCAAGGGCTGTACTTGGCCGCCATGCAGTGAGCCACAGGCTCCCCCTCACACACACACAAGCATCTTCCGGTCCTTCCTGATATGCCACCCTTTGAGATGAACAGAAGCAGGAAAATCAGACATTTGAGAAAGCCACTAACATGGAAGACCCAAATAAGCAGGGGGGAAAAGGAATTTGCAAGAAATGGAGGCAATAAACAATAGAAAAGAGATGAAGGTGGAAAAAAATAAGTGCCTATTTTCTCAGTCATTAGGAAATACTGCTGCCATGAAATAAGAGGTGATGGTAATAAGAAGCTATTGGAAATTTAAAATATGGTAGCATAAAATTTAAAAATTAAAAGGAGGGTTGGGAGATAATCAAGGAAATCTCCCAAGAAAAGAAACAAAATAGGAGAGAGAAGATAAGAAAATGAGAGTATGAGACCAGGAGGTCTATCACACAGTAATAGTAATATAATAATGCAAATCACATGGAAGGAGACTGAAGAGAACAAATTAGCAAAGAAGTGGGATAAAATTTTCTTGTATTAAATAACATGAATTCTCATACAGTAAGTTCCCAATACACTGGATTTTAAAAGCACAATACAACTGGTTTAAAGGGTTATGAATGAGATTGTAGACCATCAAAAATAAAGAAGAACCTAAAAGCTCTAGTTAAATAATCACATTCAAAGGAACAGGAATCAGAATTTTAAAATTCTGAAGGAATATTATTTCTAATTTAGAATTATATACCTTTTCAAAAACTCAATAACCCTGAAAAATATATTCAAATATACAAAGCCTCAGGAAATTTTCCTTCTGTATACAGTTCTTAGAAGCAAATGGGAGGATATAACCCACCAGAACAAGGGAGTGTATCTAGAAAAAGGAAGATGGGCCCCAGGGAACAGTAGTGTTCCCGAGGAGAGAGCATTAGTGCTGTGGTGGCCTAGGGACCTGTGGTCCACATTGGAGCAGGAGGCTTGAGGTTTCTATGAAGGATATCTGGGGTATTGATAGTTACCTGGTGTACTCGACCAGTTGAGAGGAGGTATATAAATCTGTAGGAAAATTAGAGGGCTGAGTCACTGATGATACACAGAGAACTAAGGCATCAGAAACCCAGGCAGTTTTTAGGGAAAAACAAGAAGTTGTATAAGAAAAGATATGAAATCATATTGTCATTATTATGAAATAATATCTATAGTCATATATTGAACGAGCCAAAAAGTATAACAGTATTGGGAATATGGAGAAGATAAACTGTAGGAAGACAGTAGAGAATGTGTGAAATAGATCAAGAAATAAGAGTTTATGCATTTTGAAATATTTTGAAATATGGAGGTAAACCTTAGAAGCAGCTGTTAAAAAAAGTTGAAAGTTGAGGTCTGGGAGGTTGATGGGCTATGGGAGGGAGGGAACTAATGTTTTTCATTAAAATTCTTGTATTATTTGACTTTTTAAAAAGTGTGCATGTTCCTTGTTAAACATTAAATTGTTAGACAAATTAATGACCAGACTCTACTGACTTCTAATACAGTAGGCTTAACTACCTAATTGTTACCTATCAACTTATTTTTAAAGAGGATGAACATTCTTACAATACCTTTTTCTTAATGTTTTTTCAGCTGCCTTGTAGAAGGGGATGCCAAGGAAGAAATACTGCAGCCACCAGAACCTCACCCAGTGCCACCCATCTTGACCCCTTCTCCTCCTTCAGCTTTTCCAACAGTCACTACTGTGTGGCAGGACAATGACAGATACCATCCAAAGCCAGTGTTGCACACGCTTTCATCAGAACAACATTCAACAGACCTCAACAGAAACTATAATAAGTCAACAGAACTTCCAGGGAGAAATGAATCAGCTGTTGAACAGATAGATAAAAAACTGGAGCGAAATTTAAGTTTTGAGATTAAGAAGGTACCTCTCCAAGAAGGACCAAAAAGTTTTGATGGGAACACACTTTTGAATAGAGGACATGCAATTAAAATTAAATCAGCATCACCTTGTATGAGTGATAAAATCTCTAAGTCACAGGAATTAAGTTCAGGGGATCTGAAAGTTGATGCTATTTCTCAGAATTCCTGTGTGGACTGCAGTGTAACACAGTCAAATAAAGCTCCAGATATTCCAGCAGAAGAGTCACAGAATTCAGACCCACCTCCAAGGCCAGACCGCTTGCCTCTTGGTGAGAAAGGACAGGTAACCTGGTCATCATTTTCCGGACCTGAAAATACCCTGCCCATGCCTGATTCATCTGAGGGCAAATCCTCAGATACCCACTGTCAAACAGTGAAAACTGTGAGCGTAACGCCAAGCCCCACAACACAAGTTGAAACCCATGACCTTGTGGATCATCACAATTGTTCACCTCTATTCAGAGCACCCCTCAGTTTTACTAATCCTCTTCACTCCGATGACTCGGACTCAGATGAAAGGGACTCAGACGGTGCTGTGACCAAGAATAAAACTAATATTTCAACAGCAAGTGCCACAGTTTCTGCTGCCACTAGTACTGAAAGCATTTCTGCAAGGAAAGTATTGCCAATGTCCATTGCTAGACATGACATAGCAGGAACAATATATTCAGGTGCTGAAAAAGGTAATAATAATAGTATCTAACACTTCAATACCTTCACTGTGTTCCAGTCACTGTTCCAAGCACTTTAGATATATTAATTCATAATGTTTTATTCCACACTTGACTCTAGAATTTACAGCATAATTTTACTAATTTAGATACTATTATTTTAAGTTTTATTGTTACCTTAATGTGATCATATTAGATTACTGGGTTTTGTGTTTTCAAAATATTTCAGTTGTAACTGAAATTGTTCTTTCTTTTTCTTCACATTATGGCTTTTAGTATTGCATATGGGTTGAAGATGTATCTGACTGAATGATTATAACTATTTTAGGGAAGATAGAACTGCTTAAAGTAACAGTGATACAGATATTGTAGAAGGGCTTGACTGACCATTTAATGTCACTGTGGTCAGTAGGTTTATCCCAAATACCTACTTTTGTTATCTTTTTATGCTCTTTTCACTACAAAATACCTTTTTAAAAAACTCTCTTAAGAAATACTTACAAATGAGGCTGCTTTCAACCCTGAGTTTTAACCAAGGAACAACATTGCAACTACTCAGAACATGAGAAGTTTAATTCATTTCGTAGTGAGTGGGATATATCCGTATCTAGCATCAATTCTAGTTATTTAATTAATGACACTCTTCCTCACGCAGTTGTAACATTTCAAGATAATGTGTGCACTCAGTTCCCAAGATGTGTTATTGGTTCTTGAAGCTCTTCTTTGGCTGCCTTCTTAAGCTGACCGTAAAGCTGAGAGCAAATGTACAGCATGAAAGCTCTCAGTGGTCCTTTGCTTGTCAGTGAACTTTGGTGGTGGCACAGATAGACTGGTATTTGTATGGGCAGACAAAATAAGTATATGAATTTGAAAGATGACTTTCTTTTTCTATTTCTGGCCCAATAAGTACCTCCCAGTCGGTGGTGCCTTTATTTTTCTCAACCCACAGATACTGTATTTTTTATCTTGAGAAACATATCTAGCAGAGTAGGTGAAAGTCCAAGCCTATTCTTTAAATTTATAGGCTTCTCTATATTCTTGAGTTTTTTGTGTTCTATTCGAAGGATCTTTAGAAGATAAATATTACTTTACCAGTTTGCCATATTTTTAAATTATTAATATCTTTTTCTTCCTTGGTTTCAGAGTTTGAAAGATAACTGCCAAGTTGTAATACTCAAGAAAATGTATAGATGAGAAATTTTCATTTTTGCCCTTTTTGGTATATAAGGCATGTGTCTTGTACCTAGGAATGTATTTTTTAAACCATTACTAGAAGTAGAATTTGGTGAAGGCAGGAGGCATGCATGATATCATATGCTCATTAAAAGTCACTACCACATGACCAGTCTTTTGGTGATGACAGAAGGAGTTCCTTTAAAATATGACATATTGTACAAGGATAGTTGAAAGCATGCACTCTGCTATATAATAGCTCACTTCTGTTCTTCCCATTTTATTGTATTTCAAAGCAAAGATAGCTGTAAGTATGGTTTCTGCTTTATTTTTATGGTACCCCAATTATGCTAGATGAGTTTGGTATTAACTGAAGATTTTCCTCTGTAAGTGTTCTAGGCTGCAACATAACTACAGTCTTATTTTTAGTGTTATTATTTACCTTGCAGGTGAACCATTGACACAAGAATCAGACTTTTGTTTGCTTGTTTATTTTAGAACTTGTTGGGGAGTTAAACAGAATAATTTTGTTTTGATACGAGAAACAACCTTTTGTATAAGTTACTGTCTGACAAAAATTCCTAGCTATTCCTAAAATTCCAGTTTTTAATACTGACTCAGACACCCTGAAAGATTTCTCAAACGTGGCTATAGTAAGCCCCATAGAGTGTATGGTTTGCAACAGCCTGTGTAAAATGTGCAGTTGGGTAACAACTGTGGTTGGGAACGTAGTCCAGAGATCCAGGGAGAAACATGCACCTACCTAGGAAGCAAGAGCCACAGTTAGACGGTAAGTCTTTAAGAGTAAGGACCATCATGGGAGAAGAGGTTATAGAGTTTCTGAAAGATACTTGATAGTTAATGTAAACAAGTAAGACTACTTCCCAAATTCACTTAATTATGAAGTAGTGACACAGTACCAAGGTTATGCATCTCTTCTTTCCAACAGCCATCTCTTCACTGTGAGCTGCTGGCGACAAAAGGGCAAGGAGAAGTACAGTGTGGCTTAGCCCGTCATGACTGGAGAGGGTAGATGGCTCTTCCGTGGCTTACCTTTACAGCCAAGAAAGAGTTCCAGTACTCAGAATAAATATATAAAGTATTGGCTGGAATGATTCTCAGTGGGACCAAGAGGCTGTTTCCTTGTGTCTTCAGCTGAATAAATGTAGGAGGGACAAGAGCAATTATATCTGCCTTGTGCTTGTTGAAAATTGAAAAATTATACTTTGCTTGATTTTTAATCTCTTTTTAATGCGTAACCTATCAAATATGGTAAAATAGCAAAGTTATGACAAGATAGTTCTTTTTTTGGGGGGGGGGGAATTATCAAGGCCCAGACAAAAATAATACAGGATCCTTTCATTGCCCTTGCTTTACCCCACCCACCCTTACCTGAGAGTCCATGCATGGAACTGTATCCTCATGCTTTCTTTCTTTGCTAACATTGAAACCTCAAGAGAATAACACACTCACTCACCCTTTGCTGTAATCAAGCTAACTTAAAGCATTACACTTTCCAAGAACTAATTTTGTTTTCACTGGTGAAAAGTTTTCCTATGGCTTCAGTATTCTCAAGTATGGTCATGTGCCACTGTTCACAAGATTTTAAACAATACATAAACATTCAAAAAATGTTAATAGTTATATTTTCATGTGTACTAGAAAAATAACTAGCACTTCAATTTGTTATTTTAGTCATTACTGTTTAAAAGATGACCCAAGTACATAGTTAAGTTAAAAATGAGTGGGATTTAAAAAGTAAATAAGACAGATGGTGTATAGTATGGCAGAGTTCTTGAAAGGAGCTAAGAAGCAGTTGATTCCAGTTTGGGAACCACTGCTTAAGTCAAATGACCAAAGCTTTCTTTTGTGGACTCAGAATGCCATAAGCAAACCTAGTAGAGAAGTCACTTGCCCACTGGCTTCTCTATTAATATTAAAGATTGCCTTCAGCCTCAGGATAGTGTGATTAATGTCTGCAGGGTATCAGGAGAGTCATGGGAGAATCATAGTCTCTATGCAGCAGTGATGGAATTCATAGTTTTTCTTGATAACAAGTCACGTGGCAAGGATTTCTTGTGTTTTGCTTTTTTAAAAACTGGTTCTCTTAGATACTTGTGGCAGTGATTTTTAGGATGTCAAGAACTCTTGTTTAGATAATCTTATCTTTTAATGAGTTAACTTTTTAACAAGTTCGTAATTTGTCTAAATTTTATGTATTTAATATAGACGTTGGTATTAATGAAGATTCACCTCCTCCCCTACCTGAAAGAACTCCTGAATCTTTTGTATTAGCAAGTGAACATAGTGAGTGTCTCTGCTTTTACTTACTTCACACTTTAATAATATAAACTCTGAAAAACATGGCTGATTTTAGTCTAGTTTCTATTGAGCAGCATAGCTAAATTACAAACAGGTTTGAATTTATATTGCCAAAAGTCTTTAATTCCTTGTATGAAAAATACTTTAAAAATGGCATTTTTTTACTTAATACAGTTGCTAAAATGGCTGCATTTATGTTAGATACTATAGTTCAGTTAAATGCAATTATAAATGTATTTGCAATTTGGTATCTTTTCCATTCATTAAAAATAGCACTTATGTATGAAAACATATTAATTGCTTCACTTGGTGCCATTTTAGGTAAGTAAACATTTAATTGGGTTGTGGGTGGGCATCACTCAGTATTAATTGAGGGACATGTAAGGACCTATGTAAGAGTTTCAGTGAAAATTGGGAGAAAGTGATCTTATTTCAAAGCATTGATAATAGATTTCTCCTCCTTTCCCTCCTGAAAAAGTACAGAAACAGCTTTAATATACTTACAGTGTGTCTCATGCTCAGTGGAGGTGCTCTTTAGTCTTATCTGAGTTACATTTTACCAATATTTTATTCATTTTAATTGATTTTAAGAATGTTAAAAACAGCAAAGCCATAAACTTCAACAGTACTAAATAAATATCTAAGTCTGTCACAATTATAGAGTTTAGTGAGCTTATAATCTCTGATGACTGAATTCTTTAAAGGGATTTTCTTTAATTAATAGAAACCAGAAAATGATGGGAGTGATAGTTTCTAAAAAATCTAAAGTATATATTACTTTAATGCAAGATATTTCAAGATTTAAATTGTTAATTTTAATTGTAAGATTTTATTGTTCTTAGATACACCTTTAAGATCTGAATGGAGTGAACTTCAAAGCCAGGAACACTCCGAACCAAAAAAACCTGAAGTGAGTCCTTTTGGGATTGGAACAGCTATAGCTCAGTATTTTTGCTCTTTTGTTAATTTATCTTACAGTTGTTCGTTACAATAACTGTCACTTTAAGACTATTAAATATCACATAATTTTTTATCAGTATTTTTTGTGCTAAGACTTCAGATGAAAAGTTTTTACAAAATGTGAGGTCAGAAATTTGTAAAAAGACAACATGATTTACATATGACCACAACTTAAGAGTATTATTTTCTCACTTTGCATTTGAAATTTAAATTTTAGAGGTGTGAATGGAACTGGATTTATTACTTTCAGGATTGTAGTACTTCCCTAAATTTTGTCCCTGCCATTATAACACTATGTACACAGTGCCTCCCTTTGATTTTTCTGGTCACATGAGATTTCCTTTCACATTCAGGAAATGTTTTTGATAAGTAAATATTTTAGCCACGGGAAAATACCATTTTACATCAATGTCAGTATTTTTCTCGTTTCCCCCACATTTTAATATCCCTGAAATTGGGGTATATCTTACAATTCTAAAATACTAATATACTTCAATTGACACATAAAATAGTAGTGACCTATAATAATGATGCTATGTCTTACAATCAATGATGTCATCATTTGATGAATATGGTAAAGGGCTGGCAAAATGTACTTGTGTGTATGTTCCTTTATGTAGTAGCTTCTGCATTTTCAGTTTCCATCCAGAAGGAAAAAGGAATTCTTCAATCCTTTTACTCCCATTATAAAACACTGTAATGTTAAAATTTTTAAACCTAAGTAAAAACACCATTATTCACTCTCCCTTTGACACTGAGAATCTTGATAGATCATGATTTCATGGGATATATGTACTCATAACAGACCAGATTTTCTGTTAGTTATATGTAAAAGGGATATATTATAATAGGTATTAAATATCTTCCTTTTAGGGCTTGATAACCTCTGGAAGTGAAAAAGGTGGTAAGCTAGTTTTGTTCTTTTTTGGTGTACCTTATATGAATTAATTTGTGCAAAATAGATTGTCTCATAGCATATGCTATTTATTTGGTTAATTCTGTATGTGAAAATATATAGAACCTGAATTATGTAGTATAATTTTTCCAAATTAATTACCAAGCCATATTTTATATGCATAATAATATATGCCATATATATTATTGATGTGGAGAATAAAACCATTTAACAGTAGCTAAAGGCTGATGGGAAAGAAATTCTTTTTTTAATATTTTCCTTTATTTTCTGTTTTTAAAAACACTTAGAATTTAAATCTGACAGTGATTTAAGTAAATGCTACCAATTAACTTAGATTATTAAATTGGGTCCCTAAAAATCAATTGTTTTAGAAATCTTCCTTTCAGGACTTTTACATTTTTCAAGACCAATGAGACTACAGCACAACCCAGTGTTACAATGCCAAGTTAGAAAATTGCTCTACTACATTACTTTTGGTAAAAGGTCAAGTTATTTTTAATTCATATAAATCAGTAACTATTTGTAAACAGCACGTCATACATCCTAGCCTATGTAACTCCCTCACTACACATACCATCTCTTCCCCTGCCCTCTTCCATTCTGTTTCAGCTGCTGTCTTCCTGGACCTTTGTCTAATAGGGCTCTGTTCCATTTTATAAACTCTGTGACTATCGGCTGAGGCAATATAAGGAAAAAGCTTATTTACATTTTAAAAATAATTTTTAAAGGAAAATCTTATAAGCCTATATTATTAAAACAACATATTATAAGGAAAAATTTTAGAGTCAAGCCCACCTGGATTGGAGTCTCATTTTTGCCATTTTATTACCACATAGCTTTGGGCAAGTTACCTAATATTTTCTGAGCCTCGGTTTTCTTCTCCATGAAATTGAGATAATAATAGTACCTACCATACAGGGTTTTGTTGTAAAGATTTAATTAAATAAATCACATATAGAGTAGCGAGCATGGTGCCATGATACACACTCAGATGGTAGCAATGCGATGATTAACATCTGTATTACTACTGCTGCTATTGCTGGGTTCTTGTATCTTTTATCTTCTTAATATATGTTAAATCCTTTCTGGTTTCTCTTCCTTCTTTATTTAATCTAGATATCATCCTCCATCACTAATCACACTCACAGTTATCTTCAACTTTCTTGCTCCTAATTCCTATACTTTTTTATTTTATCCTTTGGGATTCCTGAATACTGCTGGAGAACTTGACTCAGTTTTACAGGTTGAGCCTACAGTTCTGGGCCTTCATCCACAGCTGGGCCCTCAGATTGACTTGACTATGTGATATGCTCTAGTTGGTACCACTTGTAGTTTCCCTGAATTTTCCAGATCTTTACTTTCTTCTAAAATCATCAATCCTACTGACTCTTGATGACCTTTACTTCACTGAGAAAATTGAAGCGTTTAGACTAGACCATCATTTCTTCCTACAGGCTAGCCTTAAACACCTCACCACTAGTTTTACCTGTGTGCCTCTCCTCTCTGTCCCCATTGCACTCTGTGCAAAATTTTATTATAAAACTTAACCACACTATAATAATGAATGTAACTTGTCTGTCTCCTATGAGAACAGAAGTTGGCAAATTGTATCCCACAGGCCTAATCTGGCTTCTTTTTTTTTTTTTTTTGTCCTTGAGCTGAACAAGTAGCTTTTACATTTTTAAAGAGTTGTTTAAAAACAGAAACAAAAATTGGTGAAGAATATGTGACAGACTGTACGTGGCTTGCAAAGCCTGAAATATTTATTCTCTAGCCCTTTGCAGAAGACGTTCGCTGACCCCTCTAGAATACAAGCACGTAAGGGGCAAGGGTCATCTATTACTTGACTTGTACTTCAAGTTTCCATAAAAGTTCTTGCAGAGGTATAGGGGATGTGATAAACGTTGTGAAAGATGAATTAATCATAGTAGTTAATATCTTTTTATCTGATGCATTGATAATTAAATTAGTAAACTGAAATTTAAGCAATGCAAAGCTTTAAAAGATAAGAATTACATACAGAGGCACATAGTCCATTATTTAACTATGAACTTGCTTGTTATGGTTTCTATTTAAAGACATTTCAGTTTCAATTACTGCCTTAGGACACTGGCACATAGTATTGTTACTTTAAGGAAATAAAATGTGCTAAGATCTAATTTATTAAATAAAGTAAGAGCCTAAGGAGAATCTTCTCATTATGGAAGTATACTCACTGCAGATTTCTAAGTGCCCCCAAAAACACCTAGTGTGATTTTCTGTGCTTACTACCGTTTCATTTGTATTTATCTGAGCCTCTAAAACCTATTCTTTTAAGTTATTGCCCACATTAGAACAATTCCCCAATTTTGTGTGTGATGCTACAAAATGATGGTGGTGAACAATGGCTTGTTTTGCATTTCAGATCGTCTAGCAGGGGGTCATCACACAGAGACTTGTGCAGAATGCCCACCTACTTTCAGTAAGAAGAAAGGTCAGATATCAGGAAGTCCTACAGAAATCACAGATATTGGTAATTTGTTTACTAAACAATTTTAAAACTTGATTATGTGGTTAATGCTGACAAGAATGGGAAAAGGTCATTTGCCATCATTCCAGGATTTCGTTAAGACAAAGTGCTATGATTTGTTCAAATTCTTAAATGAACTACCCCCAAAAATTAAGAGTTGGTTTGTATTTATAGTTTTGTTTAAATTCTAAATTCCAATGTGGACGTTTATTTGTTCCAGAAAATGAGGATGTTCACAGAAATGGTTTTAATATAAAAATATTTCTGAACACTGACGAATTTTTGTGATATTTTGATTATAGGTTTTGGTAATCGCTGTGGAAAACCTAAAGGACCAAGAGATCCGCCTTCAGAATGGACATGATTCAGGGAGCTAAAAGACACTTTAAATTATACTGGAAAATTCAAGTGCCACTGAAAGCCAGATTTATAGTATTCCATCTTAAAAATGTGGGACTGACCGCAGTGTAGATTGCTGCCATAGTATTTTTTTTGCTGGGACCATCTACCTGCCTTTCAATACACTTAGGAAAAAGTATTACATATGGTTTATTTTATAACTTCAAGTATTATTGCCTTAATGTCTCTTAACCCTGTTACACGCTGCTTGTAGACATGTTAATATAGTAATACTTTTATGATAAATTGAGTTTAAGGACTACTCTTTTGCTAATGTTTTACCATGTATGCATTTTTTATATGTACAGGGCAAGTAGGTATATAATTTGATAAAGTTGCAGTCATAAAATATTATTAACAGAAGATGTAAGAAATTTCTGCATGGTCTAAATCTTTGTGTACCTTATTTGTAAATTATTTGCCCTGAAGTTTTAGAAAATAGTTTCTGAATTTTAAAATTGCTGGATTCATGCAGCCAGCATTGCAGGTTATCAGAGATCAAAGATTGTAATAATAATACATTTTGTAAATTATAAGCAAAAAGTTATTTTTCTATTATATACTGTCTAATTGTCCATCCTAATTGTCTTTGTTTTCATCTAGTCCTGGAGATTCAGTAAGTGCCTTGGAACAATATTGAATTCTCTTAGCTCGTGTGTGTTACTTTAATATTTGAACTCAACTGGGATTAGAAGACTATCAAATATATGTATGTTTCAGGATATTTGACCTGCCATTAAAAAAACAAAAAGTTTTGCAGTGCCTCCTTGTCTTGGTTTTTCATTCCTCATTCCTAGGGAATTGACGCATATCTGCCTTCCTGCTAGCTCAGTCTTACCTTTAAGTTATTCCGGTGAATGGGGTTTAATCTCCTTTAAGTAAAGAATAGGAAGCACCCTGCAAACACACGCCTTTGTGATTCTGTACTTAACACTAATTCTAATACTTATCCTGAGTCAGCCCTGGGCATCCTTCTCATCACTGCCTATTAAGATCCTGGTGTAATATCACTATTATTAGTGATAACAGTGTGATAGAGTGACCTTATATGGATAGGGAAGATCATTGTGGAGAAAATAATATACATCAAAAAATTTTAAAGCCAAATGGTCTTCATGTTGATCCTTTAGAATTTCAATTTTTTTTTTTACAATTTATTTTATTTTAGTATCATTAACCTACAATTACATGAGCAATATTGTGATGATTAAACTACCCCCTTCATCAGGTCCCCCCC
>JAQQAC010008880.1:2119090-2183496 GCA_029783875.1 Phataginus tricuspis
TCCATCTGTTCTAGTGTGTTGTTCAGTGCCTCTGTGTCTTTACTTATCCTCTGCCTGGTTGATATGTCCTTTGGAGTGAGTGGCGTGTTAAAGTCTCCTAAAATAATTGCATTGCTGTCTATTTCCTCCTTCACTTCTGTTAGTATTTGTTTCACATATGCGAATGCTCCTGTGTTGGGTGCATATATATTTATAATGGTTATATCTTGTTGGACTGACCCCTTTATCATTATGTAATGCCTTTCTTTATCTCTTGCTACTTTATTCGTTTTGAAGTCTATTTTGTCTGATACAAGTACTGCAACACCTGCTTTTTTCTCTTTGTTGTTTGCATGAAATATCTTTTTCCATCCCTTCACTTTTAGTCTGTGTATATCTTTGGGTTTGAGGTGAGTCTCTTGTAAGCAGCATATAGATGGGTCTTGCTTTTTTATCCATTCTGTTACTCTGTGTCTTTTGATTGGTTCATTCAGTCCGTTTACATTTAGGGTGATTATTGATAGATATGTACTTATTGCCATTGCTGGCTTTAGATTCGTGGTTACCAAAGGTTCAAGGGTTGTTTCTTTACTATCTGAGAATCTAACTTAACTTTCTTGTTAAATAATTGTGAATGCCGTCTGATGTTTCTTTATCTCTCCCTTCCTATTCTTCCTCCTCCTTTCTTTATATATTAGGTGTTTTATTCTTTGCCTTTAGTTGGTATTTGGATGGTCTGCTTTCTTTGCTATGATTTTATTTTCTCTGGTGACATCTTTTTAGCCTTAGGGGTATTTCCCTCTAGAGCAGTCCGTTTAAGATATCCTGTAGTGGTGGTTTATGGGAGGCAAACTCTCTCAACTTTCTTTTGTCTTGAAATTGTTTAATTCCTCCATCATATTTAAGTGATAATTGTGCTGGATACAATATTCTTGGTTCGAGGCTCTTCTGTTTCATTACGTTAAATATATCATGCCATTCTCTTCTGGCCTGTAAGGTTTCTGTTGAGAAGTCTGATGACAGTCTGATGGGTTTTCCTTTGTAGGTGATCTTTTTTCTCTCTCTAGCTGCCTTTAATACTCTGTCCTTATCTTTGATCTTTGCCATCTTGATTATTATGTGTCTTGATGTTGTCTTCCTTGGGTCCCTTGTGTTGGGAGATCTGTGGGCTTCCGTGGACTGTGAGACTATTTCCTTCCCCAGCGTGGGAAAGTTTTCAGCAATTATTTCTTCAAAGACACTTTCTATCCCTTTTTCTCTCTCTTCTTCCTCTGGTACTCATATTATGCGAATATTGTTCCATTTGGATTGGTCACATAGTTCTCTTAATATTCTTTCATTCTTAGAGATCCTTTTATCTCTCTCTGCCTCAGCTTCTTTGTATTCCTATTCCCTGTCTTGCAATTCCTTGATCGTGTCTTGAACCTGATTCAATCTGCTGTTGAGCCCGTCAATGGCTTGTCTCATTTCTGCATTGTCTTTCCTCACTTCCGTCACTTTCTCCCTCAGCTCTTGCACATTTTTCTGTAGATGCGTCAGCATGGCTATGACTTTTATTCTGAATTCTTTTTCTGGAAGACTATGCATGTCGATTCCGTCAGATTCTCTCTCTGGGGTGGTGTTTGTCTGAAGCTTTGTCTGTATCATATTCTTCTGTCTTCTCATGACTATAGAATTAGTTGTTGGTAGTTGTCACGTATGTCCGCTGGGCTCTTTATGACTTTAAAAAGGAAAGAGAAGAGAGGAGAGAAAAGAAAAAAAGAAAACAAAGAGAAAAAAAAATACTTCTACTAATAAAAAACGTAAAAAGAGAGAGAGAAAAAGGAAAAGAAAAGAAAGAAAAAGAAAAAGCAACACGTAAAAGAAAAAAACAAAAACAAACAAAAAAAACACACCAAAATGCCGACCAGGGGTGGTTTCTGTGTGAATGCTGTAGGTGGCGCTATTGCTCCAGTATTCCAGAGCCATGGCCACGTCGCTCCACCCGGCCCTTTATAGCTGTGGCTGGGGTGGGAATGAATGGGAGGCTGTTGAATGAGGGAAAGAAAAAAAGGAAAAGAAAGGGGAGAAAAAATAACTAAAAAGAAAAAAAAAAGCCACTAAGAGTGGGTTCTGTGTGAATGCTGTAGGTGGCGCTCTTGCTCCACTATTCCAGAGCCATGGCCACACTGCTCCGCAAGGCCTTTTGTAGCTCTGGCTGGGTTGGTAACGAATGGGAAGCTGTTGATCTCCGTGTGGGTCTCAATGGCGGGCACCCTTTCCCAGTCGCCATCCAAGGTGTCCAAAGCTCCCCAGGACTCCCAGCGTGCTGGGCTGTGTGCCGGGGAGATCCGGCCCCTCTACTGAGCTCCTGTCTCTTTAAGACCGCTGAGAAAGAGCGCGCGCTTTTCTTCCCTTTTTTTTCCTTTCCGGAGCCTGCCGTGGGCAACTTGGACGTTCTGGGCTGGGACCCTGTGCCCTCTGTCTCTCCAATCTCCCCTACACCGCAGGCTGTGTGTCGGCGCTCCCGGCGCAGACTTCCACTCCCTCCCAGCTCTGAATCCTCTCCTCCCGCTGGAGCGCTGGGGGAGAGGAGCGCTTGGTCCTGCCGGGTCGCGGCTCCGTACCTTACCCGCCTTGCAGGGACTCCTGCTGGAGTGCTGGGGTGGAGGAGCGCTCTGGTCTCTCTGGGTGGCGGCTCTGTCCCGCCTCGCCGGGTGCCGAGTCCTCTCTCCGGAGTGTCTGACCGCTGGAGCTCTGGGGGGGAGGAGCGCTCAGTCCCGCCGGGTCACGGCTCCGTATCCCATGCGCCTCACCGGCTGCCATGTTCTCTCAAGTGTACCTGTGCACTGTGCACTTTCCTGTGTATTCTGGTCTCTCTTTTAGGGATAGTTGTATTTGCTGTATTTTCGTGAATAAATATAATTTTGGGAGGAATTTTTCTGCCGGTCCGTTCACGTTACCATCTTCCCGGAAGTCCTAGAATTTCAATTTTTTCCCATGTTTTAGTCATAAAATATGATTACAGTGGACCTTTGATAGTCACAAAACACAGACATCTCTATAGCATATCATTTTCCTAAAAAATTTTTTAACTGGAATAATGTATAAATGAAAAATATATTTAGCTCCTTCATGCACTTGATTTGTGTAATGTGGTACTAAACTCATATAGATTTTTTTTGTTGGGGAGGGGTTACTTGGAACATCTTCACTGAAGCATAACATGTATTCAAGAGTACAAAAATCATATTAAACATCACAAACTACATACCCCTGTGAGTTTGAGCACCACCTAGGTCAACCAGCAGAATAGAATCAGCAACTAAAGCTTCCCCCTTAGGCATCTGAGATTTGTTCATTACTGTATGTGTAGCAGTTTGCTCATTTTTTCATTGTTAACAGAATTTTGTATTGTACGAATACTACAACTTGTCCTTTCTGCTATTAATAGATGTGGTTTGTTTCTGGTTTGAGAGAATATTACAACTTATGCTGCTATGAACATTTTTCAAATGTCAACTGGTGCACTTACAAAAAATAAAATAGATACTGCCAAACAGTTTTCCAAAGTAGTTGTTCTGCATATCCTTGTTAACACTTGGTATTGCTATTAATTTTCATTTTAGCCATTCTAGTGAGTATATAGTGGTATTGCATTATAACTTAAATATGTATTTCCATCGTGACTAATAAGATTGAGTGCATTTTAATGTGCTTATGACTATGGGGCTGTTCTTTTTTATGAAACACCTATTCAGGTCTTGAGCGGATACAGTTTGGCAGTATCTGCTAAAGCCGGATATACACATATCCGATAACCTGGCAGTTCTGCTCTTGTTTTTCTTTGGAGTTGTCTTTCTATTAATGATTCATTGGAGTTGTTCTTCTATTCTAAATTTTAATCCTTGTGGGTTTGATTGCAGCTTGCCTTTTCAGCCTATTAATGTTTCTTGTTTGTTTTTGATAAACAAGTCTCTAGATTTAACTTAATCCAATTTATCAGACTTTATAATTAAAGCATTTTTGGTGTCCTTTTTCATAAATCTTTGCCCACCCCAAAATCATGAAGATACTCTCCTACAACTCTGTGGAAGCCTTAGTTTTTTTTATTTTTGTATCATTAATGTACAATTACATGAGCAACATTATGGTTACTAGACTCCCCACATTATCAAGTCCCCACCACATACCCCATTGCAGTCACTGTCCATCAGTGTAGTTAAGATGCTATAGATTCACTACTTGTCTTCTCTGTGTTGTACAGGCCTCCCCGTGCCCCCCCCCCACATGTGTGCTAATCATAATGCCCCTTTTCCCCCCTTGTCCCTCCCTTCCCACCCATCCTCCCCAGTCCCTTTCCCTTTGGTAACTGTTAGTTCATTCTTGGGTTCTGTGAGTCTGCTGCTGTTTTGTTCCTTCAGTTTTTTTCTTTGTTCTTATACTCCACATATGAGTGAAATCATCTGATACTTGTCTTTCTCCACTTTGCTTATTTCACTGAGCATAATACCCTCTAGCTCCATCCATGTTGTTGCAAATGGTAGGATTTGTTTTCTTCTTATGGCTGAATAATATTCCATTGTGTATATGTACCACATCTTCTTTATCCATTCATCTACTGATGGACACTTAGGTTGCTTCCATTTCTTGGCTATTGTAAATAGTGCTGCGATAAACATAGGGGTGCATCTGTCTTTTTGAAACTGGGCTCCTGCATTCTTAGGATAAATTCCTAGGAGAGGAATTACCTGGGTCAAATGGTATTTCTATTTTGAGTTTTTTGAGGAACCCTCATACTGCTTTCCACAGTGGTTGAACTAATTTACATTCCCACCAGCAGTGTAGGAGGGTTCCCTTTTCTCTACATCCTTGCCAACATTTGTTGTTTGTCTTTTGGATGGTGGCCATCCTAACTGGTATGAGGTGATATCACATTGTGGTTTTAATTTGCATTTCTCTGATGATTAGCGATGTGGAGCATCTTTTCATGTGCCTGTTGGCCATCTGAATTTATTTGGAGAAGTGTCTGTTCAGATCCTCTGCCTATTTTTTAATTGGGTTATTTGCTTTTTGTTGAGGTGCATGAGCTCTTTATATATTTTGCATATCAACCCTTATCGGATATGTCATTTATGAATATATTCTCCCATACTGTAGGATGCCTTTTTGTTCTACTGATGGTGACCTTTGCTGTACAGAAGGTTTTCAGCTTGATATAGTCCCACTTGTTCATTTTTGCTTTTGTTACCCTTGCCCGGGGAGATATGTTCATGAAGAAGTTGCTCATGTTTATGTCCAAGAGATTTTTTGCTTATGTTTTTTTCTAAGAGTTTTATGGTTTCATGACTTACATTCAGGTCTTAGAAGCTTTATTTTTTATATAAAGCCACAGAATTAATTTTTATAGGGTATGAGGCAGATTTGTTTTCTTTGACGTATCCCCATTTAACGTCCTTCCTCCCCTGTTACACAGTCTTGTCATACGTCTGATCTCTATTGATGTGTGAGTCAGTTTCTAGATTTTATTTTTCTTTCTATCCCTTTGTGTATCTTTATGACGGTATTTAAAACTCTGCCTTTTTCTAGCTTTAGCTCTGTCCCAGTGATCAATTTTTATACTACTTTGGAACACTCAATAAAACATTTCTTCATCTTTATTTTTCTATGGAAAGCATATGGTAAGCTTGTTTGTATCTGTGATAAGCCAATGCCAAATTCATCCTCCCATTTCATCCCAAACCTACCTTGTAGCTGAGGCTACAAAGACTTTTAAATCTTTCCTTTTCCATCATAACACTGTCAGTTAACTTTCTTTTGGAAGCAGTGTTCCAGAAATAGTATTTTTCACTTATCACAAATTTTCTTCATATATTGATAAGCAGAAGCAAAGCCACAGTTACGTCTCAGTGGTGCTATGCTCAGTCACTAGTTAAGTGCTTTCCTCACATGTAACAGACAGCCTGATAGAGCATGTCGTTAAGATTTTTGCCTGAGTGAAATTACATAGGTTCTAAATCCCTGGAGTCACTTAAAATAGCTGGAACTGTGAATAATAAGTTCTTGAATGTGAAAGGTTTACTGCATATCAGTTTGTCTTTACCTTCTGAGATGGAATTTACAACAGGTGGAAGCTAGGTTCCTGCTTGTGTTTAGGTAAGTAGATGGATATGAGGAGAAGCAAGGGTCCCTTAGTCCCCAGGATTCCAGCTTGAAAAGGAAAATGTCAGTTTTGAATATGACTGAGATAACTGATACACCCAGCACCCAAGAGGTGATCTGGTCCACAGGTAGAAATACAGATGAAGTTCAGAGGACATGTCCAAGCTAGAGATCAATATTAGGGCATGAATACAAACAGGAGGGAAACCATGAATACACAAAACCCCCAGGGAGGTTTTGATATTTAAATGAATTTTTGCAGTAATATGGTAAATCTTCACCTCCTTTCTGTTAAAACATGATTGAGTTTAACATGAGCACTGCCCCATCTTGGTGAGTGGCATCACCTTTCTCGCATTTTCCACTCCAGCTATCTGACTCATTCTGCAGTCTAGGTTCTGATCGCTCTCCTTCCTCACTACCACCAGACTGATCTTTCTAAAAGGACAGTTCTGATCTGCTCTTTTTCTAACCATTAACCTTTACCTGAAAAATCGTTAATGGTCTTCATTGCCTGTGGTATTATTTCTTCAACAAGTGGCCTAGGTTCTCCGTAGGGTTATTTAGGGAGCATCCTTCAAATTTGGGTTCCCAGGTCTTATTCTGGACCTGAATTAGAATGAAGCTAAGGAATGAATGTGTGTTCTAGATAAGCACCACAGTTAATCCCGGTGCATAATGGAATTGGAGAACCAGGCCCACCAAATCAAATCTAAACTTAGCAGATCACAAAACTGCCCCATCCAAGATCTGTCTGCTGCTGACCTCTACACCCCATCTGTGCCCCAGCCATAATGAACCCCTTAAAGTTTCCTGAGCCCCTCACACCTTATCATACTATACCCCATGTCTTGAACACCCTTCTTTGTCCTTGTTCTGGTGAGCCCTACTCATCTATCAAGACTTCGTTCAAAGTGTTACTTCTGTCAAACTCATCTTACCCTGTTTCCACCAAGTCAATCATCCATTCTGTGTGTCTGCAATGTACCCTATTCATTTATCAATGTACTCAGACATTCTGGTTTACCAAACTAGCCTATGGAGAGAAGTGACCAAGAAATTTAGTGAAAATGTTAGCATATATAGAACAGCAGCTAAATGTGCAAAGTAGAACTAATTTTGAATGTAGGTATTTTCTTAAAAGTTGTCCTGAAATAGAGGAGAATATAAATGTCAGTTCAATAATGAGGTGACTCCAAGATCATAGCATGTTTGGGTGAGCTAGTCCACACCTGGTTTTGATTTATATTCCCAACCACCCTTCTATTAAGTCTACTTTCAAGCTTAATAGCTCTTGATGTATGATTAAGGCACGCACAAAAACACACTCCTGGGGTGAAGCTGAACAATAGGTTGTTTGTATACTCGTCCCTGCTTCTGGAGCCCGCTCCTGAGCACAGGTGTCAGGCCGTCCACTGACCGAGTGCTCTGCCAGGAATACTTTCATAGTTTCCAAGCTGAATATGCAACTCTGTTCTGAAGATTATATATATATACAAAGGTCTTTTCCATAAGTAAACTAAAAAGACACAATTTTGCGTTAAGTGAACAATAAAAAGAATTAATTTGCAATCTGAAGCTTTTGAGAGATGTGAAAAATGACATTATTATATTTAGCCTTAAAATGTATTCTCATAATATTTTTGTTGGAATTCATATTTGGCACTTGACTGCAATCCGTGAAATTATTTTAGTTTAATCCCCAATATAGGATAAATTGAACTAAATCATTATACTGGTTTTGGAAAAGTTCTTACTGCTTTTGTTTTACAGTTACCTCATAATTACCTATTCTTAGTGAAGTTATTTTAGATATCAAAAATTCATTCTATTAATAGCTTTCTAAATAATGAGATGTGGATTAATTCCAGTTTTTTAATACTCTGTTCTCCAATTTTGGGTCTTTGTTACTCAGCTCTTAAAGGCCAGAAGCTCATATTTTCATTCTGGCAGATTGAAAACTGCAAAAGCCTTAACAAAGATTTTAGCACATATCCTCTCAATAAGAAGCCCTTGCAATATTATATGCTAAAAGTATGAAGTAGATCTACTTTTTAATATAAACTGTATTAACAGATTTGCTGCAATCTGTTTCCTCTTGTCTTTAAAGGGGCACACATTTTGTAAGATATATAAATGAGCAATATTTAGATCTTAAACAATTTAACCAGTGAAAATCAGCTATGCTTGGGTAGCTCAGGAGATGTGTCTGTTCTAAACTACAACAAATCTGGGCTTTGTTGAATTAGTGGGGGAAGGGAATTCCAAAGATTCCAGTCATTTTACATTTTTTAGAGATAGCATATGTACCGTCACCATGATTGAATGTAAAAGCATTTATGACTCGAGAACTGTCTTGCCAATATTTCAACAAGACCATATTCTTGAGCTACTACAGATTTATACCTAAAGAGCCAAACATTAAACAGAAACAGTTCTAAATTTCTCCTTAAAATCTTTATCAGTAATTATTCTACTTTTTGCCATAGGTTTTTTTTTTTTTTTTGCTATGTGAACTTAAAAGATCCACTTTCTAGCAACTTTCAAAGATGCAATATAGTGCTACTAACTCTAGTCACTATCCTGTGCATCACATCCCCGTGATGTTATAACTGGAAGCTTTTGCTCCTCTGATCCTCTTCACCCACTTTGTCCACTGCCCAATATTATGTTTTTCTGATTGAAAAATTCTTCAGTAGGATTAAGTTTAATAAGTACACAAATGTACAGATTACCTGTACATCTGTGATATTTTAAAGTATCATGCTTCTAAATTTTAGCTTTACTTATATATAGTCTAGTAGAATATGTCTAATAATTTCTAAAACTAAAATGTGAAAAAGCAAATAATTTTCTGTGTTTAATATATCTAAGTACTTAGCATTTCTCATTGTATCTGAAGTACACGATAACATTTTCATGCAGCTTCTACGCAAAATAATTTTTAATCTACAGATACTACATAGGTCTTATGATTTGGGAGATGGAGAAATGAGATTAACATCAGAAAAATATTTTTTAAGTTAAAATTATATATATACACATTAAATTGTTTCAGAAAGGTGAAATGCAATTTATAGGGCACTTCCTAATATCATTCAGAATAATTGTTTTTAGCATCTCTTTAACCAGAGTTGTCCATTTTAATGTTAATCATACCATCTTGTCAATGTTGATTTCCATGTAACAGAAATAAATTCAAATTTATATGTAGAGCTTTTATACTTAGACTTTATTTTCATATGAATTCACTTGAACTTGGACCAAAGATTTCTGAAAGCTGGAATCTTTGACTAAGGAAGGATTCCAAATACTGATAGCTTTTATTTCTGTCCACAGGGGTTCGAACATCATTGAACTCTCCCCCATGCCACCAGAAGGGGGCAACAAAGCAAAGCCAGAGGAAACTTACTGGTCAAAAAATGCAAGAAAGGCACTCAAGAAAATTAAGAAAGCTAATAGCCCCAAAGCTTTCTCAGGGCGCTTCCTTGTTTTAAAGTGTTTATGAAGGCCTTTACCACTAGTGCCTCACTTCGCAAGAGGCATGAACAAATCTTAAGGCATCAATATACCCTACTGCAGCCTCTGGCTTATCTAATATAAAGTATTAACCGTGCTGAATGAATGTTTACCCATGTGCCAGGCACTCTGCTAATCTCTGACCACATATTAGCTTACTTAATCTTCACAAAAACCTTGCTAGCCCTGTTGAATGGATGACCCTAAGGGGTACAGACTTAAGGTAACAAACTTACACAAATAACACCACCAGAATTTAAACCAAGCTGCTATTCCAAAACCTTTGCTTTTACCTACTGATCCTAATATATGCCTCTAGATTTCAGAGAAGCTAGGAGTGTAGGTTTTAGCAGGCAAGATATGTGTGTGTGTTACTTAGCTGACTGAAAAAGGAGCTAGTTACTTAAGTCAAAATGCTGCACATAGGCTTTAAAACAGAGTTTAAAACTGATGAAGCCATCTGAGTGCTTTTCCTTAATGTCTGTTTATTCCTATCCTGCAGTAGAGTGATTTCTAGGGCAATTTTTCAAGGTAAACATCATGTGGGGCAGAAGTCAGAAGCTGGAAGCTTCCCAACTTGGCCATCCTTCACTTTACAGTTAACGTGGTCAGCTGGGATACCAGGTCGGAAATCCTGGCCACAGTGTTTTGCACCTCCTCCCACGGAGGTGGAGTCTGTTTTCCCACCTCTAGTATCTGGGCTGGCCCTGTGCCTCGCTTTGACCAGTCAAAAATGCCTCAGATGTGTTTTCTGTTTCTAGGCCTTAAGAGGCCAGACTCAGGCCCCACTGTCATCGGAAGCAGCCGAGGCTAAACCACAGGCCCATGAGAGTAACGGGAGACGGGTAGAGAGCCAGCCAGGGCCAGGCAGAGAGGAGCATCCAGCTGAGCCCTCCGCATCTCCAGAACTGTGAGAAATAACAGCGTTGTTTTGAAGCCCTTATGTTTTATGGTAGTTGCTCATGCAGCAATATACAACTGAAACAATCACAATGATGGAGAACCAAAAATGTCATAAATTAAATCTGCAAATATTTCATGTAAATTCCACTCTTTCTACCATCACTTTTCCACTGTTCAGAGGTATATAAAACTGCCTTATATGTCCTTTCTCTTTTCCTTTTCACAACATATAGTTGGTAATAAAGAGTGAAAATGTCAAAAGGCTATAGCTAAAAGCCAAGAAATTTCCAATCTTAAACCTTAATTAGAAATGACCACTTATTGAATAACAATCTGTAAGCAGCTCCTAGGGCTGGAAAAGCATTTAACTGAACTCTAAAATAAAACAGCGTACTAGTAGTCCTTTTAGCAATAATGTTCTTTAAGGCTATAAATGATACACACAATAATTTTTAATGTGAAAAGTCTTGAGCTCCTGGTAGGGAGTTAGCACAGATTAAACAAATCTAAAATCGTTCCCTTGTTTTCTATACCTCAAAACAATTGGGAATTTTTTAAAATGTTTTTTAACTGAAGTACAGTTGATATACAATATTACATTGGTTTCAAGTATACAACACAGTGGTTCAATCTTGGGGAATTTTTGATAGGTAGTGTTGCCAGGCAGCTGCATCTGGGGAGGTCTCTCCCTGTGCACTAGGTGAGACCTCAGCCTGGGTGGGGGAGGGTTCTTGACTGATTGAGAAAGAATCCTCGAACAGGTTGGATGGGTGTAGGTAAGGAAGGAATTCATTAAAGCAAAGTAGCAACAAATGGCAGCAGCTGTGCAGGCAGTGGACAGCAAGGAAGAACTGGGAGCAAAGGGAAGCTTAGTGACCTCCTGCTTGGCATAGGGCAGATCCCTTGCCAACTTCTGAAGCCAGGGTCACCTGGTGTCCAGTGTCCACTTGAATCTGCACAGCATGGGAACTAAGCCCCTATCACCCCAAAGAGCACTGGATAGAGTGAGATTATGTTCTGACAACTTCCCAAAGGCAAAGAAAGGAGAGATTTTGGGCAGGCTACTGAAGAGCATGATTGTACAGCTGCTGTCCTGTCCGGGTCACCCAGGCAATGGGAACTTGCAAGCCCAAATCAGAGATCTGAGTATCCCTTCCCTACTTGTCTTAAGTAGGACAAGAGAGGGTGAAGACTTGTGCTTAAGTCTAGAAAGCTGAATGAAATAGTAAAATGACAAAGACATTTACCACCAGAGGTGGCGGTTGGCAAGTTCTTGTCTTTATCATGGAAAAGAGTTCAGAGACAAGTGTAATCAGCTTATGCAACAAAAATTTTATTTGATATAAGACAGTGCACACTCAGACAGGAGTGCAGGCAACCTTGGAGAGGAGGCATGCTTAGAATTCTCTCTTTTAAGGCTTTCAAGAATGGTGCAAAGGGTGGGAGTGGAGGTGTGGGCTTGACAAATGTGATCTCAGGATGTCTATACCCAGTGAGAGACATTGTGTCACCATCCATAGTCTGTCCTCTAGATGTTCTGTAAAATAAACCTAACACAAGGAATCTCTTGATCCTGTTCTTCCCCAAGATAGTGGTCACCCTCAAGCAGTGGGGACATGCCATTTAGGACTGCTTGTCCTGACTAAAGATAGGGTCGGTTTTTGGCTGATTACCATAAAATTTTAGGAATCTTACCTCCTAACTCCCTGGTTTTTAAAATGGAATCTTAGCCTTAAGATGGAGTCCCTCCTGTTCTTACTATACCATTTATATCCTGGCATTTTTCTTCATAGAAAGGTAAAATTAATCATGATGCTTGTCCCATGTCCCTGCCCTACTAGAGTTATATCCATTGTCTAAAACTTACTTCTCTAACAAACACATGGTACCTACTATGCTAATCTCCATTTTATAGATGAGGAAATCAGGGTACAGAGAGATGAAGGAACTTGTTCAAGGTTACAGTACAGGGAAATTTTGATCCCTTTCTGCTGGATGAAGGACGTAGGGGAGGAGCCCACAATGGAATTAGGTGGTATTATATATTCATATGACAGCTCCATTTCAGTAATTCTTCCCAAGGAGGTAACCATGAGGGCAGGAAGGCCTTTACATATCATCTGAGATCCATGAGGTGGCCAACCTTTCTAGCTTCATCTGCAACCACTGGCCCCTCCACTCTAACCTTCAGCTATAGAAACAGCCCCCAAATATACCTTGGAATTTTCCATCTCTGTGCTTTGCTTATTTGGCCCCACCCAACAGCCACCCCCTGCCTGGAACACCCTCACCACGTTCTTCTGATGCAAAAGTGTACATACCTTTCAAAGCCAGTAGTGCTTTCCTCCTAAAGCCTTCCTACTTCTCAATATATCACTCTCTTGACTTTTGGCAGAATCAATTGCTCCTTCCATCAAGTCTCCTTAGCTGTAGTATTCTAAGCAATATTTTTCACATCAAAAAATAGCTGTGTTAAGATATTTAAAATATTTTAAAATAGCAGTTTATAAAATACATCTGCCACTTTAGCTTGCAAGCAATTCTTGAATGCCTAATCCAACTTTCAGCTTACAGTGTGGGCTCTGGTGCACATTAGTTGTAATGAAATCATCGGGTTAGAGGTGGCTTTCAGTCAGAGTGAAGAGGGTACCTTTTCCAGACTCAGTTTGTGTTACATAAACTTTAGAGACAACTAAACTTCTTAAGACATTTCTATATTGCCTCAGGGCAGTGTCAGTTTCAGGGTCAAGAATGGCAATCTCACATCTTGTTTCAAGCTAGAAAATTCTGTAGCAGTTCCACATAAGCAAGAATAGAGAGAGATATCTAGAAGTACAGGACATTAAATGATTACCCATGAACAGGTTTTAAAATTGTTTTTGAAGCACAAAGTTTAGTGGAGACTAGCAATTATCAGTTAATGAGCTCACTGTAGGTAGACAGCTCAAATCAGTGAGGACTGAAGTTCCCCAAGGGAGCTATCCAGTCATCCCTTTAATCAACTCATTACCCATTTTCTATTAGGCAGAGATGCCACAATGTTTCTTAAAAAAATTTGGCATTTGGTGGATCATATTTAGAAAAACAGGGTAGCATTTGATTTTATAACCATTTGAAATCTGGGAAAATACCTGTGTGTGCCTAATAAAAATTTTTTTTTAACTAATGTAATTTAAAAAGCAAATGGAATGATATTCATTTACAACGATGTGAAAAATGTGATTTTAAAATCACCATATCTGAAGAAAACATCTTTTGACCTAAACCAAGGTTTCTAAAACATTTTTTTCCCCATAATTGTCCTCCCTTCCTCCAATGAGAAAGTTTAAATTAAATTTAAATTCTCCGTAGTGAGAGAAATAAAGGAATAAGATTTTGTTGGGTAGTATTGAACTTTGAAGGGGCACACACCACTGTAATGTCTTAAGATATTTTTCGTCCCCAAGAACAAAGTTTCAGAATGCATGGCTTAAGCCCATCAACAGGGAGAACTGCAAATTCGAATAGTAGCCAACTAGTTTTTCGGACACTGATGGCCCAGGTGTCATCCCCTTGCTGTGTCTTATAACACCAAGATTCAGTGTGCTTCTCACAGTTATCTTACCCTGGCTAGGGGTGTTCTTGGGGTTTTCATCATCTTTAAAGTGAGACAGTAGCTGCACCCTCAAAGTTTCACGGACAAAGGAATATTTTGAAAATACTTTGAACACAAATCTGTTTTCCTGAAAGGCTATATATTATCTGGTGATTTTCCTTACCTATTATTTAGCAAAGATGCCTGGTGGTATTCCTTCCCTTAAAGACTGCTTTATTCCTTCATAGACATACAAATGTACTTTAAAATAGACATTAGTTTTTATCCACTTCCAGAAAGGCTGTAATAAATTTACATTTTTCATAGGATTGCTATTTAACATATGTAAAATAGACTAGCACAATAAACTTTCAAGTGTAAAACACAGAGCCATAAGTTAATTATGAAAGAAACAATGTAAAATCTGGAAAGGCAAAGAGCTTATTGTGAAAGCGATTGGATTGTTGACATAATCACAATACTATTATGGCATCTAAAAAATTAACAGTAATTAATATGATCAATTATCCAAGCAAATGTTCATATTTCCCTGAGATCCTCATAAAATGTTGACAGTTGGTTTGTTTGAATCAAGATATATACAAGAGGAGGAGGGGCTCAAGATGGCAGCATGAGCAGGGCAGCGGAAATCTCCCAAAACCATATATATTTGTGAAAATACAACAAATATAACTATTTCTGAAAGAGAGACCAGAAGATACAGTACAACAGCCAGGCTACATCTACATCTGTGAGAACTCAGCACCTCACAAAGGGGGTAGATACAAAGCCACGACCCGGTGGGACCCAAGCACTCCCCCACCCCAGCTCACGGGCGGGTGGAAAAGAATTAGAGTGGGGACGGCAAGAAAGCACAGGACTGCTAAATAACCAGCCCTGGTGATCTGCATCGGGAGCACAGACACACATCGCATGGTGTACTGGAGATTAGAGAAACAGAAGGGCAGGATCTGGGACAGAGACGGAAGGTGGGTCCCCACAGCTGGCTCCCCTGGGACAAAAGAAAAGCGGGCACTTTTTTAAAAGTCTTAAAGAGACAAGGGCCCAACAGTACACTCAGCCCAGCAGGCTGGGAATCTTGAGGAATTTCAGGCCCCCTAACCAGCTGCCAGGTAAAGCAGCCCCACCGAAGCCCCTCATGGCGATAAGCAGCCTGCCATTCTTTCCCCCCGGCCAGCGTGGCAAATGGACCAGCTGAGCCACCACAGCTGCGGAACAGTGGGAGAGCGGTCCCGCCCACAGCAACCACACAAAATTTACTCAGGGCAGGCCCACAGATAACCGGGAAGGGCCGCAGAAGCGAGAGCCAGGTCTGGAAGGCACCAAGGAGCGCCAGACTTACAGCAGAAGCACCCGGCATGGCTGAAACCCCCCACAGTGCTATAGGCTAGCCAGAGGGCAGCCCTGCCCATGGCAGCTCAGTGGATTATCCCAGAGACTGCCTCCCAGTGTGCGGGTAATGGGCACAAGCTGTGGAAACCAGAGCAAGGTCCGGAAGGAACGAAGGGGCACCAGACTTGAAGCAGGAGCACCCGGCATGGTGGCAACCCGCCGCAGTGCTCTAGGCTAGCCTGAGGGTGGCCCTGACCATGGCAGCTCAGGGGATTATCCCAGAGCCAGCTTCCCCATGTGCGGTAACTGGCAAAGGCTGCGGAGAAGGGAAGGAGAACAACAAGCAGGAAGGGACTTGGTTCTCCCAGCTGATACACGTGTCACCTGCCTGCGACCACTTCTATCGCCATGAAAAGACAGAAGAATCTGGTCTAGTCAAAAATCACCCAGACAACTCCAGAGAGAGGGCCTGGTGGGACAGAGTTAAACAATCCTCCTGAAAAAGACTTCAGAATAAAAGTCATAACGATGCTGATGGACGTACAGAGAAATATGCAAGTCAGGAGGGACATTACAGAAATGAAACAATCGATTGACGGGCTTAAGAGCAGACTGGACAAGGTGCAAGAGACTCTTAATAGAATAGAAATCAGAGAACAGGAATACAGAGAAGCTGAGGCAGAGAGAGACAAAAGGATCTCTAGGAATGAAAGAATATTAAGAGAACTATGTGACCAATCCAAATGGAACAATATTCGCATTTTAGGAGTACCAGAGGAAGAAGAGAGAGAAAAAGGGATAGAAAGTGTCTTTGAAGAAAAAATTGCTGAAAACGTCCCAAAACTGGGGAAGGAAATAGTTTCTCAGTCCATGGAAGTGCACAGATCTCCCAACACAAGGGAACCAAGGAAGACAACACCAAGACACATAATAATTAAAATGGCAAAGATCAAAGATAAGGACAGAGTATTAAGGCAGCTAGAAAGAGAAAAAAGATCACCTACAAAGGAAAACCCATCAGACTATCATCAGACTTCTCAACAAAATCCTTACAGGCCACAAGAGAATGACATCATATATTTAACGTAATGAAACGTATTGAACCAAGAATACTGTATCTAGCATGATTATAATTTAAATTTCAGGGAGGGATTAAACAATTCTCAGACAAGCGAAAGCTGAGGGAATTTGCGTCCTACAAACCACCTCTACAGGATATCTTAAAGGGACTGCTCTAGATGAAAGCACTCCTAAGGCTAAAAAGATGTCACCAGAGAAAATAAAATCATAGCAAAGAAAGGAGAACATTGAAATAAAAATTAAAGGCAAAAAGTAAAATCAACTATCCACAAAAACAGTCAAAGGAAATGTAAAACAGTACAAAATAAAACACCTAGTATATAAAGAATGGAGGAGGAAGAAGAAGAAGAGAGAGAAATAAAGACATCAGACTGTGTTTATAATAGCTTAACAAGAGACTTAAGTTAGACAGTTAGATAGTAAAGAAGCTACTCTTGAACCTTTGGTAACCACGAATCTAAAGCCAGCAATGGCAATAAGTACAGATCTATCAATAATCACCCTAAATGTAAATGGACTGAGTGCACCAATCAAAAGACACAGAGTAACAGAATGGATAAAAAAGCAAGACCCATCTATATGCTGCTTACAAGAGACTCACCTCAAACCCAAAGATATACACAGACTAAAAGTGAAGGGATGGAAAAAGATATTTCATGCAAACAACAAAGAGAAAAAAGGTGTTGCAGTACTTGTATCAGACAAAATAGACTTCAAAACAAAGAAAGTAGCAAGAGATAAAGAAAGACATTACATAATGATAAACGGGTCAGTCCAACAAGAAGATATAACCATAATAAATATATATGCACCCAACACAGGAGAGCCACCATATGTGAAACAAATACTGACAGAAAAAAAGGAGGAAATAGACAGCAATGCAGTCATTTTAGGAGACTTCAACACACCACTGACTACAAAGGACAGATCAACCAGACAGAAAATAAGTAAAGACACAGAGGCACTGAACAACACACTAGAACAGATGGACGTAACAGATATCTACAGAACTCTGCACCCAAAAGCAGCAGGATACACATTCTTCTCAAGTGCACATGGAACATTTTCCAGAATGGACCACATACTAGGCCACAAAAAGAACCTCAGTAAATTAAAAAATATTGAAATCCTACCAACCAACTTCTCAGATCACAAAGGTATAAAACTAGAAATAAATTGTAGACAGAAAACAAAAAGGCTCACAAATACATGGAGGCTTAATAACATTCTCCTAAATAATCAATTGGTCAACAACCAAATTAAACCAGAGATCAAACAATATATGGAGACAAATGACAACAACAACACAAGGCCGCAACTTCTGTGGGACACAGCAAAGGCAGTTCTAAGAGGAAAGTATATTGCAATCCAGGCCCATTTAAAGAAGGAAGAACAATCCCAAATGAATAGTCTAAAGACACAATTACTGAAATTGGAAAAAGAAGAACAAATGAGGACCAAAGTCACCAGAAGGAGGGACATAATAAAGATCAGAGAAGAAATAAATAAAATTAAGAAGAATAAAACAATAGAAAAAAATCAATGAAACCAGGAGCTGGTTCTTTGAAAAAATTAACAAAATAGATAAAGCCCTAGCCAGACTTACTAAGAGAAAAAGAAATTCTACACACATAAACAGAATCACAAATGAGAAAGGAAAAATAACGACGGACCCCACAGAAATACAGAGAATTATAAGAGAATATTAAGAGAATCTATATGCTAACAAGCTGGAAAACCTAGAAGAAATGGACAACTTCTTAGAAAAATACAACCTTCCAAGACTGACCAAGCAAGAAACAGAAAAACTAAACAGACCAATCACCAGCAACGAGATTGAATCGTTAATCAAAAAACTACTCAAGAACAAAACCCCCGGACCTGATGGATTCACCTCTGAATTCTACCAGACATATAGAGAAGAAATAGCACACATTCTCCTTAAAGTTTTCCAAAAAATAGAAGAGGAGGGAATACTTCCAAACTCTTTCTATGAAGCCAGCATCACTCTAATACCAAAACCGAGCAAAGACCTCACCAAAAAAGAAAATTACAGACCAATATCCCTGATGAACATAGATGGAAAAATACTCAACAAAATATTAGCAAACTGAATTCAAAAATACATCAAGAGGATCATACACCATGATCAAGTAGAATTTATTCCAGGGATGCAAGGATGGTACAATATTCGAAAATCCATCAACATCATCCACCACATAAACAAAAAGAAAAACACAAACCACATGATCATCTCCATAGATGTTGAAAAAGCATTTGACAAAATTCAACATCCATTCATGATTAAAACTCTCAACAAAATGGGTGTAGACGGCAAGTACCTCAACATCATAAAGGCTATATATGACAAACCCACAGCCAACATCATACTTAACAAGAAGCTGAAAGATTTTCATCTAAGATTAGGAACAAGAAAGGAATGCCCACTCTCCCCACTGTTAATCAACATAGTATTGAAGGTCCTTGCCTCGGCAATCAGACAAAACAAAGAAATACAAGGCATCCAGATTGGTAAAGAAGAAGTCAAACTGTCACAATTTGAGATGACATGATATTGTACATAAAAACCCCTAAAGACTCCACTCCAAAACTATTAGAACTATCTGAATTCAGCAAAGTTGCAGGATACAAAATTAACACACAGAAATCTGTTGCTTTCCTATACACTAACGATGAACTAATAGAAAGAGAAATCAGGAAAACAATTCCATTCACAATCGCATCAAAAAGAATAAAATACCTAGGAATAAACCTAACCAAGGAAGTGAAAGACCTATACCCTGAAAACTACAAGACACTCCTAAGAGAAATTAAAGAGGACACTAACAAATGGAAATTCATTCCATGCTCTTGGCTAGGAAGAATAAATATTGTCAAAATGGCTATACCACCTAAAGCAATCAACAGATTCAATGCAATCCCTATCAAAATACCAACAGCATTCTTCAATGAACTACAGCAAATAGTTCTAAAATTCATATGGAACCACAAAAGACCCTGAATAGCCAAAGCAATCTTGAGAAGGAAGAATAAAACAGGGGGAATTATGCTCTCTGACTTCAAGCTCTACTACAAAGCTCCAGTAATCAAGACAATTTGATTTTGGCACAAGAACAGAACTACAGACCAGTAGAACACAATAGAAAATCCAGACATTAACCCAAATATATACGGCCAATTAATATATGATAAAGGAGCCTTGGATATACAATGGGGAGGTGACAGCCTCTTCAGCAGCTGGTGTTGGAAAAACTGGACAGCTACATGTAAGAGAATGAAACTGGACTACTGTGTATCCCCATACACAAAAGTAAACTCAAAATGGATCAAAGACCTGAATTGTAAGTCATGAAACCATAAAACTCTCAGAAAAAAACATAGGCAAAAATCTCTTGGACATAAACATGAACGACTTCTTCATGAACATATCTCCCCGAGAAAGGGAAACAAAAGCAAAAATGAACAAGTGGGATTATATCAAGCTGAAAAGCTTCTGTACAGCAAAGGACACCATCAATAGAACAAAAAGACATCCTACAGTATGGGAGAATATATTCATAAATGACATATCCGATAAGGGGTTGACATCCAAAATATACAAAGAGCTCATGCACCTCAACAAACGAAAAGCAAATAATCCCATTAAGAAATGGGCAGAGGATATGAATAGACACTTCTCCAAAGAAATTCAGATGGCCGACAGGCACATGAAAAGATGCTCCACATCGCTACTCATCAGAGAAATGCAAATTAAAACCACAATGAGATATCACCTCATACCAGTAAGGATGGCCAACATTCAAAACACAAACAAGAATAAATATTTGGGAGGATGTGGAGAAAAGGGAGCCTTGCTACACTGCTGGTGGGAATGCAAATTAGTTCAACCATTGTGGAAAGCAGTATGGAGGTTCCTTAAAAAACTCAAAATAGAAATACCATTTGACCCAGGAATCCCACTCCTAGGAATTTACCCTAAGAATGCAGCAGCCCAGTTTGAAAAGACAGATCCACCCCTGTGTTTATCGCAGCACTATTTACAATAGTCAAGAAATGGAAGCAACCTAAGTGTCCATCAGTAGATGAATGGATAAAGAAGAGGTGGTACATATACACAATGGAATATTATTCAGCCATAAGAAGAAAACAAATCCTACCATTTCAACAACTTGGATGGAGCTAGAGGGTATTATGCTCAGTGAAATAAGGTATGTGGAAAAAGGCAAGTATCAAGTGATTTCACTCATATGTGGAGCGTAAGAACAAATAAAAGAACTGACAGAACAAAACAGCAGCAGACACACAGAACCCAAGAATGGAGTAACACTTACCAAAGGGAAAGGGACTGGGGAGGATGGGTGGGAAGGGAGGGACAAGGGAGAAAAAGGGGCATTATGATTAGCAGACATAATGTAGGGGGGGGCACGGGGAGGGTTCTACAACTCAGAGAAGACAAGTAGTGATTCTATAGCATCTCACTACGCTGATGGACAGTGACTGTAATGGGGTAACTGGGGGCAACCTGCTGAAGTGGGGAGTTTAGTAACCATAATGTTGTACATGTAACTGTAGATTAATGATACCAACATAATAAAAAAAGGACAAAAACCACATGATCATCTCCACAGATACTAAAAAAGCATTCAAGAAAATTCAACATCCATTCATGTTAACTCTCAGCATAAAAACTCTCAGCAAAATGGGTATAGAGGGCATGTACCTCAACATCATAAAGGCCATATATGACAAACCCATAGCCAACATTATACTTAACAGCAAGAAGCTGAAAGCTTTTCCTTTAAGATTGGGAACAAGACAAGGATGCCCACTCTCCCCACTTTTATTTAACATAGTACTGGAAGTACTAGCCACGGCAATCAGACAATACAAAGAAATAAAAGGCATCCAGATCAGCAAGGAAGAACTCAAGCTGTCCTTGTTTACAGATGACATGATATTGTACATAAAAAACCCCAAAGAATCCAGCCAAAACTATTAGATCTAATATCTGAATTCATCATATTTGCGGGATACAAAATTAATATGCAGAAATCTGTGGCATTCCTATACACTAATGATGAACAAGCAGAACGGGAAATCAGGAAAACAATTCCATTCACAATTGCATGAAAAAGAATAAAATCCCTAGGAATAAACCTAACCAAGAATGTGAAAGACCTATACCCTGAAAACTACAAGACACTCTTAAGAGAAATTAAAGAGGACACTGGTAAATGGAAATTCATCCCATGCTCTTGGTTAGGAAGAATTAATATTGTCAAAATAGCCATCCTGTCTAAAGCAATCTACAGATTCAATGCAATCCCTATCAAAATACCAACAGCATTCTTCAATGAACTAGAGCAAATAGTTCTTAAATTCATATGGAACCACAAAAAACCCCGAATAGACAAAGCTATCCTGAGAAGGAAGAATAAAGCAGGCGGTATTATGCTCCCAGACTTCAAGCTCTACTACAAAGCTACAGTAATCAATACAATATGGTAGTGGCACAAGAACAGACCAATAGACCAGTGGAACAGAATAGAGAGCCCAGATATAAACCTAACCATACATGGTCAGTTAATATACGATAAAGGAGCCATGGATATACAATGGGGAAGTGACAGCCTCTTCAACAGCTGGTGTTGGCAAAACTGGACAGCTACATGCAAGAGAATGAAACTGGATTACTGTCTAACTCCATACACCAAAGGAAACTCAAAATGGATCAAAGACCTGAATGTAAGTCATGAAACCATAAAACTCTTAGAAAAAATATAGGCCAAAATGTCTTGGATATAAACATGAGCAACTTCTTCATGAACATGTCTCCCGGGGCAAGGGAAACAAAAGCAAAAATGAACGAACGGGACTATATCAAACTAAAAAGCTTCTGTGCAGCAAGGGACACCATCAGTAGAACAAAAAGACATCCTACAGTATGTCCGACAAGGGGTTGTCATCCAAATTATATAAAGAGCTCATGCACCTAAACAAACAAAAAGCAAATAAGCCAATTAAAAAATGGCCAGAGGATCTGAACTGACACTTCTCCAAAGAAGAAATTCAGATGGCCAACAGGCACATGAAAAGATGCTCCACATCACTAGTCATCAGAGAAATGCAAATTAAAACCACAATGAGATATCACCTCATACCAGTGAGGATGGCCAACATCCAAAACACAAACAACAACAAATGTTGGTGAGGATGTGGTGAAAGGGGAACCCTCCTACACTGCTGGTGGGTATGCAAATTAGTTCAACCATTGTGGAAAGCAGTATGGAGGTTCCTCAAAATACTCAAAATAGAAATACCATTTGACCCAGGAATTCCACTCCTAGGAATTTACCCTAAGAATGCAGCATCCCAGTTTGAAAAAGACATATGCACCCCTATGTTTATGGCAGCACTATTTACAATAGCCAAGAAATGGAAGCAACCTAAGTGTCCATCAGTAGATGAATGGATAAAGAAGAGGTGGTACATATACACAATGGAATATTATTCAGCCGTAAGAAGAAAACAAATCCTACCATTTGTAGCAACATGGATGGAGCTAGAGGGTATTATGCTCAGTGAAATAAGGCTGGCAGAAGGAGAAGTATCAAATGATTTCACTCATATGTGGAGTAGAAGAACAAAGAAAAAAACTGAACGAACAAAACATCAGCAGACTCACAGAACACAAGAATAGTCTAACAGTTATGAAAGGAAAAGGGACTGGGTAGGATAAGTGGGAAGGGAGGAACAAGGGGGAAAAGGGGCACAACGATTAGCAGACATAATGTGGGGTGGGGGCCCAGGGAGGTCTGTACAACTTAGAGAAGACAAGTAGTGATTCTATAGCATCTCACTACGCTGATGGACAGTGACTGTAATTGGGTATGTGGGGGGGACTTGATGATGTGGGGAGTCTAGGAAACATAATGTTACACATGTAATTGTAGATTAATGATACCAAAATGAAAAAATAAAAATAAAAAAGATCCATACAAGATTCACACACTGCATTTATTTGGGAAGTCTCTTAAATATCTTTTAATTTTAGATTCCTCTTCGTTTTTCTTCCTCGTCACTTATTTGGGGAAGAAACTTTATCATTTGTCCTGTAGTATTTCCCACCATCGGGATCTTGCTGACTGCATCCCTGTGGTGGTGTTAACATGTATACCTCTACCCCTCTATTTTTTGTTAACTTGGTAGTTGGATATGGAGGCTTTCTCAGAATCAGGTTTGATGTTTTGGTTGAGAATGCTTTTTAGATGCTGCCATCCATTTTTTTCTTTCTTTCTTCTTTCTTTTTTTTTTTTTTTTTTAGAGTTAGCCAGCTACTTGTAATTATACCTATCAGAAGGGTCAGAATATCTAGTACTTGGTGGTAATGTTGATCCGTGTGTTCAAGTACTGTCTGCCTAATCTGTTTATTAAAAAGCTTCCAAAAGCCTTTCATCTAATGTCATCCTCTTCTAAACCAGTCTTCCTGGGTTTTACTGTCTTGTAGCCAGGGTTATGCATGTGACTTAAATTCCAAAAACTAGAGGCACTTGTGTATAGTGAAGAATCCAGAATTGAGTGGGTGAGTGGAAGAATCTTTCTTGATGGGCTATTTAATAGTGAAGGTGATGTGGCTGTAGAGCCGGTGGCTATAGGTGGCATTGCCTTGGTTAAGTGGCTTCCTGATCATGGCGCAAGCAGCATTCATTTCATGGCCCCATCCTAGAGCACAGGTTTGTGGGACACTCCCCACGATTAGTTATCTTACAGGCTGTTTCTCAACCATGCCAACCCTTTGTAGTACACCATGCAATAAATCCCTTCTGGCTTAAACTACTTAAGGGTGGATTTTGTTCTCTGCACTGAACACTGGCCAATGCACCTCCTCTAAGCATTGTCAGCAATTGTAAAACCAGTGCTTCTCTTGATATTAAAAAAAAAAGTTAATTTAGTTAATTTGTTAATAGTTTGCTAAGTATGTAAAAAAATATATTCTAGGAAGATAAATATTTTTTAAACAAAAAAATATAGCTATTTCACATTCCATTGTATAAACTTTCTAAAGAGAAACATAGAAATGCTTTTTAAACATTTAAAATTTAATCAATGTTAAGAGAAATTAATCCATGTCCATTAATGAAGACAATTTTATTGAAAGGTAGTTTAGATGTTGTAACAAAATTTTAATTCAATAATGTGAACTACAAGGTAGAAATCTTCAAAGTCTAGGAAAGACATTTTTATTCAATATTTTAATGTTCAAACAGAAACTGAAATAATAATACAGTGACCATACACTGTCACCTGGATTCTACAATTGACATTGTTATATTTGCTTTTTACATATCTAACCATCTAAGCATCCCTCTATTCACACATTAATCCATCTTATTTTTTGGATACACTTCGAAATAAACTGCAAGCATGTATATACTCTACACTTAAACACTCCAGCATAGCAGGAATTTTTCCCTTCTGATATAGTATTTGGCTACTGGAGGGCTTCCAAATGCCATCAAATGCACCGGAAAGTAAATTAGTCTCTGGTAGCCTAAAGTGTCAAGTATGGGAAAGGTCCAGGAAAGGAGTTGCATGATCAATGACATCAACTGAGCAAACTCAGTCTGAAGTCTAGCAAGAAGACTGCAACCCCTTCTATCTTTACCCTCATATAGCTCCTATAATTATAAATGAAAAAATACATAACTGGCCCCTCTTCCCCTCAAATTATTTGTGCTACTGAAGATAGCAATTCTTTAGATCAAAATCTCAGAAAGCTTGACGGAAATCAAGAGGTTATATTTGCGGAAATGAGTCGGTATTATGAATTCAATGTTAATTGGTTGATTTTTATTCTCCATGAGGGCAGGAGTTTAATTTGTTTTATCACTTATCCCCAGCACATGGAACACTGCCTGGCACATACCAGTACTCAGTAAATATATGCTGAATGAAGGAGTGAATTTGAGGGTGTGATTCCAAATATAATCACACATGTAATGTCATTACTAATCAAAGATTCCTTATTTTAACAAAAATAAGCCTTAACAAAAAATAAAAGCATAGGTTAGTGATCCTACACCTGAGGCTGTACCTACACAAAAATGATGTTATTTTTCCATACACTGATGTAGCCATACGTGAGCAGAAAATTCAGCACAAGCCTCTCTTGCCTTCGCCTCTGGGGCTCTGACCCAGGTGGGGCAGGTCCTGAGGAGTAACCTACGGCTGGGCAGAAGCAGCACTGCCTGCTAGTTGGGCCACTGGCAAGCTCCCCAGAATTTGGGGACACTTTTCAGACACACTCTGAGGCTCCCCAGAAATAAACGTCAAGTTTTGAAATGGGACTGATTTCTTCTCTCAGTCAGTAGAGGCAGGGGCTAGTGGAATTTGAATCATTATTATTAATGTTATTCCCCTTTTGGATCTTCAGACTGGAGGAAATTCAAGTACATGGCCATTTTAAAATGACCTCTTCAAGGTGATAATTTTTTCTGATCATTCCTTGGCTGGAATGGCATGTCCATATTCAGCACAAGTTCATCAAACTAGCATACATCTCAACAGCTACTATGAGATTTTTAAAAATATATATTTTTGTCTCTACAGGAGAATAAGAGAGAAATTATTTTTTGAGCTTCTACAGAGAGCAACATAAACAGCACTTTCAAATCTATCATATTTCCTGTTAGAAATCACAGTGGCAGCGTACCTAGGTGAGAATCAAAAGATGGGGAGAGTGGAGAGACTTAAAAACCATAAAATCACCTCATATTTTATACTCAAAATAGATAAGTTTTATAATATAAACTCTAGAATGTTAGATATGCAAAATCATCTCTTGAGACAATGAGTGCTGCCCTGTCACTAAAGAAATGTGTGATCTGTAGGCCTCCATAAGACTTTCAAATGGCACAGTGATGACTGTTGGTAAAGGATACCTGGAGAAAACGCACCCTTTCACGCGAGCCATCAGAAGCTCCCTGCCACTTGGTGGAATGTGGCAGAATCCAAGCATTGAGTGTAGATGAAACAGACCAATTAGTTGACTAAGGCCAAAGACTTATTTGTTCTTTCTCAGAATGTTTTTTCACTATGTTTTCCACCAGTCACTGGTACATTCAGAAAAATCAGAAACCTGCGGTAAGCGAAATTTTCATAATGGTAAATTTATCCAATTTAATTAAATTTCCATTTTTTTCTATCTTTATGACTTTTTCAGTTTACTTTGATGTTAGATGTTCTTTTTGTAAATACTGTCAATGGATAACAGTTTTATTTTTTTTAATTGTACTTCCCTTGGCAAAAATGATAGTAAAAATTCCATGTTAGTCTCAAATTATTTTGGAAATTTTACTGTACATAAAAGTCCAGTGCCTAGAAAGTCTAAAAGTCTCTCCTAAATTAAGATTCTATAATGTAAAAAATAAAATAATCAACAATTACGTGAATTCATTTTTCCTATGTAGGTATTGGACATGAAAATGAAGGTTAAAAACTATTGATTGGTAAGGCAGGGATTCTTGTTTTTTCATCCCCTAAAGCATGTCAAATTCTCTCAAGGGCTGTAATAAAATCAATGGAGAAAAAACAGCTTCTGAAGTCAACTGCCGAAGTTTAATTCCTAGCTCTACCATTTACTAGCTGTGTGATCTTGCTCAAATTGCAAAACCCACTGTGCCTCAATTTCCTTATTCATAGAATGGGGACAATAATACTATCTACATCACAGAGCTGTTGAGAAAATTAAATCAGGTAACCTATATAAGAACCTTAGTATACTGCCTGACACATAAGTGCAAATTTCCTACTGGTAGTGTAAGTTAATGCTTAGACTAAGGTGCTATAATAAAAGACTCCAAAATACATTGTTTTTAGTAAGATAAAAGCTTATTTCTTCCCCTTATAACAACAGTCTGGCAAAGATAAACAGACTCTGCTCCATGAGTTCACCCAGGGACCCAGTTGGCAATGTGTCTCTACTAACCTTCACATATGGATTCTCTATCTGAGTGAAAAGCAACTGCTTTTTTTTTCCATGTGGGTTCAGGTAGCTCACCAGTACCATGTCCCCATTCTAGCCCAAGAGTAAGGAAGTAGAGTGTGTGGAGAGTAAGCAATTTCATTTTTAAGAACACTGAGGCAGAAATGACACCTGTCACTTCCACTCATATTGTATTAGTCAAAACCTAGTTTACATGGCCACACAGAGCTGCAGGGGAAGCTAGGAAATGTCTCTGGCTGGGCAACCATGCCTACCCATCATTCAGAGTGCAGAAGGGGAGTCCAATAATAAAAGGAAAAAAAAGAAAGAATGGATACTAAGAGATCATAATAGCCTCTGCCACACTACATATCCTTTTTTAATTACTGTGGTTAAATATCCACAGCCTAAAGTTTTAACAACTTGTAAATGAACAGTTCAGTGACATTAAGTACACTCACACTGTTGTGAGCCATTCTCTCCCAAACTTTTTCATCATCCCAAATTGAAGTTTTGTACCTATTAAACAATAACTACCCATTACCCTTCCCTACCAGCCCCTGGTAACCACCATTCTACTTTTTGTCTCTATGAATTTGACTAATCTAGGCACCTAATATAAATGAAATCAGACAATATTTTTCCTGAGTGTCTGGCTTATTTATTTCACTTAGCATAATGTTTCCAAGGTTCATCCATGTTGTAGCACGAATCAGAACTTCACTCCTTTTTAAAGCTAATACTACTCCACTGTATGGATATACTACATTTTCTTTATCCATTCACTTATCAATGGAAATTTAGGTTGTTCCCACCTTTGGTTAGTGTCACATTATATATTCTTAATACTTGAATCATTATTTAAATTTTAACTTACTACTTTTAGGGGGATCTCATATGTAAGCCACACAATCAAACAAGGATTGACTATGAATTTCACATCTTATCACCCAAAAGAAATGGACTGTACTAGTAAAATTACTGTGATATCTTAGTAATTCATCTTTGTGCCATATCAATGCAAGTCACTTAAGCTTTCTCAACTTCATCATTTGTAGAATAAGAACAATAGACACCAAAAGCAAAAGCAACAAAAGCAAAAATTAACAAATGGGACTAAGAACATCAAACTAAGAAGCTTTTTGCACAGCAAAGGAAACCATCAACAAAATGAAAAGGCATCCCACTGAACAGGAGATTCAAATTGTCTCTCTGATAAGAGGCCAAAACCCAACATACATTTAAAAAACTCATACAACTTAATAGCAAAACAAAAACAAAAATAATCCACCAATCAATCCAACTAAAAATGGGCAAAAGATCTGAATAGACATTTTTCCAAAGACATACAGATGGCTAACAGATATATGAAATGATGCTCTTACATCATTAATCATCATCAGGGAAATGCAAATCAAAACCATGATACGATATTACCTCATATCTATTAGAATGGCTATTATCAAAAAGACTAGAAATAACAAGTGTTGACGAGGATGTGGAGAAAACGGAACACTTATGCACTATTGCTGGGAATGCAAATTGGCACAGCCACCATGGAAAGTAGTATGGCGGTTCCTCAAAAAAGTAAAACTAGAACTACCATATAATCCAGTAATTCTGCTTCAGGGTATTTATCTGAAGAAAAAGAAAACACTAATTCACAACCCCATGTTCAGTGCAGCACTATTTACAGTAGATAAATATAGAAATAATCTAAATGTCCATTAATGGATAAAGAAATTGTGAGATGGACACACACACAAACACACAATGGGAATATTACTCAGCCATAAAAAGAATGAAATCTTGCCATTGTGACAACATGGATTGACCTTAAGGGCAATATGCTAAAACCATACAATCTCTCTTATATGTAGAATCTTAAAAACTAAAAGCCCTAAGCTTCATACATACAGAGAACAGACTGGTGGTTGCCAGAGGTGGAGGGCAGGAAGTGGAAAAAACAGGTGAACTGTTTTGCATTTTGTTTTTTGTTTTTTTAGTTTAAATAAGTTAAATAATAAAAAAAGAAAAACAATCTGTCTGACAGGGTTATTAGGTGATAAAACACATAAAGCACCTAGAATAATGAGTGCTATATAAATGTTGTTTGTGTTAGCAATTTTTCGTATTAGTATTTTAGGTACAATGGACAATGTAGGTTGCCCAACCAATGTCCGTTTTCCTCTTCTGCCTTCCTAACAGATCCTTTGTTCAGATATCCTCTCCTTGCCCTTGGGGCCCATGAGACTTAGAGGTGCTAGCTGAATTCTCAACTCCAAGGACAGACTCTAAATGTACTAAGCCAACTATATTGATCCATTCCCTCCTGATAAGAACAGGCAAATAATCCAATTCTGGTCAATTCAATTCCAGATGCTTGAGACTTCTGGAAGGGATTCTCATTTTTAAAGATAGTGACAAAAAACCTGTTTCTCTTGATAGACACGAACCAGGAGACACACTGCCCTGATTTCTGCTGATAGAGCTAAGGAGAATTAGTGAGTGCCCCAGTTTCCTGACTGCATGCCCGATTACCATACAGCTGGATTTCCAGTTAGGTGAACCAATCAGATCCCTATGATTTAGGCCAGCTGGCTTGTTTATTTATTCATTTTATTTGCAGCTGAAAGTATACTAACTGACACAGATCAATCATAACTGCCAAAGAGAATTCTAGTACTAGACTATGATTTCTGGTATCCGGCAGTTGGAGAAAAGGGATCATGGAAAGGGGGGAAAGAAAAAAAAAGGTTTTGGAAAAATGTTAGGAATGTTATTTTTAGAATATGTATTCAACAGATATCAAATGTATATTGTCACACAGAGATGACAAAATTTTCCTTTTTGAAAGAATGGCAAGAGCTAAAAGATGGATGAAGCCGTCTCCTAAGAATGTTAAAATACCACCAGAATGAGAAAAAGAACTTCACACACTTCTACTTCCCTGTGGAAAGTAATAATCAGCTAAATGTAGGAGATGGCATTCAGTACCCCAAACTGTAGACAGAGATGAGAGTTCATCTGGATATAATTACCAAGTATAAAGGGCACAGAGACAGAATGAAATGCAAGGGAAAGTAACTCAAGGATTAAGTAATATCCCACCAACACTGCTATTTAACCTGCCACTGGCTAACTAACTCATTATCTTGAAAAAAATCTTAGTTTTCTGATGCTCCTCTGTTGTATAATAAAAAATTTTTCTGGTCTTTGTTTTGAGTTCCTGGCTCCTGGCCTCTAAAACCCTTGCAATTTTCTGATAGATAGGTCTTTGTTATTCATGAATCCCTTGGATTGCACCTGATTATATGCTAATGAGATGGCTCAGGATGGGGGCTGCTTAGCAGAAACACCAGCCCTATCATTAGAGTGTTGGGGTTTTGAGTCTATATAGTAAGTGCTATATAAATGTTGTTTGTATTAGCAATTTTTATAGGGCCTGGAGATGAAGTTCAATCATATGGCCAATGTTGCTATGTAAAGAGACCAAGTAAAAACTCTGGAAACTGAAGCTCAGTGGGTATTCTGGTTGGTGGACACACTGATGAGCTGGGAGGGTGACATACCCTGATTCTATGAGTAGAGGGCACAGAAGCTCTGTCTTCAGGGCCCTCACAGACCACCCCATGTGTCTCCTTTTACTGATCTTGATCTGTATCCTTTATAATAAACCACAATTGTAAGAACAGTGCTTTCCTAAGTTATGAGTCTTTCTAATGAATTACTGAAACTGAGAGGGTCATGGGAATCCCCAAATTTGTAGCTGGGCCCCCCAGTGTGTGAAGTAAGGGCAGTTCTGTGGAGGGCTGAGCTCTTAACTTGTGGCATCTGCACTAACTGGGTGGTCAATGGCAGAACTGAACTGTTGTACACCAACTGGTGTTGGAATACAATCTTTTGTAAAATAAAAATTTATTATAGTACTTGATAATTCATCTTCATACCACTTTAAAGAAAGCATTTTAACCTTAAATAATAGTAGCAATGGCTCTGGCCTTTTTACTTTTACTGGTAATTAGGCAAAACTGCAAAACATACCCACATAAAAATACTTTTTTCACATCATCCAAATCTTATCCAATTACAATTCTGTAAATGGCATTCACTTTTACTTTAAAAGTAATACCAATGTTGACCCATCACAGTTGCTGCAAAAATATAAAATGTAAATTTTATTCCAGGGACCTAATTATATAATGATTTTGTGCAGTTCCTTTCTCAGTGGTGCTGTTGACAGTGAGAAGAGGGATATGCTGGGAGCTGCTTCCTAGTTGTACTGCCGGACTCGGGCTGACCCTTACTCCATCTGCAAACTGGCTCTGATTAGGTGAGTATTTTGCAGCCAAAGAACAAGCAAAAATCAATTACAAAGGGGTTCAAGTTGCCCCAACTGATGCTGAAAAACCGACCTGTGTAACTTTGAGATGAGGGGGGCTTATAAAAACAGCCCAGTGGAAATCAATTGGACTTTTCATTCTGAGTTTCTCTATTTTGACTTGTATATAATACCCAGTAATTTATTTACCTCATGAGTGGGTGTCAGAATGGGATGGTAATGTGATTGGCAGAAAGATGCCAACAGATATTATTAAAGGATATAAAGTTTCTTTCATGACAAAGTATATAGAAACTCCCTTATACCCAGACATCTCTGCAATAAACAGCCCGGTATGATCCAGCATGCTCCTAGTCTGAGATGCAGGCCTCCCTGACTCTCTGGTGCCCTGCTATGCCACTGACTCACTGGGATGCAGATCCCATCTGGTCCCTGAAGAAGCTCCCACACCCCCACTTTTAAGGGTCTTTCTATCCTTCTGACTCCTCTGACCTCTTAGGTCCTGGCTATGTAGCTGCCTGTTTGGCACATTGCTGTAGCTGAGTGATGGAATGGAGTCAGCTGAGTCATGCTGAGCATAGTGATGAGTCTGGTGAAAAGAACAGCCTGCTTATGACACTGATGGGCACCTGCAGAGTTGCATAGGGGTCCTACATTAAGACTAGCTGTGTCATGCTAGGATAAAACCGAGGAGGGGTATATTTGTAGCACCTATAGGCCAAGTCACCTGAGGATATATTTACATGAGGGACTAAGAAGCCTTTTGGGAGTCAAAACCAGCCTCTAGCAGGACCTGGGCTATAAGACAACGACTATTCTTTTTTTTTTTTTTTTTTGGTATCATTAATCTACAATTACATGTGCAACATTATGGTTACTAAACTCCCCACTTCATCAGGTCCCCCCTACCTACCCCATTACAGTCACTGTCCATCAGCATAGTGAGATGCTGTAGAATCACTACTTGTCTTCTCTGAGTAAGACAACGACTATTCTTACACCTCTAACCTAAGTTTTTGTGCCTTATGCATTTATTTTGTAAATCTCTGGGATTACAATTAAATAAGAGGACAGATAAAAAAAATTAGAAATAGTGTTATACATCTCTGTGACTAGGAAAGTAAGATTAATGTTAAGATTCGGCCACTAATACTAACTGTAGGTGGCATGACAGGGTAATCTGTTGAAAATGGAATGAAGAGGAAAAGTGCTTCACTGTAGCCCTCAAAGAAATACTTTGTAATTTAAAGGATTTGCTGAATTGAATACTGAAGTGGAGGCTCAGAGGAAGCAGAAGGTCCCAGGGCTGGGTAAGGAGTGGCTAGGATGACCGAGTGCATAGCAGTGGGGGCATATTAGTTTGCTGCTAAAACAAAGTACCACAGATTGGGTGGCTAAAACACCAGAAATTGTTTTTTTCACAGTTCTGGAGGCTGGAAGTCTGAAACCCAAGTGAGGGCAGAACTGGCTTCTTCTGAGGCCTCTCTCCTGGCTTGTAGATGGCTGTCCTCATGTTCACATGGTGGTCTCCCTCTGTGTGTGTCTATCCAAATTTCCTCTTATAAGGACACCAGTCATACTGGATTAGGGCCCACACTCCTGATCTCATTTTACCTCAATTACTTCTCTGAAGACCCCCCTGTCTCCTACAGCCACATTCTGAGGCTCTGGGGGTTAGGACTTCAACATCTGAATATTTGAAGGGAAACAAGTCAGCCCATAACATGGGGCTAGAGAAGGTGGGAATTAAATCTTTTGAAAAAGAAGAGGGGAGAGGAAAATGTCCAGGAATGTGCAGAAGCAAAGATCCTGGGTTGCTCCTAAGAAAAAGGGTGGAGACAGTCTGCAGGGGGTACAGTGGGCTGTCAGGGGAACTGCTTTAGAGACTGCCCCAGAAATTTAAATATTCTCCCCCTTCTGTTACAGGCTGAAGTTCTTAAGAATATTAAGAATGTTATTATTAGTAAACAAGTGTTTTCATTTTACATTTATGTCTGAACTTTATGCTTCCATTTCAAGTCAGGAAATTAAAAAATATATATATAGTGTCAGCACTTTCATATATTAATTTTCTTTGGATCAAGGAAATTAGTTTTGACAACGTAAGGATAAGCAGAATGTGTTCATGTAGCTGTCAGTCATTAATTAACACTTAATCTTTAATTATGAGTTATGTTTCTGTTGTGAGCAACCGGGTAAGATCTATTACAGGAGTGCCACTCAGAACTTCATGGGACACATGGAATACAAACTAGCAGAATACAGGCAGAAGTGTATTTCTACAGGGAGGCCCTGCTGAGTCATGCTGAGCATAGTGATGAGTCTGGTGAAAAGAACAGCCTGCTTATGACACTGATGGGCACCTGCAGAGTTGCATAGGGGTCCTACATTAAGACTAGCTGTGTCATGCTAGGATAAAACCGAGGAGGGGTATATTTGTAGCACCTATAGGCCAAGTCACCTGAGGATATATTTACATGAGGGACTAAGAAGCCTTTTGGGAGTCAAAACTCATATATTTGGTCTAAGGTAATGTCAGGAACCATTAACAATCTGAGATTTCACCCTACTAGCAAGCTACAAAGCTAGCCTGCTACATGGAGGCTGGTAGATGTGAGACTCCAAAGTCAGAGACAGAATATAAACTCTTTTTTTTTGCACTAGTTTGCAGAGTTCCAATACTCTACTCATGCAGGGTACAATAACATTAAAAAACCAAGTTCACACTATTGAAAAAGGCATAAATTAACCTTGTTTTATTGCTAAAATAAAAATATAAAATTGGTAGATTTCCCTGTTACTAAAGTAAGGAAGATTTTCACATTACTTTGAGAGCTTTCATTTGGCCATCTGTTAGGTCTCAACTAACAGTAATGCTTAGAGACATTTTATTTTTGTGTACTGTAGATGTTGATTCGCTCATTTGTGATTTCCTCTTCTATTTGGTCTCAGGGGCAAACATTTTTAAAGTTAATTTGAAAACATGAAAATAATTCAAAATGCCACAGAGGCAGCAGTTTATATATATAACTCCCTGCAGGCCAGCTGGAAATGCATGTGAGAAGGTGATTTTTACATCTCTCATAAACACATGTGTAGATACCTATGTGTATGTATACAAAGGCTTCAAAACTTTGGTACTTTATTATAGGAAAATTATTTGTGATCACCAAACTTGACACACAATGTGCTATTCACTGAGGCTGCACGTGCTGCCCAAGAGGACATCCAAGAAAAAGATGCAGATGAGTTATTCTCTGAAAGTGAGAAGTTCCCACAGCAAGGGTAAAACCCAAACGCCTTTATATAAAGCCCCGGGTGTTTGTGAAACCGCGTGTTTGTATCTTCAGGATGGGTGCTTTTCAGTTTGTCATTTACCAGCCTGGAACTTCATGGAATCGAGTGGAGGAGAGGCTGAGTAAACTAAACACGAGGCTGTTAAAGATGGGCCACAGGCGCTTTGCCAGCAAACACACTTGGACTGAGAGTTACTGGGAAAGTCCATTTTCTCTGTAACCAGGAGACACCTGGGAAGTCAGCTTTTAGAACATTTTACTTTTCTTATCACATGATCAATACTTGGACTTCCATTTAATTATGTCTTTCCCTCCCTCCTAGACTGTAGTAATGTCCTGAAGGGTACTGGTTTTGTCTGCTTTTGGGATTCTACAACAGTGCCTAAGATCACGTTCAGGTTTAGACTCTGGATGTCTACAGAGAACCACAGAACAGTCCCAGTGGCAAAGAACAAATGCCAATGCTTTTCTTCAGACCATGGCTGAGATTCCTGCTGTTGGGAATGTTCTTGGTGTTTGTTACTTTCTAAGCATGGTGCTCCAGCCTACTGAAAATTGTCTAATACCTTGCCAATAAATTCCCCTTTAAGTTAGCCAAAATGGGTTTCCATTACTTACAACTGAACTCTGACAGAATAAAACAGAGGCAGCCTGCATTTTCCACAGTTTTTGACAAACTCTCCTAGTTTCTAACCATCTAAATTCTTCATTCCAGTTTGTATCACAATACTGAGTAACTCAAGCCTTAGTTCTTAAGACCCCAAGCACTAAATTCACATTTATAGCCTGGCTAGCTCAGTCGGTAGAGCATGAGACTCTTAAATTCACATTTATACCAATTTTTCATGGGGCAATCTTTAAAGGAAAAACATGTGGAAGAAACCCTTTTGGGGATGTAACATCTAACTTTTAATACACTACTGCATTGCAGCAAATGTGGAAATACCAATTAGGACAGCCATAGATGACACAGTGCCAAGGGAGATCCAACAACATGGTTGGTATTAAGCTGGATGAGTCTTCCCTATGTTCAAATAAGAGACAAATACTTTATAGGATTGTATTAAGGCATATGTGTGAAAAAGGAGAGGGGCAATTATTTGTGCTTTATTTGGCACTGGGCAGGCTTCAGCTGGAATAAACCCTATTTAATTTTATATGCCATATTGTATAAAGAGAAAAAACTTGGCCAGTGTTCAGAGAACAGCAACTGATTGAAGGTTTGTGAAATTAGACCTTTGAGAAATTGTTAGAAGAACTGGCATGTTCAGTCAAATGCAAGACATTCAGGCAGGATGAACGATTAATAATTTGAAGAGATGGTTCCCAAGCCTGAGGTTTAAGTTAAACCAGAAAGTTAAATTAAGAACAAAAAACAAAACAAAACTAGAGCAATGAAAGTAGAAACAAAATATTGTGAAAACCTTAAACTGAAAAGCTTCTAAGAAATTGATGAATGGACCTATCTATAATTTAGAATTCTGCATATATGATTATTAAAACAATTACATTCAGTTTTGTACTTAAACAGAAATAATTTAGAAAGCAAAAGAATTTGATGGATTACATTTAAAAAGTAAAAATAACTAAGTGAAACAAGTCAAAGAGAGAAAGTCAAATATTATGATTTGACTTACATGTGGAATCTAAAAAGCAAAGCAAACACAAACAAAACAAAATAGAGCCAAACTCATAGATACAGGAAACAAACTGTCGGTTACTAGAGGGGTGAGAGACTGCAGGGGCCGGGATGGGAGGAGCAGGTGAAATAAGAGGATCAAGAGGTATAAACTTCCAGTTAAGGGATATAATGCACAGCATAGGGAATATAGTCAATAATGTTGTTATAACTTTGTGTGGTGACAGATGGTAACTAGACTTAATGTGGGGATCATTTAATAATGTATAAAAACATCGAATCACTATGATGTACACCTGAAACTAACATGATGTTCTATGTCAATTTTACTTCAACCTGAAAAAAAATCATCAGTCAAGTATGAAGAATGTTTTTAATAAAAAATGGTGTAGTTGGGGGCCTTCTTTGAGACCCAGCTTAGCAAGAACAGAGAAGAGCTCTGGTAATGTCTGCTGCTGCTTAAGTGTAATTCCTGTGTGTGTGTGTATGACAGGGAGGCAGTGTGGTGAGCAGTTTTCTTGGCTTCTGGAGGCTCACTAGGATCCCCCACCAGAACATACATGATGCTTTTCAAAATGGTCATGACCTGTTTATTATTATTTCCCTTTGTCTGAAGAAAATAGTTTCCTCTCTGAAATATTTTCTGCCTTCTGGAAATCTTGTTGTACAAAGCATGTAGATAAATATTTATTCTCAAGTTTACTTTCTTTACCTCTTAAATGCAGAGGAGAGAGAGAAATGGAAGCACAAAGTTTGCACCATTTTATTTTACTTTAAAGTACTCTAACAGTAATCTCATTTAAGTGCTCTAGTTGCCTCTCTGAACCCTGCATCCATTTGCTTGTTTATTAGGATTCTGACACCAATTACAATGTGTGGGTTTTCCCCCCACACCAAGCAATTCTCTTCCACCAGCTGGGCGTCCTACAATTCAACTCAATCCTGACACCGTCTACCTGGAGATAGCATCAGATCCCACGGGGTCAGGGCTCAGTACCTCAAGACTGCCACCCACTTCAGATCCAAACACAAGGCCAAGTTGTCATCTCCACTTCTGACCAACTACTTATAAATCGGAGGTTCCCACAAACCCCTCCTTGGGTTCAATTAATTTGCTACAGTGGCTCACAGACCTCAAGAAACACGTTACTTCCTAGATTACTGGTTTATGGTAAATGGATGAAGAAGCCCTAATTGTTTCCTTCCCTTATGCCAGTTCCACAGCACATACCTACAACTATACTGACAAAACTTAATGATAAAATCAGTTAATGTTGAGTTCACTTGATTTTTCAGACACCATAAAAGGGCCCAGATCCAAGATGTAAAAGTGAGTGGCACCATTAGGTCTCCAGTATCTTTGAGGGTACCATACCAGCATCTCGGATGATAGATTTTTATATGGTTTCATAGGGCAAAGTCTGATATGACATTCTGTTGAAGTTGTTAAGAAGATCAAAAAAGTCCCAGACTGTGGGGAACTACCTTTGAATCTCAGCTGTGCCACAAAGATGGCCGCTGAGAACCCTTTGAATTTCAGCTGCGCCACAGTTTCCCGCCAAATGTTCTCACAGTTTCCCGCCAAATGTTCTCTCTCTGCCTCTTACGTCAGAGACAACTGCGCATGCGCACAACTCTGTGCGTGATTGGAAATCTGAAAGTCGCCTTGTTAGCAAAAGGTGTAACCAATCAGAAGAGACCACACCCTATATATTCCATGTTCTGAGCTGCAATAAATGAGTTCCTGCTTCGACTGAGCTCCCTGTCGCATCTGATTGTCTCCGGGGCGGCAGAGGCTGCGGAATGGGTGGACAGTTGGCTCTTACCTCCCTTGCTTCGCCTTGTCCGGGTGTGCCTCTCCCTCCCTTCCTTTCCCTCCGCTGGCTCGGAAGGTCACAGAAAGAGCTAGTAGTCCTGACGGTGAGCAGGACCGGCGGGGGAGAGGCTAGAAAACCCCGACAGCTGGTGCCTCGTGTGAGGAACGCCCGAAGAGGCCACGCAGACCGGATCAACGATTGACGAACCGAAAGTGCGGCGGAGTGAGCAGTGGTGATTATGTGGTAAGAGCATTCTCGGGAAAATGGGACAAGCAACCTCTAAGGATGAACCTGTGCTTAAAGTGCTGATATACATGCTTAAAAGCCGAGGGTTAGAACTCTCAGATTCCCAGGCAGAAAGAGTCTGGGAGACCTTTGTGAGGGTAGCGCCCTGGCTCCCTGTCAGTAACCCTTTTGATTATTCCACCTGGGACCATGTTGAACGACTGATCAGAAAGGGAGAGATAGACCGGGATGAAGATCTCCATCTGGGAGTGTACCCTACACTGTCAGCCCTTAAGGCATGTTTCGGCAACACTCGATCTTTATCGCCCTGCTCAGCAGGTCCCGCAAGGAGTCCCAGCAAACAGGGAGCTAATAGGCAATACCCAAAAGAACCAGATAAACTAACTCCTAGGGAGGCGTCTGCGCCCCCGGAGGAAAGGGAATGGGAATGTTTTGATGAGGAATGTCTCTGGCCACCTCCTAAGCTCCATCCTGCCCTGCCCAGGATGGATATGGATCCGTATATTGCTGAGAGGCCCTCTGACACCGCCCCGCCGCCGTCTTATCCGGCATTTCTGGGGACCATTAACTCTGGTGGGAATGGGCCGGTGCCGCCATCTTATCAGGCATTTCCGGTAAATGTTAACCCTGGCGGGAACAGGCCAGCTGCGTGGTACCCCTGGGAGACCCAAGAGCTCAAAGAACTAAAGAAGGCAGTCTCAGAGGATGGGCCTAATTCCCCGTGGGCCGAGACCATCCTCCAAGGGTTAGCTCATCAGCACTGTACTACTCAGGACTGGAAGAGCTTGACAAAGGCAGTCTTTCCTGGTCCCCTGTTCCTTAAGTGGTGTGCCTTCTTTACGGAGGAATGTCACGTCCAGGCAGAGAGAAACCAATCTGCAAACCCTCCGATTCCCATTACCTTTGGGATGCTCTCGGGGACCACTGACCAGTTTGCTACAGGTCTCCAGCAGGCCGCCATTCCCGCCCCTTATCAGGAGCAAGTAAGAGCCCTTGGGCTGGCCGCCTGGAAAAAACTGGAGGAAGGCCCCTTGGAACCACCAGTTTCTGGAATCAACCAAAAGCCCACTGAGGACCTCCTGTCCTTTGTAGACAGGGTGGAAAAGAGCTTGCAGCGTAAATTTCCCCCAGGGCCATTGCGGGATCAATTTGTTAAAATGTTGGTTTGGGAGGGGATGACTACTGACCACAAGTTGGCCTGTGCAGGGCTGAAAGATAGGTCCATGGAAAGGTGGATAGTCGCCATCAAGTTTGTGGGCACTTAAGCCCACCAGTCCCAGACTCTGGTTGCCGCCTTGCAGGCACAAACGGCCTCCTTAACGGAGGCCTTGACTGCAGCCCTCACTTTACAGTCCCCAGGGAACAGAGCCCCAGACAAAGGGGGGAGAAATCAAACTTGTTTTGGATACAGTCAGATGGGACACTTCAAGAGGGAGTGCCCTAATGACCATGCTACAAAAAATAGCAGTGGCAATCAAGGGGCTCCCCTGATGAACAGGAGAGGACGGCGCCCACCTAGGAAGCCCTGTCCTAGGTGCAGGAAGGGATTCCATTGGCAGAAAGACTGCAGGTCTAAGTTTGACATCTAAGGCAACCCTTTAAACTAGGGGAGGGGCAACCTCCAGCCCCGTTAGCCCAAGGAGGAAGGAGTTCTTCTGATTCCCCCAGGGCCCATTGGTCAGTGCCCATAATGCCGAGAGTAAGACCAAAGATGGACATATTCATATCGGGAAAAAGGTTCCACTACCTAACTGACACTGGGGCAGACCGAACTGTGCTTAGAAAGGAGGAAGTTCCCCTCCACTGGAGGCTAGTCCCGGGACCCCCTTTATTAGAGGTCGGAGGCAATGCGACCTCTGAGGAGACTATGGACTGGCTTAAATGGGAAGACATAGATAGCAACCATGGGGAAGTCAGACCCCTCGTTGCCTCTGGTCTGACAGGTAACCTGCTGGGCCAAGACATTCTAGGAGCAGCTGATGTCTACATTACCAGTAATCCTAAAATTCTTTATGAAAACATATTGGGGAAAGAAGAATACCAACGACAATTTGGTTGTTCTAAGAACCCGAAGTCTAGATTCAGTGATTATAGGGGAGGCCTTTCCTTTGAGGCTTTGAGACCTAATATGCCCGTTTCGTGAGTGAAGCCGCACCCCCAATCCTAAAGGCCACTGCTCCGGTAACGCCTCCTATTACATGGCTCCCAGGACCTCCAATCTGGGTGGAGCAGTGGCCATTACCACAAGCTAAGCTTCAAAGACTTAAAGAAATTACCCAAGAACAATTAAAACTAGGACACATTAGACCCTCCCTGAGCCCATGGAATAGTCCTGTTTTTGTTATTCAGAAGGCCTCTGGCAAATGGAGGATGTTACAAGATTTAAGAAAGATCAACGAGCAGATGGTTCCTGTGGGCACGCCCCTGAGGGGGTTGCCCTGGATTCCATCCATTCCAAAATATTTGTCCCTCATTGTGATTGATATTAAGGATTGTTTTCTCTCCATTCCCCTCAACCCCGCTGATTGTGAGAAGTTTGCTTTCTCCGTACCTTCCACCAATTTTCAAGGGCCTGATGAGCGATACGAATGGACAGTGTTGCCACAGGGCATGGCTAACAGCCCAGCCTTTTGCCAATAATATGTCTCTCAGGTTTTGCAGCCCCTTCAACAGTGGCCAGGGGTGGTCCTATATGCATACATGGATGATATTATTTTAGGAGCATCCACTACCCAACAGCTGAGCTCTGCCTACCAGAAGCTCCAAACCCTCTTGAGACAAGGGGGGTTACATGTGTCCAGCAACAAGGTCCAGGCCATGCCTCCCTTTGAAATACTAGGAGCGAGGCTTCACCTGGACTCTGTGTGTCCCCTTAAACCCCAGCTATCTATCAAGGACTCCTACTCCCTGGTAGAACTACAAAAGGTATTAGGGGAGCTTAATTGGCTACGACCCTGGCTCCACATTACAACAGAGGACCTTATCCCTCTCTTTGAGTTGTTAAAAGATAAAACTCCATCTGAGCTTGTTGTATTAACAGAGGAACATAAACAAGTATTTAGACAGATTCAATTAGCACTTGATAATGCCCAGCTAGCCCGGTATCAACCTGACTGTGACCTTTGTCTGTGGATTCTTCCTGGCTTAGAGTTGCTTACTGCTGTTATCACGCAGCAAGATAACCCTCTCCAATGGGTCCATGCATCAATAGGAGGCACTCCGCGAGTGTATGCCCAGTTAGATCAACTGGAAGATCTTATAGTCAAAGGCAGAGAAACCACCTTAAGACATTATGGGAAAGACCCAGAAATTTTAACCATTGCTTATCGTTTGTCAGACTTTGAATGGATCAAGCGAAATCACAATAGAGTGTCCGAGGCTCTGACAGGTTTTTTGGGTAAGATTGATTGCCATTATGGACCTTGCAGATGGGTTGCCTCCTTCTCCAAGTTAAGTTGGACCACCACCACCCCTAGACTCTTTTTGAGTAAGCCCCTTTCTGATGCCTTGAATGTGTTTACCGATGGAGGAAAAGAGGGGTCTGCTGTTGTTGTATTTCCCCCTCCTCACCTCTCGACCAAGTTAAAAGAAACCCAACATTTTGAAAAGGTTACTGGCTCAGCACAATTTAAGGAGTTGTATGCCATAGCATTGTCCCTAAGTAAAATTTCTGAACCTATGAATCTTTTTTCTGATAGTCTGTATGTGGTGAACTTGCTTCCCACCTTAGCCTCTTCTTATATCAAGTTAGATAAAAACCCCATAACCCCCTTGATGATTCAGGTGAGATCCTTGCTGATGGCACAATCCAAGCCCATATTCTTGCAGCACCTCTGAGGACACCAAGGTTTGCCCGGATTCCTCTCCAGAGGTAACCTATTAGCTGACCAATTAGCGTCCTCTGCTGCTCAAGCCCTTTCCATGCAACAGGCCCAAGATTTCCAATGGGCCCAAGACCTCCATGAACTTACCCACTGAAATTGGAGGGGACTTCATCATAGATTTCCTCATATTCCTATTAAAGGCTTGAAAAAAATTATCAGGACTTGTAAATCCTGTTTGCCTTTTCTATAAATTCCACCCCTCCAGTCCCCTGGAGTAAACCCAAGGGGCATTAAACCAAATTGTCTCTGGCAAACTGATGTTACTCATTATGCAGCTTTTGGAAAACTAAAATTTGTCTTTGTCTCAATAGATACATGCTCCCACACTTGCTGGGCTAGTGCCCATGCTGGAGAGAAAGCTAAACATGCACAGAGCCATTTTTTACAATGTTTTGCTATATTAGGCATACCACATCAAATAAAAACAGATAATGGCCCCTGCTTTACTAGCAGGGCATTACAAGACTTTTTTAATACGTGGCATATCAGCCACTCCATAGGAATCCCATACAACCCACAGGGCCAGGCCATAGTAGAGCATCACAATAAGACATTAAAAGACCTATTACAAAAACAAAAAGGGGGAATAAGCCCCCATGACCAATTACGGATGGCCCTACTTACATTAAATATTTTAAAATTTTCAAAAGATCAACCTCTAACGGCCTTTCAAAGGCACTGGACAAATCAAACGCCATATGCCAAAATAGAAGTGCGCTGGAAAGACCAGCTGACTGGGCAATGGCGAGGACCAGATCCACTGATAAGTATGGGCAGAGGATTCGGATGTGTATTTCCTATAGACGAACCGAATCCAATTTGGGTTCCTGCTAGGAACTTGAAATTCTGCCCTCAGACCACTCAGCAAGTGGAAGGAAGCCATGACATGGACTTTTCCCAAGAGGATGACCTCTTGAGGGCTTGTCTTTCTTCTCTCTTTCAGGACTGACCTTTTGAGGATTGCATAAGAAGAAAAGGAGTCATGAAGGCTGGACTATTACTCCTGCTCATGCTCACCACTGCTGCATCTGCTGTGGCGGCAACTGCCGCTACCATTGCCGTAGTCCAGACCGTGACTACTGCTGAAGAGGTGACACTGTTAAGCCTTCAACAAAGACATCTTTGCAGTCCTATGTTTTCCCATGTATGTCAAACATTTACTACCATTAATGCTACTACAATGTTGAGGAATTACTCTGAATATTAAGGGACCATGGAATGATAAGATGTTAAAAATGTCTGCAATGCTCCTTCACGGTATTGTGAACCTTAATGCAACTGAGGTTGTAATCTTACCCTCTGCTTCCTTTTTTACCAGAGTATGGGAAGAAATAACTAGTTTGTTTAGTCTACGCAAGCTGTTATTAGGAGGTATAATAATTGTAATGTCATTAGTTATTTTCATGCTCGTGCGGTGGTGAAGATCATATCAATGGCAACAGATATTACAACAAAAAGTAATTATGTTAGCTCAAGTGATTGAAGAAGGAGTTCCCCATACCTCAGAGCGTTCATGGGCATTTATGGCCCTACAAGAGGTGCAAGCGACCTCTTGAGAATGTCATTACTGGAAGTGCTAGGATGGTAGTCAATGATGGGTAAGATCTCCTGAAAGATGGGGACAACCTAAGACAGGCACATCCTCGAGTACAGGATGGCATATCTCTTGCTCATACAAAAGAAAAGGGGGAAAATGTGGGGAACTACCTTTGAATCTCAGCCGTGCCACAAAGATGGCCACTGAGAACCCTTTGAATTTCAGCTGCGCCAGCTTCCCGCCAAATGTTCTCACTCCAGTCTGCCTCTTATGTTAGAGACAACTGCGCATGCGCACACCTCTGTGCGTGATTGGAAATTTGAAAGTCGCCTTGTTAGCAAAAGGTGTAACCAATCAGAAGAGACCACACCCTATATATTCCGTGTTCTGAGCTGCAATAAATGAGTTCCTGCTTCGACTGAGCTTCCTGTCACGTCTGATTGTCTCCGGGGACGGCGGAGGCTGCGGAACGGGCAGACAGTCAGCTCTTGCCTCCCTTGCTTTGCCTTGTCGGGGCGTGCCTCTCCCTCCCTTCCTTTCCCTCCACTGGCTCGGAGGGTCACAGAAAGAGCTAGTCACAGAAAGAGCTGGTAATCCTGACGGAGAGCAGGACCAGTGGGGGAGAGGCTAGAAAACCCGGACACCAGACAGCACCGTTTAATTATATAGTTAGTTAACTCTCATTTTTTTTCTTTTGATATCACTAATATAAAATCACATGGGCAACATTGTGGTTACTGGATTCCCACCATTATCAAGTCCCGACCACATACCCCATTACAGTCACACTCCATCAGTGTAGTAAGATCCTATAGAGTCACTACGTCTTCTCTGTGCTATATACGGCCTTCCCCATGCCCCCCTACGTTATGTGTGCTAATCGTAATGCCCCTTATTCCCCTTCTCCCCAACTACACTCCCCAGTCCCTTTCCCTTTGGTAACTGTTAAGACATTATTGGGTTCTATGAGTCTGCTGCTGTTTTGTTCCTTCAGTTTTTGCTTTGTTCTTATGCTCCACAGATGAGTGAAATCATTTGGTACTTGTCTTACTCTGCCTCGGTTATTTCACTGAGAATAATACTCTCTAACTCCATCCATGTTGTTGCAAATGGTAGGATTTGTTTTCTTCTTATGGCTGAATAATATTTCATTGTGTATATGTACCATATTTTCTTTATCCATTCATCTACTGATGGACACTTAGGTTGCTTCCATTTCTTGGCTATTGGAAATAGTGCTGCGATAAACACGGGTGCATATGCCTTTTTCAAACTGGGATCCTGCATTTTTAGGGTGAATTCCTAGGAGTGGGATTCCTGGGTCAAATGGCATTTCTATTTTTAGTTTTTTGGGAACCTCCATAATGCTTTCCACAATGGTTGAACTAGTTTACATTTCCACCAGCAGAATAGGAGGGTTCCCCCTTTCTCTGCATCCTTGCCAGCATTTGTTGTTCCTAGTCTTTTCTATGTTGGCCATCCTAACTGGTGTGAGGTGGTATCTCATTGTGGTTTTAATCTGCATTTCTGTGATAATTAGCGATGTGGAGCATCTCTTCAGGTGCCTGTTGGTCATCTGAATTTCTTCTTTGGAGAAGTGTCTGTTCAGATCCTCAGCCCATTTTTTAATTGGCTTATTTGCTTTTTGGGTGTTGAGGCATGTGAGTTCTTTATATGTTTTGGATGTTAACCCCTTGTCAGATATGTCATTAACAAATATATTCTCCCATACTGTAAGATGCTTTTTTGTTCTATTGATGATGTCCTTTGCTGTACAGAAGCCTTTTAGCACGATGTAGTCCCATTTGTTCATTTTTTATTTTGTTTCCCTTGCTCGAGGAGATACGTTCAGGAAAAAGTTGCTCATGTTTATATTCAAGAGATTGTTGCCTATGTTTTCTTCTAAGAGTTTTATGGTTTCATGACTTACATTCAGATCTTTGATCCGTTTTGAATTTACTTTTGTGTATGGGGCTAGACAATGGTCCAGTTTCATTCTCTTACATGTAGCGGTCCAGTTTTGTCAACACCAGCTGTTGAAGAGGCTGTCATTTCCCCATTGTATATCTATGGCTCCTTTATCGTATATTAATTGACCATATATGTTTAGGTTAATATCTGGACTCTCTATTCTGTTCCACTGGTCTGTGACTCTGTTCTTGTCCCAGTACCAAATAGTCTTGATTACTGTGGCTTTCTAGTAGAGTTTAAAGTCGGGGAGCGTAATCCCCCCCACTTTATTCTTCTTTCTTAGGATTGCTTTGGCTATTCGGGATTGTTCATAATTCCGTATGAATTTTAGAACGATTTCCTCTAGTTCATTGAAGAATGCTGTTGGTGTTTTGATAGGGATTGCATTGAACCTGCAGATTACTTTTGGCAGCATAGCCATTTTGACAATATTAATTCTTCCTATCTGTGAGCATGGGATGTGTTTCCATTTCTTGGTATCATCTTTAACTTCTCTCATGAGTGTCTTTTAGTTACCAGAGTATAGGTCTTTCACTTCCTTGGTTAGGTATATTCCTCGGTATTTTATTCTTTTTGATGCAATTGTGAATGGAATTGTTTTCCTGATTTCTCTTTCTGCTAGTTCATCATTAGTGTATAGGAATGGAACAGATTTCTGTGTATTAATTTTGTATTCTGCAACTTTGCTGAATTCAGGTATTAGATCTAGTAGTTTTGAAGGGGATTTTATGTACCATATCATGTCATCTGCAAACAGGGAATTTAACTTCTTACTTGCCAATCTGGATGACTTTTGTTTCTTTGTGTTGTCTGATTGCCATGGTAGGACCTCCAGTACTATGTTGAATAAAAGTGGGGAGAGTGGGCATCCCTGTCTTGTTCCTGATCTTAAAGGAAAACTTTCAGTTTTTCACTGTTAAATATAATGTTGGTTGTGGGTTTGTCATATATGGCCTTAATTATGTTGAGGTACTTGCTCTCTATGCCCATTTTGTTAAGAGCTTTTATCATGAATGGATGTTGAATTTTGTTGAATGCTTTTTTAGCATCTATGGAGATGATCATGTGGTTTCTGGCCCTTTTGTTGATGTGGTAGATGATGTTGATGTATTTTCAAATGTTGTAACCATCCTTGCACACCTGGAATAAATCCTACTAGATTATGATGGATGATCTTTTGATGTATTTTTTAATTTGGTTTGCTAATATTTTGTTGAGTATTTTTGCATCTATGTTCATCAGCGATATTGGTCTGTAATTTTCTTTTTTTGTGGTGTCTTTGCCTGCTTTTGGTATTAGAGTGATGCTGGCCCTCGCAGAATGAGTTTGGGAGTATTCGCTCTTCTATTTTTTGGAAAACTTTAAGGCGAATGGCTATGAGGTCTTCACTAGATGTTTGATAAAATTCAGCAGTGAAACCATCTGGTACAGGATTTTGTTCTTAGGTAGTTTTTTGATTACTAATTCAATTTCATTTCTGTTAATTGGTATGTTCAGATTTTCTGTTTCTTCCTGGGTCAGCCTTGGAAGGTTGTATTTTTCTAGAAAGTTGTCCATTTCTTCTAGTTATCCAGTTTGTTAAATTTTTTCATAGTATTCTATCAAATTTCTTTGTATTTCTGTAGTGTCCATAGTGATATTTCTTTTCTCATTTCTGATTCTGTTTATGTGTGTACACTCTTTTTTTTTCTGTCTGACTAGGGGTTTATCTATTTTGTTTATTTTCTTGAAGAAACAGCTCTTGCTTTCATTGACTATTTTTTTTTTATATAAGGGAAAGCGCGAACACAGTCCCCCACTACCAGAAATTATGCAGTCAAGTTTCCCACATTTGGGGAAATGGCAGGCGTCAGCACAACCAGAGTGCATGGATAAGCATCACCTGGGAAAACCACCTTCGTGATCATGGTATCTCCCCTGCCAGGTAAGTTTTCATTGATTCTTTGTATTGTTTAATCTTCTCGATTTCATTTATTTCTGCTCTAATCTTTATTATGTCTCTCTACTGACTTTGGGCCTCATTTGTTCTTCTTTTTCTAGTTTTGTTAATTGTGAGTTTAGACTGTTCATATGGGATTGTTCTTCTTCCTGAGGTAGGCCTGTATTGCAATATATTTCCCTCTTAGCACTGCCTTTGCTGTGTCCCACAGATTTTGTGGTGTTGAATTATTGTTGTCATTTGTCTCCATATATAGTTTGATCTCTGTTTTCATTTGGTCAATGATTCATTGATTATTTAGGAGTATGTTGTTAAGCCTCCATGTGTTTGTGGGACTTTTCATTTTCTTTGTGTAATTTATTTGTGGTTTCATACCTTTGTGGTCTGAGAAACTGGTTGGTACAATTTCAGTCTTTTTCAATTTACTGAGGCTCTTTTTGTGGCATAGTATATGCTCTATTCTTGAAAATGTTCCACGTACATTTGAGAAGGTGTACCCTGTTGCTTTTGGATGGAGTGTTCTGTAGATGTCCATTAGGTCCATCTAATGTGTTCTAATGTGTTGTTCAGTGCCTCTGTCTCTTTACTTATTTTCTGTCTGGTTGATCTGTCCTTTGGAGTGAGTGGTGTGTTGAAGTCTCCTAAAATGAATGCATTGCATTCTATTTCCCCCTTTAATTGTTAGTATTTGTTTCACATATGTAGGTGATCCTGTGTTGGGTGCACAGATATTTTTAATAGTTATATCCTCTTTTTGGACTGATGCCTTTATCATTATGTAATGTTCTTCTTTATCTCTTGTGACTTTCTTTGTTTAGAAGTCTTATTTTGTCAGATACAAGTACTGCAACTCCTGCTTTTTTCTCCCTATTAGTTTCATGAAATATATTTTCCTTTCCCTTCACTTTTAGTCTGTGTATGTCTTTGGGTTTAAAGTGATTCTCTTGTAGGCAGCATATAGATGGGTCTTGTTTTTTTTATCCATTCAGTAACTCTATGTCTTTTGATTGGTGCATTCACACCATTTACTTTTAGGGTGATTATCGATTGGTATATACTCATTGCCATTCCAGGCTTTAGATTCGTGGTTACCAAAGGTTCAAGGGCAATTCTCTTACTATCTAGCAGTCTAATTTAAGTCAGTTAGTATGGTATTATAAACACAACCTACAGGTTCTTTTTTTTTCCTCCTTTTTCTTCCTCCTCCATTCCTTATATATTAGGTGTCATATTCTGTACTGTTTGTCTATCCCTTTATTGACTTTGGGGGTAGTTGATTTGATTTTGCATCTGCTTAGTAATTAATCTACTTTCTTTGTGGTGATTTTATTTCCCCTGGTGACAGCTATTTAGCCTTAGGAATATATCCATCTATAGGAGTCCCTCAAAAATGCACTGTATAGGTTGTTAGTGGGAGGCAAATTCTCTCAGCTTTTGCTTATCTGAAAATTGTTTAATCCCTTGTTCAAATTTCAATGATAATCTTACACGGTAGAGTATTCTTGGTTTGCGGCCCTTCTGCTTCACCACATTTAATATATCATTCCATTCCCTTCTGGCCTGTAAGGTTTCTGTTGAGAAGTCTGATGATAGCCTGATGGGTTTTCCTTTGTATGTGATCTTTTTTCTCTCTCTAGCTGCTTTTAAAAGTCTGTCCTTATCCTTGACTTTTGCCATTTTAATTATTATGTCTTGGTGTTGTCTACCTTGGGTCCCTTGTATTGGGAGATCTGTGCACCTCCATGGCCTGAGAGACTATGGGAAGTTTTCAGCAATTACCTCCTCAATAACACTTTCTATCCCTTTTTCTCTCTCTTCTTCTTCTGGCACCCCTATAATGTGAATATTGTTTTGTTTTGATTGGTCTCACAGTTCTCTCAATATTCTTTCATTCTTAGAAATCCTTTTTTCTCTCTGTGCCTCAGCTTCTTTGTATTCCTCTACTCTCATTTCTATTCCATTTTCCGTCTCTTCTACATCTAATCTGCTTTTAAATCCCTCTATTGTATGTTTCACTTCAGATACGGAATTTCTTAATGAACGAATCTCTGTCCTAAATTCATCCCTGAGTTCTTGAATATTTTTCTGTACCTCCATGAGCATGTTTATGATTTTTATTTTGAATTCTCTTTCAGGAAGATTGGTGAGTTGTTTCATTTGGCCCTTTTTCTGGTGTTTCTGAGATTTTTGTTTGAACAAGGTTTCTGTGATGTTTCATATTTGTATGTGGCGCCCTGTAGTGCCCATACACTCTATTCTCTGGAGCTGCTCAGCACCTGGAGTGATGTTGGGGGTTGCAGGGGAGCTGCGTTGGTGCCTGAGGGGAGGAAAGAGAGGTTTCCTGCTTCCCGGCTGCAGTGCCTATCACTGTCAGAACATGTTGGCCGAGCATACAGGTGTAAGCCCCTGTATTTTGCATCTGTAGTTGCCGTAGGTGGGGGCCCCCTCTGGCTGGCCTGATGCCAGGGCAGGGACTGCCAGTTTTCAAGTCAGTGCCAGCAGGCCAGGAGGAAGGTACAGCAGGCTGCGTATCACAGTGGGGGACCTCAGAGCTGAGTAGCCAGCCAGGGGTATGGAGCGCCTGAAGCTCCTAAAAGTTCCCAACCTGGTGGGCAGAGCATTCCCAGACAACCTTGTCCACCTATCCTTTCTACCGCTCAGCAAGCTCCATACAAACCCCATCCCTTCAGCAGCCCTTTTGCTTCTAGGAAGCCTCTCAGACTCCCTGCCTTTCCTTTGTCCCAAAACGGCTGAATGTGGATATCTGTCCTCCACAAATGGCTGGAATCTCAGTCTCTCCAAGAGTTCCACCTGTCTTAGCTTTCCAACCCCACTAATCTCCAGAGCATCATGCAATGTAGGTTTGTGCTCCCAAAATAGATCTCCAGGGCTGGGTGTTCAGCAGTCCTAGGGTTCCACCCCCTCCCCACTCTATTTCTCTTACTCCCGCCAGTGAGCTTGGGTGGAGGAAAGGCTTGGGTTTCATGAGGTCTGGTCTGTTCTCCAGGTGTATGCAGTCTGGTGCAGCCTTCTTTCCTGTTGCTCTTTTAGGATTAGATGTATTAACTATATTTTCGTATTATATGTGGTTTTGGGAGGAGTTCTCTGTCTCACCTCTCATGCCACCATCTTGAATCTCCCCCAGTTAACTCTCATTTTTTAAACTTTATTTTAAATATGAATATGCAGTACATCCACATGGCTTAAAATTCAACAGAAACGAATAGAAGTTTCTCTCCCATACCCGTCCCAGCCACTCAGTTTCCCTCTGGAGGCAAGTACTGCTCTCAGTTTCTTCTTGATCCATCTTTCCAAAGGAACTTGTTTTAAATGTAATAAAAAGATATGGAAAGCCAAAAAGGGATATAAGAGACTGGTTTCAGTGTTACACCATAAAAACTTAAATTCCCGCAAATCTATGTAAATATACCTGTGTTATATTTTTTACTGGCAAAATATGATCAGGACATTTCTGTTCACAAAGAATGCTCTACAGCACTGGACATCTGATTCCTAAGTGAACACTACTAGACTGCATACCACCAGTTCTCTCCACTGCTGTGGTGAAGGTGGCAGCTAATTTGTCCTGTAGGCCCCCAGAGCACACAGAGGTCAGACGGGCACTTGTTCTGGTTCAGGGTGATATTGCATAATAGCAGCCTTAAAAAATGTACAAAATAAAATATCAAACAAATAACAAAACAGAAACAGACCCACATATACAGAGAGCAAAGTGGTGGCTGCCATGGGGTTGGGGTGCAGGGTCAGGTGAAGGGGACAAAGTGAAACTTCTTCTAATTGTAAAATAAGTAAGTCATTGGGATTGAATGGACAGCATAGGGAATATAGTCAATAATATAGTAATAAATTTATAGGGTGGCAGATGGTAACTACACTTATCTTGATGAGCACTTCATAATATATATAATTGTTGAATCACTATGTTATACACCTGAAACCAGTATCATATATTAACTATACTTCTATTTTAAAAAATGTACAGAAAAAATCAAATCATTCAAACAGTATGGCAAAGAATTGAGTTTCAACCATGTACTTCTACAAATACTGGAGCAGACTCAAAGGTTTTGGAAAAAATACAGGCCAAATAACTGTCTGGTGGCACCTCTCTAATTCTGTGGCAAAGTGGGGTGGATTTATCTGAACAAAAATATTCATCAGACTGTGAATTTAAAAATACAGTGACATAACATTTTATTTTAAATTTCAGTATTTATAATAAATTAGAAATTACATTCTTAGTAAACATTTGAAATTATGATGTAAAAAATTTTGGATTATCAACTTAAAATTGTATAAAAAGGTAGTTTTTCAAATTCTTTTGGAGAGACACAAAACACATTTTTTGAGGATCACTGCTTTAACCTATAAATACTGGAATCTCAATCACTTCTGTCTTCTTGGGGGTCAGATTGCACTACATTCTATGCTTTAAAGGAAGGGACAGTGATGAGGAGGGTGAGACTGAGACAGCTGGCCAGAATCAGACAGATGAGGCCTGTTTGATGGGGCCACAAGATTATCCTCTCCTGGTGGCTGGGCTTGGTAGCACTTTGTCCTTTGTTAAACTCATCAAATGTCAAGAGAGGATGAGGGAGCCACTGAGGTTCAGGGACTTTCAACTTCCAACTGAATTACTTTTAAGTGACCACAGCAGCTCAATTCTGTATCATGACTGAGAAGTTAGAGCCTGCTGGGGAATTCTTCGCTCTCTCCTTTTTCTTTCTCCTCCTTTCCCTTCTCCATTGCTTTTAAGTCTATGAGAGTGTGCACAGGCATAGCTGTGTTCTGATTTCACTCATATTTAAAATAACTACCAAGCAAAGAAAGTGTCAAAGTGTTCTGCCATAGATAGAGAATCTGGTGGAAAGGATATTTTTTTAACCTTAGTAAGTTGTGGGTACATTTTCTTCTCAGGTGGATGTGGTGTAACGAACAACCTGCTTTGCAGTGAAGATGCTCAGCCTCTTGTCATTTTACTCATTTGGGGGAGAATCTCAAACACTAATGCAACACAATTCATTTCTGTGCAGAGTTCCTACTTTTTTTTTGGAGGGCTTCTCACACTTGTGTATTTTATTTTAATAACCATCATTTGCAATCCATGTTCCAAGTTAGTGTCTAAGTCAGTCTCTATGCAGTTGGTCATTTCTCTGTAGCCAGGACTCTAGATGCAGCAGATTGTCTGAGGCCTGTGAAGATTGCTCTGCACGTACTGTTTGCATGGGTCTTGCCTCAGTATAGTTCTGTAGGGTCTACTGGGACTGGGCTGGCTGCTTTGGCTTAGGCTATGGTAATGGCTGAAAGCTGTTGGTCCTTCTTGTTACCTTGTTCCTTCCTGAAGTCATTATAACTTTAGGAGAATATTGTTTTCTTGACCTCACATGAAGTGGTCCTTTTACCTTCTTGATTATCTTCAGCACCTGGTAAGGCAACCAGGGGAACCCAGAAGACACTGGTATGGGAGAAGAGAATGGGGGCTGCGGGGAAGGTGGGAAGCTGAGAAGGAGGTTTGTGCCAGTCAGAGGCAGGATTATTTGGGGTGGGGGGTGGGTAGAGGACACAAATGGGGAAGAGGACCTTGGGTAGGGTCATCTGACCTTGCTACTGCCTCTTGATCTGGGTTGAGAGAGGGTCTTTCTCTTCTTCCACGGCTCGGTGCTTGTGGTTTGTGGATCCCATGATTTCTCAGTCACTTTTGTCACATTGAAGACTCTCAGTTGTCTCCCTCAGGAGTCCTATCCTCGGTATATACACCTGTCCCCAGAACAATGAGATGTCACACCCTTCAGCTCTGTTTGGTCAGCAGGGCACTCCCCACAGCCAGTGGCAGCCATGGGGAGCTTAGCATCACAAAGGACCACTCCTGAGGGGTGCAGACGCTGAGGAGTCCAAGATGCTCTGGTTGGGAAAAACACTTGCTAAAGAGCCCTCCCACACTGACCTGACACCCCTCCTCAGCTCCCCATGTTCCATTCTGGTTGCGCACATGGCAGGAAGGGGTATCCCTCTAAGTCATTTCCCCTGGTTCATTCTACTGTCTCCCACCCTTCACTGTTACCTAGTATTTTGAATATCTTATTGAAAAATAGCAAGATATAGGTATGGCAGCCTGATTACGAAAAGTCTTGGAGTTAGGGAAGTAGGGGATAATGTATGAGCAACGGTGGCTTTCGTTGTCAGCTTAGACAACGTGGCTTTGAAATATAACTCCAGGCAAGGTGTGTGTGTGTGCGTGCATGTGTGTGCACTAGGGTTACTCATTCCTAAGAAATGAGATACAGTTGTGAAATAAGATTAAATTAAGGTATATATGTATATGTATTATATATTTATATTTATAGATATATGTGAATATCTTTTGGAGATCAATGGGAATCTTCAGAAGAAAATTAATCTTCAAAAGGGCAAGGAGTTAAAACTTCAAATTTTGGGATGTCAGAAAAGCAGAGATCAGAAGTAGAAGCTCATTTCCACACCAGGGCTCACCTTCCTCCCCATGTGCACCTGTTCCCTCTACAAATAGGAGTAATGACAAATTTCTAGAGAGAGAAGTAGATTAGTGATTGGCTAGGGCTGGCAGGAGAGCAGAGGGAAATAGGGACAGCGGTTTCCTTCTGGAGTGATGAAGTACTCTGAAATTAGATTGTGGTGATGGCTGCACAACTTTGTGACTCTTCTAAAAGCCACTGAATTATATAAAAAAAATTGAAGTATGTTTTAGTTATGTGAAAATATGATAACTACAAAGAGGGCATAAACCAGGCAAGGACTAAGGCTACAGACCTTGAATGGGTGCCTGAGGCTCTAACATTTATAAGACACAGAGGGATCAAATGGTCTAGCTCTTCACCTCTACTATGAGGAGGTGGCATTCCAGAAAACAACCACCAGACTTTTGGAAAATCAGGAGTCTGGGAGGGGAAGGTATAAAAGAGGAGGACTGTAGGAAATGATGGGAGAAGAGTTGAGTTAGGAGATGAGAACACATCCACAGCCCTCAGCCATCACTGTGCAGGCTGACCAATAAGGGGTGAAGTACCCAGACCAGGGCACGAGAGCTGATCCTACTGATCAGACTTTTGTCTACTGTCTGATGCTTACTCTTCCCTAGCCTCCAGTTTGGAAACGTAAGCTGTATCGGCTTCCTTGTTGAAAACTACTGCGCAGTGAGGAGAACCTAACTCCCCACAGCTGGTGACGCAGTTGTAAGGTGGATAAACAGTATCATTAGAGACAGGCTCTTTGAAGCAGAAAAGAAACAGCCTCCTATATGAACTATAGAACATTAGTATGCTCCAGACTCAGGTTAAAAATAGGAAATCTAATTTCAGAAGGGCAAAAATCTAAAATAAACACTTCTGCCCCTCTTTTGTCACTTGCACTGTGCTCTAAGTTACGATAATAAAGGATAAAGACTGAAAGGCAGTGTAATTGCAATGCATTTTTTTATTTTGGTATTCTTATTATACAATTATGTGAGTAACATTATGGTTAGTAGACTCCCCCTATTATCAAGTCACCACCACAAACCCCATTACAGTCACTGTCCATCAGCATAGTAGGATGGTATAGAATCATTACTTGTCTTCTCTGTGTTGTACTGCCTTCCCCGTATCCCCCCACCCCAACTCCACTAACTCTACATTATGTGTGCTAATTGTAATAGCCCTTTTTCCCCCTTATCCCTCCCTTCCCACCCATCTTCCCCAGCCTCTTTCCCTTTGGTAACTGTTAGTCCATTCTTGAGTTCTGTGAGTCTGCTGCTATTTTGTTCCTTCAGTTTTTACTTTGTTCTTATATTCCACAGATGAGTGAAATCATTTGATACTTGTCTTTCTCCACCTGGCTTATTTCACTGAGCATAATACTCTCTAGCTCCACCGATGTTGTTGCAAATGGTAGGATTTTGTTCTTCTTATGGCTGAATAATATTCCATTATGTATATATACCAAATCTTCTTTATCCATTCATCTACTGATGGACACTTAGGTTGCTTCCATTTCTTGGCTATTGTAAATAGTGCTGCGATAAACATATGTCGTTTTCAAACTGCGCTGCTGCATTCTTAGGGTAAATTCCGAGGAGTGGAATTCCTGGGTCAAATGGTATTTCTATTTTGAGTATTTTGAGGAACCTCCATACAGCTTTCCACAATGGTTGTACTAATTTACATTCCCACCAGCAGTGTAGGAGGGTTCCCCTTTCTCCACATCCTCACCAACATTTGTTGTTGTTTGTCTTTTGGATGGTGGCCATCCTTACTGGTGTGAGGTGATATCATATTGTGGTTTTAATTTGCATTTCTCTGATAATTAGTGATGTGGAGCATCTTTTCATGTGCCTGTTGGCCATCTGAATTTCTTCTTTGGAGAAATGTCTGTTCAGATCCTCTGCCCATTTTTCAATTGGCTTATTTGCTTTTTGTTTGTTGAGGTGTGTGAGCTCTTTATATAATTTGGATGTCAACCCCTTATTGGATATGTCATTTATGAATATATTCTCCCATACTGTAGGATGTCTTTTTGTTCTACTGATGGTACCCTTTGCTGTACAGAAGGTTTTTAGTTTGATATAGTCCCACTTGTTCATTTTTGCTTTTGTTTCCCTTGCCTGGGGAGATATGCTCATGAAGAAGTTGCTCATGTTTATGTCCAAGAGATTTTTGTGTGTATGTTTTTCTAAGAATTTTATGGTTTCATGACTTACATTCAGGTCTTTGATCCATTTTGAGTTTACTTTTGTGTACGGGGTTAGACAGTAATCTAGTTTCATTCTCTTGCATGTAGCTGTCCAGTTTTGCCAACACCAGCTGTTGAAGAGGCTGTCATTTCCCCATTGTATATCCATGGCTCCTTTATTGTATATTAACTGACCATATATGGTTAGGTTTATATCTGGGCTCTCTATTCTGATCCACTGGTCTGTGGGTCTGTTCTTGTGCCAGTACCAAATTGTCTTGATTACTGTAGCTTTGTAGTAGAGCTTGAAGTCAGGGAGCATAGTTCCCCTTGCTTTATTCTCTCTTCTCAGGATTGCTTTGGCTATTCGGGGTCTTTTGTTGTTCCATATGAATTTTAGAACAATTTGCTCTAGTTCATTGAAGAATGAAGTAGGTATATTTATAGGGATTGCATTGAATGCGTAGATTGCTTTAGGCAGGGTGGCCATTTTGACAATATTAATTCTTCCTAGCCACAAGCATGGGATGAATTTCCATTTATTAGTGTTCTCTTTAATTTCTCTTAAGAGTGTCCTGTAGTTTTCAGGATATCGATCTTTCAATTCCTTGGTTAGGTTTATTCCTACGTATTTTATTCGTTTGGATGCAATTGTGAATGGAATTGTTTTCCTAATTTCCTGTTCTGCTAGTTCATCGTTAGTGTATAGGAATGCAACAGATTTTGTGTATTAATTTTGTATCCCGAAACTTTGCTGAATTCAGATATTAGATCTAATAGTCTTGGAGTGGATTCTTTAGGGTTTTTTATGTACAATATCATGTCATCTGCAAACAGGGACAGTTTGACCTCTTCATTGCCAATCTGGATGCCTTTTATTTCTTTGTGTTGTCTGAATGCCACGGCAAGGTCCTCCAGAACTATGTTGACTAAAAGAGGGGAGGGTGGGCATTCTTGTCTTGTTCCTGATCTTAAAGGAAAAGCGTTCAGCTTCTCGCTAGTAAGTATAATGTTGGCTGTGGGTTTGTCATATATGGTCTTTATGATGTTGAGGTACTTGCCCTGTATACCCATTTTGTTGAGAGTTTTTATCATGAATGAATCTTGAATTCTGTTGAATGCTTTTCAGCATCTGTGGAGATGATCATGTGGATTTGTCCTTCTTTTGGTTGATGTGGTGGATGATGTTGATGGATTTTCGAATGCTGTACCATCCTTGCATCCCTGGGATGAATCCCACCTGATCATAATGGATGATCTTCTTGATGTATTTTTGAATTCGGTTTCCTAATGTTTTGTTGAATATTTGCTTGTATGTTCATCAGGGATATTGGTCTGTAATTTTCTTTTTTTGTGGTGTCTTTGCCTGGTTTTGGTATTAGAGTGATGTTGGCCTCGTAGAATGAGTTTGGGAGTACTCCCTCCTCTTCTACTTTTTGGAAAACTTTAATAAGGATGCGTATTAGGTCTTCACTAAATGTTTGATAAAATTCAGCAGTGAAACCATCTGGTTCAGGTGTTTTGTTCTTAGGTAGGTTTTTGATTATCAATTCAATTTTTTTGTTGGTTATTGGCTTATTCCGATTTTCTGTTTCTTCCTGGGTCAGCCTTGGAAGGTTTTAGTTTTCTAGGAAGTTGTCCATTTCTTCTAGGTTATCCAGTTTGTTACCATATAATTTTTCATTGTATTCTTTGATAATTCTTTGTATTTCTGTGGTGTCCGTATTGATTTTTGCTTTCTTATTTCTGATTCTGTTTATGTGTGTATACTCTTTTTTTCTTGATAAGTCTGGGTAGGGGTTTATCTATTTTGTTTATTTTCTCAAAGAACCAGATCCTGCTTTCATTAATTCTTTTTATTGTTTTATTTTTCTCAATTTTATTTATTTCTGCTTTAATCTTTATTATGTCCCTTTTTCTACTGACTTTGGGCCTCATTTGTTCTTCCTTTTCTAGTTTCATGAATTGTGAGTTTAGACTGTTCATTTGAGATTGTTCTTCTTGCCCGAGGTAGGCCTGTATTGCAATATATTTCCCTCTTAGCACAGCCTTCACTGCATTCCACTGATTTTGTGGTGTTGAATTATTGTTGTCATTTGTCTCCATATATTGCTTGATCTGTTTTTATTTGGTCATTGATCCATTGATTATTTAGGAGCATGTTATTAAGCCTCCATGTGTTTGTGGGGTTTTTCATTTTCTTTCTGTAATTTATTTCCAGTTTCATAGCTTTATGATCTGAGAAGCTAGCTGGTTGGTACAATTTCAATCTTTTTTGAATTTACTGAGGTTCTTTTTGTTGCCTAATATATGATCTGTTCTTGAAAATGTTCCATGTGCACTTGAGAAGAATGTGTATCATGTTGCTTTTGGATGGATCGTTCTGTAGATGTCCGTTAGGTCAATCTGTTCTAATATGTTGTTCAGTGCCTCTGTCTCTTATTTTCTGTGTGGTTGATGTGTCCTTTGGAGTGAGTGGTGTGTTGAAGTCCCCTAAAATGAACGCATTCGTTTCTATTTCCCTTTAATTCTGTTAGTATTTGTTTCACATATGAAGGTGATCCTGTGTTGGGTGCATAGATATTTATAATAGTTATATCCTCTTGTTGGACTGACCTTTTTATCCTTATGTAATGTCCTTTGTCTCTTGTGACTTTCTTCGTTTTGAAGTCTATTTTTTCTGATACAAGTACTGAAATTCCTGCTTTTTTCTCCCTACTAGTTGCATGAAATATCTTTTTTCCATCCCTTCACTTTTAGTCTGTGTATATGTCTTTGGGTTTAAAGTGAGTCTCTTGTAGGCAACACATAGATGAGTCTTGTTTTCTTATCCATTCAGTAACTTTATGTCTTTTGATTGGTGCATTTAGACCATTTACCTTTAGGGTGATTATTGATAGGTATGTACTTATTGCCAGTGCAGGTTTTAGATTCATGGTTACCAAAGGGTCAAGGAGTATACCCTTACTATCTAACAGTCTAGTTTAACTTACTTCATATAGTATTACAAACACAACCTAAAGGTTTTTTTTTTTCCTCTTCCATTCTTTGTATGTTATGAATCATATTCTGTACTCTTTGTCTTCCCTTGGGTGACACATATTTAGCCTTAGGAATACTTCTATCTATAGGAGTCCCTCCAAAACGCACCATAGAGGTGGCTTGTGGGAGGTAAATTCTCTCAGCTTTTGCTTATTGGAAAATTGTTTAATCCCGCCTTCAAATTTAAATGATAACCTTGCCGGGTAGAGTATTCTTGGTTCAAGGCTCTTCTGCTTCATTGCATTAAATATATCATGCCACTCCCTTCTGGCCTGTAAGGTTTCTGTTGAGAACTCTGTTGATAGCCTGATGGGTTTTCCTTTGTATATGATCTTTTTTCTCTCTCTAGCTGCTTTTAAAAGTCTGTCTTTATCCTTGATCTTTGCCATTTTAATGTGGCCATCACTATTATATGTCTTTATGTTGTCTTCCTTGGGTCCCTTGTGTTGGGAGATCTGTGTACCTTCATGGCTTGAGAGACTATCTCCTTCTCCAGGTTGGGGAAGTTTTCAGCAATTACCCCCTCAATAACACTTTCTATCCCCTTTTCTCTCTCTTCTTCTTCTGGTTCCCCTATAATGTGAATATTGTTGTGTTTGGATTGGTCGCCCATTTCTCTCAATATTCTTTCATTCTTAGAGATCCTTTTTTCTTCTGTGCCCCAGCTTCTTTGTATTCCTCTTCTCTAATTCCATTTACCATCTCTTCTACTACATCTAATCTGCTTTTAAATCCCTCCTATGTATGTTTCATTTCAGATATGGAATTTCTTAATGATTGTTATATCCAACTTAAATTCGCTCCTGAGTTCTTGAATATTTTCCTGTACCTCCATAAGCATTTTATAATTTTTATTTTGAAGTTTCTTTCAGGAAAATTGGTGAGTTCAGTTTCATTTTGCCCTCTTTTTGGGGTTTGTGAGATTTTGGTCTGAACCATGTTGTTTTGTCATTTCATATTTCTGTTTGGTGCCCAGTAGTGTGCAGAAACTCCAGTCTCTGGAGCTGCTCAGCCCCTAGAGTGAGTTTGGGGGTCGTAGGGGAGCAGAACTAGTGCCCTGTTTCGTGAGGTCTGCTCTATTCGTGAGGTCTGTTTGCAGTCTGGTTCAGCCTTCTTTCTTGTTGCTGTCTTAAGGTTAGTTGTATTAATTAACTATATTTTTGTACTGTTTGTGGTTTTGGGAGGAGCTCTCCGTGTCACCTCTCATGTGGCCATCTTAAATTCCTCTCCACAATGCATTTTTAGACTGTAAAATTAGGATTCAATGGAAATATACCAAAATAGTATTGGTGGTTATTTCTACCTGGCTACAATTCCCTTACTACACTTTAATTTCCTAGAAGGCATGGTGATTAGACCATAATAGATCTTTAGTAAATATCTGGTGACTTGAGTGAATGAATAAATGTGTAAATAAACTGATAAATGGATTTGTGTTAGGGTGGTAGAATTACAGATTTTTACTTTTCTCTGTTTTCAAATTTAATATGCTTCTACCATTCACTATACATGTTGTGTTACTGTTTCTGGTTCAAGTTGGCTGACCAATAGTGCATATGTACTTCTTCTCCCCTAAAAGGCTCTATATTGCAATGATAATAAAATAATTTTTTATAAAGGTGTAAAACCATAGCCTGAAGAGAACAGCACAGAGGCCAATAGCTGAGCAATTACATTTCAGGAAGAAGAAACACTGGTGGGAGAATAGCTTATTTAGACAGACGGCAGGGGACAGTGTGGTTCAGAATATGCAGAGGGAATGTGGCCCAGGGGACAGCCCCTCATTTCTGCAGAACCTGGCAGCATGTCTCAGAACTCGGAGGTATCCCAGAACTTGGAGGACCTTGACACTCTTACCAGCTGTGTAACTGGCTTAGGAATGGAGGAGAGGGAAGAATAGGGCAGTGATCTGCCTTTAATGATTTTGGTTATTATTATTTTCCCGGCAGAGGCCTGCCCGCCTGGAAGTCAGGGTTCCTTTAAGACCCGGGAGAGTAACTGTGTCAGTTACGGAGGCAGAGACTGAGCTGCCTCATTAAAAAGACTGCAGCGACTGGCCACTCTTAAGACAAGACTTGCCTTCACATGGGACACTTTGTCTACTGCATCTAATAAATTTTTCTCTTGCTGCTGCTTCATTTTATCTTGCAATCGATGGAAAATTTTTAATTTTTTAAATTAAGGAATTATTGATATAGAACCTTGTGAAGGTTTCACATGAGCAACATTGTCATTTCAACATTCACCCATATTATCAATTCCCCCCCACCCCAATGCAATCACTGCCCATCAGCACTGTAAGGTGCTATAGAGTCATTACTTATATTCTCTGTTCTTTACTGCCTTCCCCATGACCTATCTATATTGTGAGTGCTAATTAAAATGCCCCATAATCCCCTTCTCTCTCCCTCTGCACCCACTCTCCCCAGCCCCTTCCCTTTGGTAACCACTAGTCCCTTCTTGGAGTCTGTGAGTCTGCTGCTGTTTTGTTCCTTCAGTTTTGCTTTGTTGTTATACTCCACAAATGAGGGAAATCATTTGGCACTTGTCTTTCTCCAGCTGGTTTTCACTGAGCATAATATCCTCCAGCTCCATCCATGTTATTGCAAATGGTGGATTTGTTTCTTTCTTATGGCTGAATAGTATTCCCTTGTGTATATGTACCACCTCTTCTTTATCCATTCATCTGAGGAACACTTAGGTTGCTTCCATGCCTTGGCTATTGTAAATAGTGCTGCAATAAACACAGGGGTGCATATGTCTTTTTGAATCAGGGATCTTGTTTTCTCCAGGTCAATTCCTAGGAGTGGAATTACTGGGCCAAATGGTATTTCTATTTTTAGTTTTTTGAGAACCTCCATACTGCTTTCCACAATGGTTGAATTAATTTACATTCCCACCAACAGTGTAGAAGGGTTCCCCTTTCTCCGAATCCTCACTAGCATTTGTTGTTTCTTGTCTGTTGGATGTTGGCCATCGATGGAAAGATTTTAAGTAGCCCATGCAGCCATTCAAAAATAAATTACATCTTTAAATTCCAAAAGGCATTAGCTTCATGAGGTCTTACAGAGTAAAACTACATATAATGCATGGAAATAAGAGGGAAAACTGTTTCGCTCAGCAAAACCTTTTAATAGCTAGGGCCATACAAAAGTGGAACAGGCTGCTCTGAGACAGCAAATCCCCCTTCATTGAGAATCTATGCACTAATCAATGTTACAAATGTCAGCCTTGCCACTGCACTCCAGGCTCTATTTAGTATATATTAGGAAAGAGAGTTTTGTCTTAGTGTCCTTCCAAGTTATCCACCAAACAATCACCCCTTAGCTTTCCAAACACTTTTCTGCCAGTCCCTAGACTCAGTTTTGCTGGTCAGTGTTAGAACTACAGGGCAGAGTCTCCATGAAAAGAAGCTACACCTTCACAATAGTGCCAAAGGAGGTGTGAGAGCAGCAAGCCTTTCATAAGAAAAACCATTAGTTTACATTTCATGGCCTTATTTAGCTTACCAATACTTAAAAATAATTCTCCTTTGCTTTTGCTTCCGTATGTGTGGTAAAATTCCTTCAAAGGATACTCAGTCATTGGCCACAGTTTGTTATATAGCAGTAGATAACCAGAGTGTTTCTCTGCCTCTTTCCCCCATGCTGTTGACTTCCACAAGGCCAAGTCAGTTATCCTGTAGAATAATTCACATTCTTAATCTTCCCTGTGACTTCATTTAAGATGGCCACTCATTTAGTTATGTAAAAATCCAGGAGAAACTGAAATAATTTTCTTCAAGGGCTTAACTCTTAGCCAAAGGTTAATTTCTTTTGGCTTAGTTTGGGGATTAAGGGGCTGTGGGAGTCCTAGGGGTACAAAGATAAATAAGATAAAATTATTTTTCACAAAATTGCATTAAAGGTGAAATGGGCAGGAAGTGAAACCCCTTGACCTTGGCCCTAATGTTGTTATTTAATGATTTCTTTGGTCCACTTTGTCACCACTTCCACTCCACCATGTACCTGGGTTTGCCTTCTTCCAATTTTGCTTCTTCCAAAACAATTCCTCACACAGTGTGCATGATCTTTATAAAAATGTAAATTTGATCCCCCAGTTTTTAACAAGGCTTGGCATGGTTGGGTCCTTGTGTACTACTTCAACTTCAACTTGTACTTAATAAATTCTAGGTATACAGATACTAATTTAGTCGTACACAAATATTTCTGTAGTGACTACTATACAACATACATTGTATTAGATAAAAAAGAAAAATATTTTCCTTAAGGAACTTAATTAAGGTTTTGTTCCTTGAAAAAGCCCAGCTCTTTATTGTCACAGGGCCTTTGCACAAGCTATTCTGTCTTGATTGCTTTCTTTTCAATTCTCATTCCTTTTTTGACTTTCTATTTCATCAGGTATTTTATATATATATATATATATATATATATATA
>JAQQAC010008880.1:2183506-2212446 GCA_029783875.1 Phataginus tricuspis
ACACACACACACACACACACACACGTAATTTTTCTGTGTGTAATGTATCTGTCCCATAAGGTTCTGATCATGTTCTTTAGTCTGCCACTATATGCTTACAACTTCACATTATGTGCACTTACTGAAAGAATAAAGAATTTGGGTATATTTTTACTGAAAGATTCACTGATGACCAAATTTTCTGAATAGTCTGCTATTTATATTCTTTTATATGTACATTTTAGGGAAAAATAGAAAATGCTCCAAACTGTGATTTATGAGCTGTCGGATCAGCCACCAGACCTATCGTGTTCTTAGACAACTGATCAATCTGATAAATACCATAATGCAAAATTTATAGTTTTCAAACACACCACTGCTCTCCATGTGGTGCTAGTTTTTATAACAACGTAAGCATATAAAAAGTATATATTGTTCCAAATATTTATCAGCTTACAGTAATATGATTATAAGTAATGGGTGAGGGAAAAAATAACCCTGTACTGAACTGGACAAACAGGTTTCTGAGTTTATTAGAGTCCAAAGGTGGCAAAGGTATAGTTTAATAAACAGAGCAAAACCAAAAATTATTCAAAGAACAGTGGTGAAAGCACAGAAAGGGAGGTCCCATAATGAGAAATGTTTTTCTGTGGGGCAGTAGATGTTATACTCTTGACCAAGTAGTTGCAGGTCACAGGCTGCTGTGCCGGTTATAAAGGGACCAAATTAGAGACAATTAATGGTCTCTTATAGATCCAATCCCACTACTGGAAAGCAACTCCAAGCAAAGGCCCTATAGTCATAGCTCAGGAGCATATTTATTGTCCCCATGCACATAGAGTCCTTTTTGTTCTGCTAACAAATTATGCAGTGAATACAGAATATAGATTCACAACATATAGCACGTCTACACTAGATATAAGAAACAAAGATTTAAAACATCAAGGGTATGTTTTTATAAATGGCCAGTCCTTTGTGACAGGATAAACTGCCTAATGCAGTCTCAGCATACTGGGCTTCCACATAAGATTTTATTTGAAAAAAAGAGTTCTATTATTTTAAAATTTCTGAAAAGTCTTTGTGTAAAGGATGGCAGAACTTATACAAATACATTTGGATTTTTAAAAAAGTAGTAGTATTTCAAAATGCTTTAGTTGACTTGCATAAATAAGGCCAAAAATAATCACATATTCCATATCCCATGGCCTACAGATATAAGACACCCAAAACATAATATTTATTACTGTATTAATACATTAATGTATTGCTGACTTCTGGATTTTGCATTAATATATTAATTAATGTATTGCTGACATACAGATTTTGCTGACCTACAAACACTCCAAAGAGGTACATCTGAGTTTGGGGTGTTATCCTGGCCTTGAAAACTCCCCAAACTCTCCAAATCATTCTGTTTTGGAACTTAACACACATGACTAATGCATAACTTGTAAAAAGGGCTGGCTTGCACATTACACAGCTAGGATAACACAAACTTTGCCTACACTGATGATATACTATTAAACTGTTTGCAGCTATGACTTCTGTTTGTAGGACCCTATTTCTGATTTTGGCTCCACTTCTGCCTAATGCTTAGTGATACTTTTTTTCTTAAACATAACTTTTTCCCCTAAAACTTTTGTAAATCATCATTCTGTTTTGAATTAAAGATAATATATTTCCTAATTCCTTCTTCCTCTAACATAACTTTATCAAACACAAATGTGAATAATTTATTCCCAATATAAGGTTTTAAGAAGTAGACTAAGTACTGAGAGGTCAAGAAATCACTTCAAGTTAGTAAATTATTGAATACAAAGACTGAATAAAGACAGGACTTAAACAACTTGGACTCCTCAACATAAACCAACCCTTCAGTGGCTCCCCCTCTTCTAATCAGGTCTCCAAACTTTCTGACCATGTACCATTCATTGGCTTCCTAGAGTGAGCATGACGAAGGACCACCACTTAGGTTGCTTAACCAACAGAAAATTATGTTTTACAACTTTGGAGGCAAGAATCCGAAATCAAGGTGTTAGTACAGTTAGTTCCCACTGAGGGTGTGAGGAAGAATCTATTCCAGGCCTCTGTGCCTCTCCCCTAGCTTCTGATGGTATGCTGGCAATCATGGAGTTCTTTAGCTTGTAGAAGCATCAAGCCAAACTCTGCCTTCACCTTCACGTGGCGGTCCCCATTTTATAAGGACACCAGTTATACTGTATTAGGGTCCACTCTACTCTGGTATACCACTTTAAGTTAATAACATCTGTGATGACCCTAATTCCAAATAACATCACATTCTGAGATACCAGAGATTAGGGCTTTTACATGAATTTTGAAATCAACCAATAGCACACCACAATATGTATATATTTATTTATTATTTACATCCAGTACTGCAATAAGGATTACATACATTATAACTCCTACATAATTAGAAATTTTAAAAAGATAAGGCAAAGGTTAAGTATGCTTAAAAGTAGTAATATTTTCTTTCTGAACCCTGACAGTTTGCCTTGCACAATCCCTGGATTACACACAGCTCACCAATCTTGAGCATAAAATCAAGCTCTCTGGCTTGACACAATCAACCTTCCTTGACCTGCATTCTGCTTACTCTGCAGGCCTGTCTCCTGTCTTTCTGAACATATCTGGCATTCCAACCAGTCTGAACTATTTGCAGTTTCCCACATTTGCTAGGCTGTTTCTTGGTTCGATAATTCTGCACATGCTGTTTCCTATTTCTGGAATGCCAGAAATTCTCTTTGCTTCCTGTGAACACATGGTGAACTCCTAATCATTTTCTGAAACTCAGCTCAAATGTCATCTCCTCTGGGAAGCCTTCACTGACTGCTCTAGGCAGCATGAAGCACATTCTCAGCAGATGTAGCACCTTGTTAACATCTCTATTACTGCAAATTTCTGTTTACACATACAAGTCGGACTGAACTGATATTTAACCATTCTTGGCCCTCAAAAAAAGCAATTTCATCTGATTCAACTTAATACTTAATTAGACAAGTCCACTGAGAGCAGGAACTGTGTTTTATTTGTTTTTGTATTTCCAGTGACCAAAATCAGTCTGACATAAATGCTTAATAGATGCTTCTTAAAATTAAGGAAAGGCTTACTTACTGTGATACCACAAGTATTCCACTTTCAGATGCTCCTTTTCAGGAATGGGGAATTGATCCCTCCTATAAGAATTGCCATTGGCCAAAGAATAAAACACCTAGTATATAAAGAATGGAGGAGGAAGAATAAGAAGGGAGACAAATAAGAATCATCAGACTGTGTTTACAATAACTTAACAAGAAAGTTAAGTTAGACTGTTAGATAGTAGAGAACCTACCCTTGAACCTTTGGTAACCACGAACCTAAAGCCAGCAATGGCAATTAGTACATATCTATCGATAATCACCCTAAATGTAAATGGACTGAATGCACCAATCAAAAGACACAGAGTAACAGAATGGATAAAAAAGCAAGACCCATCTATATGCTGCTTACAAGAGACTCACCTCAAACCCAAAGATATACACAGACTAAAGGTGAAGGGATGGAAAAAGATATTTCATGCAAACAACAGGGAGAAAAAAGCAGGTGTTGCAGTACTTGTATCAGACAAAATAGACTTCAAAACGAAGAAAGTAGCAAGAGATAAAGAAGGACATTACATAATGATAAAGGGGTCAGTCCAACAAGAAGATATAACCATTTTAAATATATATGCACCCAACACACGAGTGCCGGCATATGTGAAACAAATACTAACAGAATTAAAGGATGAAATAGACAGCAATGCAGTCATTTTAGGAGACTTCAACACACCACTCACTCCAAAGGACAGATCAACCAGACAGAAAATAAGTAAAGACACAGAGGCACTGAACAACACACTAGAACAGATGGACCTAACAGACATCTACAGAACTCTACACCCAAAAGCAACAGGATACACATTCTTCTCAAGTGCACATGGAACATTTTGTAGAATAGACCACATACTAGGCCACAAAAAGAACCTCAGTAAATTCAAAAATAATTGAAATCCTACCAACCAACTTCTCAGATCACAAAGATATAAAACTAGAAATAAACTGTAGAAAGAAAACAAAAAGGCTCATAAATACATGGAGACTTAACAACATTCTCCTAATTAATCAATGGGTTAACAACCAAATCAAAACAGAAATCAAAGAATATATGGAGACTAATGACAACAACAACACAAAGCCACAACTTCTATGGGACGCAGCAAAGGCAGTTCTAAGAGGAAAGTATATTGCAATCCAGGCCTATATAAAGAAGGAAGAACATTCCCAAATGAATAGTCTAAACATACAATTACTGAAACTGGAAAAAACAAATGAGGCCTAAAGTCACTAGAAGGAGGGACATAATAAAGATCAGAGAAGAAATAAATAAAATTGAGAAGAATAAAACAATAGAAAAAAAATCAATGAAACCAGGAGCTGGTTCTTTGAAAAAATAAACAAAATAGATAAACCCCTAGCCAGACTTACTAAGAGAAAAAGAAATTCTACACACATAAACAGAATCAGAAATGAGAAAGGAAAAATCACGACGGACCCCACAGAAATACAAAGAATTGTAAGAGAATACTATAAAAAATCTATATGCTAACAAGCTGGAAAACCTAGAAGAAATGGACAACTTCTTAGAAAAATACAACCTTCCAAGACTGACCAAGCAAGAAACAGAAAAACTAAACAGACCAATCACCAGCAATGAAATTGAACCGGTAATCAAAAAACTACTCAAGAACAAAACGCCTGGACCAGATGGATTCACCGCTGAATTCTACCAGACATATAGAGAAGAAATAACACCCATTCTCCTTAAAGTTTTCCAAAAATAGAAGAGGAGGGAATACTTCCAAACTCATTCTATGAAGCCAGCATCACTCTAATACCAAAACCGGGCAAAGACCTCAGCAATATAGAAAATTACAGACCAATATGCCTGATGAACGTAGATGCAAAAATACTCAACAAAATATTGGCAAACTGAATTCAAAAATACATCAGTACTATCATACACCATCATCAAGTGGGATTCATCTCAGAGATTCAAGGATGGTACAACATTCAAAAATACATCAACATCACCCACCACATCAACAAAAAGACGAACAAAAACCACACGATCATCTCCATAGATGCTGAAAAAGCATTTGACAAAATTCAACATCCATTCATGATTAAAACTCAACAAAATGGGTATAGACAGCAAGTACCTCAACATCATAAAGGCCATATATGACAAACACACAGCTAACATCATACTTAACAGCAAGAAGCTGAAAGCTTTTCATCTAATATCGGGAGCAAGACAGGGATGCCCACTCTCTCCATTGTTATTCAACATAGTACTGGAGGTCCTAGCCACGGCAATCAGACAAAACAAAGAAATACAAGGCATCCAGATTGGTAAAGAAGAACTCAAACTGTCACTATTTGCAGATGACATGATATTGTACAGAAAAAACCCTAAAGACTCCACTCCAAAACTACTAGAACTAATATCTGAATTCAGCAATGTTGCAGCATACAAAATTAACACACAGATATCTATTGCTTTCCTATACACTAACGATGAACTAACAGAAAGAGAAATCAGGAAAACAATTCCATTCACAATTGCATCAAAAAGAATAAAATAGCTAGGAAAAAAACCTAATGAAGGAAGTGAAAGGCCTATACCCTGAAAACTACAAGACACTCCTAAGAGAAATTAAAGAGGACACTAACAAATGGAAATGCATCCCATGCTCTTGGCTAGGAAGATAAAATAATTGTCAAAATGGTTATAGTACCTAAAGTAATCTACAGATTCAACGCCAATCCCTATCAAAATACCAACAGTCTTCTACAATGAACTGGAACAAATAATTCTAAAATTCATATGGAACCACAAAAGAACCCGAATAGCCAAAGCAATTCTGAGAAGGAGGAAAAATACAGGGGGAATTACATTCCCTGACTTCAAGCTCTACTACAAAGCCACAGTGATCAAGACAATTTGGTATTGGCACAAAAACAGACCCACAGACCAGTGGAACAGAATAAAAATCTAAACATTAACCCAAACATATACAGTCAATTAATATTTGATAAAGGAGCCTTGGATATACAATGGGGAGATGACAGCCTCTTCAGCAGCTGGTGTTGGAAAAACTGGACAGCTACATCTAAGAGAATGAAACTGGATTACTGTCTAACCCTATACACAAAAGTAAACTCAAAATGGATCAAAGACCTGAATGTAAGTCATGAAACCATAAAACTCTTAGAAAAAAAACATAGGCAAAATCTCTTGGACATAAACATGAACGACTTCTTCATGAACATCTCTCCCCGGGCAAGGGAAATTAAAGCAAAAATGAACAAGTGGGACTATATCAAGCTGAAAAGCTTCTGTACAGCAAAGGACACCAGCAGTAGAACAAAAAGACATCCTACAGTATAGGAGAATATATTCATAAATGACATATCCGATAAGGGGTTGACATCCAAAATATATAAAGAGCTCACGCACCTCAACAAACAAAAAGCAAATAATCCAATTAAGGAATGGGCAGAGGACATGAATAGACACTTCTCCAAAAAAGAAATTCAGATGGCCAACTGGCACATGAAAAGATGCTCCACATCGCTAATCATCAGAGAAATGCAAATTAAAACCACAATGAAATATCACCTCACACCAGTAAGGATGGCCAACATCCAAAACACAAACAACAAATGTTGGTGAGGATGTGGAGAAAAGGGAACCCTCCTACACTGCTGGTGGGAATGCAAAGTAGTTCAACCATTGTGGAAAGCAGTATGGAGGTTCCTCAAAATACTCAAAATACAAATACCATTTGACCCAGGAATCCCACTCCTAGGAATTTACCCTAAGAATGCAGCAGCCCAGTTTGAAAAAGACATATGCACCCCTATGTTTATCGCAGCAGTATTTACAATAGCAAAGAAAGGGAAGCAACCTAAGTGTCCATCAGTAGATGAATGGATAAAGAACATGTGGTACACATATACAACCGAATATTAATCAGCCATAAGAAGAAAAGAAATCCTACCATTTGCAACAACATGGATGGAGCTAGAGGGTATTATGCTTAATGAAATAAGCCAAGCGGAAAAAGGGAAATATCAAATGATCTCACTCATATGTGAATTATAAGAACAAAGAAAAAAACAGAAAGAACAAAACAGCAGCTAACTTCCAGAACCTAGGAACGGACTAATAGTTACCAAAGGGAAAGGGACTGGGGAGGATACGTGGGAAGGGAGGGACAAGGGGGAAAAAGGAGCATTACGATTAGCAGATGTAATGTTGGGGGTGCACGGGGAGGGCTGTACAACTCAGAGAAGACAAGTAGTGATTCTGTAGCATCTCACTGCGCTGATGGACAGTGACTGTAATGGGGTTGGTGGGCGGGCTCTGATGAAGGGGGTAGTTTAATAACTATAATATTGCACATATAATTGTAGATTAATGATACCAAAATAGATTATATATATAAAAAAAAAGAATAGCCATTGGCTTAAGCTTAATTGGCTTTAGTTTAACAGTACTTTGAACTATTTTTTCTTGCTTTTGCATCTGTATGTGTCATGTCTTCAAAAAGGACAGTTATTTTTTAAAAATAGTGAAAAAGAGGAGAAAGCTACCCTACGTATTGTTTGGTGACCAATGTCAAAGTGTTTTACGATTTTACTTTCAAAATTTATGCTTTCAGGTAAAAAAAAATCAAATAGGAATAGAAATAGGAGAGCTAAGTAAAAAGGTCAGTTGTGTAAAATGAGTATGACATTTTAAATTCCAACAATTTTTTAGTAACAGCAAAGGTAAATCCAATTTCAAAATTTCAAATTTTTCTTAATATTATTCACTTTGAAGAAAAGCTGTTAATAACTGCAATAGTGTTTAAGTATTACATGGGCAGTGAAAAGGCAAATGGGTCCTGCAAGGCAGACTATTGAGCTGAAGTTAGGAAGCAGTACCTTATGATGCTTGTGAGCAATTAGGAAATAAGACCTGGTTATGTGGCCATTTTTCAGTTTCCTCAGGAAAACCCTTAAGTCAGTAAGTTGTGTTCGCTGACTCTTCAGTAGGCTAAGGCAGTCACAAGCAGTACCTTTCACAATCTTGCTCTGGCCTGTTTTAGACAGGCCTCTCCTCTTATGCTACTTCATGTCCTTTATTCTTGAACTACAGTGAACTTTCCACAAAGAACATACAACATTTAACATATCACTATTCCATATCTTTTTCCAATTGCTCTTTTCTCTGCTTTGAAAATCCTTCTCTATCTTCTTTGCCTTCTAATGTTTAAAAATTCAGCTCAAATATTATCTTCTGTGGAATACTTTTCATTTCTCCAGCTTGACTTGTTGAATCTGCCTTTTGTGTTTTCACTGTACATAGTTCATGCCATCATTGCATTATTTTAACCAGAGTGCCATAATTCCTTTGTTGAAGTCTATCTTCTCCAATATACCATCACAGTGCCAAGAACATTACAGACACCCAATGCTATTTATTGTATGAATCAATGAGTAAGAAATGAGACAACAGTTCTGGATAACAAAGCACCAGTGAAAAGCTTATTGGAAACAGATCTTGTAACTAGAGAGTAAGGTCTGTCTGCTCCATGAGGACAGGGACCATGTTTGCCTTGTCTACTGCTATATCCCAGCTCTTAGCCCACCTCCTGGCACCATGTGGCAGCTGAAAAGGTATTTACTAACTAAGCACTTTTATGTGGAAAATAAGAAAAAGGAGACAATCTAATAATTACTTAAAGATAAACTGGAGAAGGGAATCCAAATTAGGTCATAAGAGAAGCACATCTAGCATTAAGGGTAAGTATACTAAGGAAAAAACAAACTATAGAAAATAGTAACAACATTAGCAAAAAACAAAAAACAACCTGAACCTAGAGCAGTCATAGACATTACTAGTCTGGTGACAAGTAAAAATAATGGTGTCCTTCATACCTGCAAAAAGATTTGTATTATTTGCCACTGCTGTATTTGTGTCTTTCTGTTTAATGCCTCTACCTGGGACATCAGAAGTGGTATTTAATCCCCAAACTCATTTATTTATAAGCACAACACATTATGACTGCATTCCTGATGTTTATATTGGCACATATGCTTGTTTTCTTATGATAATCATTGAAACACTTCACTTGGCATCATCATCAAACAGTATTTAAAAGGCCTCTGTGTCTCTCATACCTATGCCTGTGTACTTGACAGTTCACTGGGAAGAAGTTCACTGAATGTCCACACTACTCACACTTTTGACCTAAATCAAGGCAAGGTACACTGGCACTATTTGTAAACTCAGTTGGCAAGATTAAGGCTTCGGGGCAAACTCCATCCAAAGTTATAAGAAATTTACAAATAGAAAGCTTGTCCTTTTTGCCTGGCACTTGTACTTGCCCATTTATGTTGGCAAGGTTGGATTTGGCAAACCTTAACCGTGACACCAGGTTTCATGCCTTGGTATTGGCAGTTTCCAGGTACCTGACCTGAGCCTACTTTTTCTGTCCTCTTTCACTAGCAGATGTAAAACTCTGCATGACATTAGTCTAGCACTTAGTAATTTCCATTCATTGAAATAAAATACAAGGACTAAAGGAGGAAAAGACTAGGATTAAATCCTAAAACTCAGAATTACAATGTAAAAAGATTTACTTATAGCTTGGGTTAGATTTAAAAGTTAACTAGAAAAGTGGCTATTTATTTGATGGTTCTTTAGTTTAGCTGTGTTAATTATATGTCTATTGTTCAATCAAATGGTATATAAGTAGTTATGCCTCAGAGGGGAATCAAGAAGAGCCAGCACTTGAATCTGAGGCAAGATACATGTGTTAGTTCCTAGCCTTATACATAAATTATACAGACAAGCTTTTCAAAGTAGAATCCGTGAAACTAAAATAGTGACATAATAACTTTGAGTCACAGTTTTGTAATTTCCTGGCTCTCTTGACATGGGTGGTATTTGCACAAAATGACTCTTCTAACTGTGGGTCACCCCCCCTTGGACCCTGTTAGACCTGCTTTAAGATGTTCAGGTTACCTGACTTTCTCTGGGCACTGGATGATAGTGTCTCTTGTAGATCAAGCCACTGTTTATATAGGTCTGTCTGTCTCAGCCCTCTCACACTCTCACTCCTTCCCCTAGAAATACTCCTGGCCTACTCTTTTCTGTGAGATAAAAGCACTTGTGTCTACCAGTGCCCTAAAAAACGATGCATGTATATTTTCTGAAGATAACAATTTAATTAACTGAAACTTCTAAAAAGGTCTTATTAATGTTTGGATTTAAAATTTTGATGCTTTAGACTTTTGTTTCCTCTTACAAGATAGGAAGTTAGAAACTGGTTTAGTCAGAATGAACATGGAATTCCAGCTTAGTTTTGGAAAATGCCTTGCAAGACTTGTCAAAGCATGCGATGAAGGGAAATGTCCATGAATGGCTTACATGAGGCACCTAGTAAATATTATCCCCCTATGCACAGTGATGGTCTGAGAGTGTGGCAGAAACCATGAAGCAGAGAACAGTTATTCTGGATGTATTTTCCTATTCAAGAAGTAAAGGTTATGTGGTAAAGAAAATTCACAAATTGGGTACAGGGTTGGGTTTTCAATCTAGACAGTCTATGAGTTTATCATTTTTCTTTACACCCTTTGGCACACCTAGGTTTCCAGGTTATGATATACTTTACTGTCTACATAACAGTTCTTAATTAAAACAATTCCCTCTTTTCACAGAACTGCCTAGAACTACAAAACATGCTTTTCTTTTTATTTAGGGATTTACAACATTAAATAAGGCTCCTATCACACATTTTATAGGTTTCCTATTCCTTTCTTAAAATAGGTTATCAAAATGATCTGATGTCCTTCCATACAAAAATTCTGGAAGCAAGATTTAATCCCAGAAGAGACATCTATAAATGGTTTCTATTTACTCAACTTGGTCCCTTTTTCTCTACCTTCCTCCTGCTTTGTGGTTGCTACTATCTCTCCAATGACGCCTTTAAACACTGGCTGCTCCCTTACCCAGAATTTTCAACTTCACTTTCCCTTAGTTCGCTCTCCTTCCACTGAACTTTCGTACATACTCAACTGGAAAGAAGGCTGGGGTTGAACAAGTGCTAGGCCTTATTTGTTGTAAAATGATATTACTGGTAAGAGGTGAGAATTCAACTCATCTGAAATGTTCACAAAGAAAATATAAGCTGAGAGCTGTCAGTCTTGATCGTTCCCACCCTTTTTCACCCTTACCCCAATCCAGGCAGGAAAGACAGAGAGAAGGGCAAAGAGGCTAAGTACCCCCCGACACCTTAAAGGAGCTGTCCTGAAAGCCTCACTCAAAGACTCCCATGGCATCATTGCCATCCCTAAGAGTACAGGAAGCTCGGCAAACACATTGCAACCTGAATGAAATACAGGTTCGGGGAAACATGTGAGTCTGAAGTGCTTTTGACATCTCTGTAGAGATGCTGAGTAGTCAGATCACACACACAGGGGAGCAGTCAGGTTTACAGATGTACACTCATGAGCTGTTACTGTAAAACCAATTTTTTGAAGTCATAGGCATTTTTGAGATTGGCCAGAAAAAAGAGTAATATGAAGGAAAAAAAAGCTCTTGAATAATGTGAGGGGAAAAAAAGGGCCTCCATCATTTAGTAATGTCTGCGAAGAAGAGGATCCTGTAAAATATTGTGAGGAGCAAATATGATGAGTCTGAAATGTTTCTGAGATAGCTAGTTGAACTGATAGTGGCAGTTGAATTTAACAGATAATTCTCTCCTACTGTCCCCACATCCATACTTAATTAAAAAAAAACATTTTGTGTACTATATGACTAAACAAATGCTATTAGGGTACTTTAATTTTTTTTCTTCTAACCTGATATAATAATTAATTGCCTTTTATTAACTAGAGTTACTTTAATTATTTCTATATGCAATACTTTTATTTACAACAGAATAGTATTTCTCAACTCTGGGACCTCAAATAGGTTCTTTTCTATTTTCTAAATTTAAACTAAATTTAATGATTATAATCAGGGTGAGATAAAGGATTTACATAATTATTACAGAGCCCATTATTGGCGAATATCAGAAAAATGAATGAAAAATCTATGGTTTAGTGGGTTCTCATATTACCTATGTATGTAGGGATTTCAAATTTGATAGGAATCTTATTTGCCACAGAAAGGGCAATATGCAATGTTAGGCAGCTTAATATGTTTTCTTTTCTATGATTAATTCCAGTAGTTCTTTTAACAGGTTAAGTGTGGATGAATGGTGTGTTTGTTGGTCTACAGGCTTTTTACTCCAATAGTATAATAGCCGGTTTTCAGATACATACAAAGAGACGAGCCTTAGACACTATGTTCTGTTCCAGTGGTAGAGCTCTTTCTGAAGTTTACTCAGAGTTGCTTAATTCCAAGGTTCTGAAGACAGGTACTGAAGAATCAAAACTGACGCTCTTATTACTGTCACTATTTTATCTATTATCCAAAGAGACCTTTCTTCCTAGAGGACAGGATTATGTTAGTGTTTTTCTTATAGCCCTGACCACCCCATATGAGGCATAACACCACATAAAATCTCATGCTATAAACTTGGTGCTCTTTCACCTGTTCAGATCTGTAGGTAGAGCTATTCTGCTGGGTCTTGTAAGTCATATTAAGGGTTTTGTTCTTTATCCTAAGAGCAATGGAAGCCATCAATAGGTGTGAAGCAAGGAAAGTGACATGATCTAGGTTTTGAAAAGAGCATTCTGGTGGAATGGAAAACAGATTTGAGAAAACTAGAATATAAGGAAACCAGAAAAAAGATTAGTGTAGTCATCCAGGAGAGAGGGGGTAGTACCTGAAAGAGGGTGCCAACAAGGCCGATGGAGACAAGTGGATGGTTTCAGTGTGAGCAGAGATTAAGCCAACAGGAATTGGTGATGGTGGTGGAATTCTCTATTTCAATGTTAGGAATGATCTAGTTGTAAAGGAATGGCTGACCACAGGGGAGAGAAAACAGACAATTATTCATGTTTTATAACAGTATTGCCCTTAGATCTGGTAATGATCCTTCTCCTGCTGCAAAAGGCAAGGAATCCATGAGGTCAAGTGGCCATGACTGTCTGGAGCCTGCATTCTCATTTAGACTGGCTAGATCTAAGGGTGGCGAGAGCTGCCGATTACACATCACTATGTGCAGGAACTGAGGGTGTAAACATAAGATGGGACATTTAGGGTGCCTGCATGCCTGGTCCCTTCTGGTGTGGTGGGTGAAGAAGGTGGGATGGGAAGAGAACTGGTATAGTCTGAGGACTCTAGAAGTCAGAAAGCTCTAAATTTAAACATGGCCTAAGAGAAAGAAAACAAACAAAAAATAAACATGATCTTCCAGATAATTATTTAAGTAGATTAGTCAAGGTAGTAGAGTAGAATATATTTTTTATAATAGTTTGTTATCTTGAGTTGTACCTTAAATATTTAGACATATGGTATTTGACCCTTCACAGCCATACTCTTGCCTAGGCTCTGCAAATTTAGGGTCAGGCCTGGTAAAAGTGTATAACAGTATAAAAGAATACAGTATTAGGAATAAGAAATTCACCCAGGTGAGAGTACACTTTATCTGGGTCCTTGCGAAGTCAGATTTTCCAGACTTCAGTGCGGAGGATGAGAAAATAAATGGGGCAAGTTACCAGGCCACGATGCTAATTATTTGAAACACTTTTCTATATCTAGAGGGTTAACAATTAAGAAGATATTTTAACTGTAATAGTTTTGGTGAGATTTTGAGAAGCTTCTTGAATACAGCATAAGTTTAGAGCCAGAGGAGACCTTAGAGATCACATGATCAAATTTACTCACTCAGCAAATAAGACAGAAGTTCTGACAGATGAAACCCTCTGACTGAGGTCTCAAAGCTAGTTGGTAGCAGATGATTTCCAGCCCCATCCACTCTTCCACCAGGGTTACTTTACATGAAGATACCTGCTGCCAGTCAATTCCAACAACAATTTTCATTTGCTTTCATCATGTATTTAAAAAAGTAAATACCTTCATTACTTTAAAAAGTTTAGGCACCTAAAAAAATTCTATAAATCAGTATTAAAATTTGACTCCAAAGAGTCTAAAATAAAAGCAATTAACAAAAAAGGAAAACCAAAATAAGTAATTCTTACTTCATGAGGTTGCAAGAATTGGTAATCCTTCAAAGTTATTTTTAACTGTTTTCCATAAAGTTATAGGCAACTTGGAGCTTCTTTTTTTTTTTATAATTTATTTTGGTATCATTAATCTACAATTACATGTGCAATACCATGGTGATTAAACTACCCCCTTCATCAGGTCCCCCCCACCAACCCCATTACAGTCACTGTCCATTGACTTAGGGCTTCTTTAGGACTCAAAATATACCCTCACTGGTCATCTCCTGATTTGTCTACTTTTATTTTTACATCTATTCCTTGACTTTTTGATCTATGTAAGACCTTAAGGGTTAAATAAAAATTTTACTCCTCTTATTGGTTGCAATGTGAACCATCTTCCCAAATTCCTTATTTCCTAAGCTAGAAACTAAAGCATACGTTTACAAAACATCGAACACTCAGGGTACTAACTAAACGTTAAAATAACACTTTAAAAATCATTTGGAAACATCTGTAAATATCGTTAACGGATTTTTTTTGGGGGGGCGTGCAGGCTAATATTAGTTATAATAGTTGTAGTAAGATTAAAATCTTTCAGGGTCCAATCACAAAAGTTAAAAAAAAATTCTCCAGGTAGAGTCTTACCTTCAAATCTGAAATTTCTAGGTTTGGAGAAGTACATCACCCACAAAGCCTTATAGTTGACGATTTCAGCAACAGTAACGTATCTTGTCAGGACACAATGTGATTTTTAGTTCTTCCCTTCAGTCAACTACTGAGTAACAGAAGGAAGGGCTTAATTCCCGGCAAAATCGCCTCAGTGATGAGCTCTGCGAAATTCGGTTCTCCGAGCGCGAAGAGTAAGGGAGGGCCTCTAGGGATCCTAGAGAAAAAGGAAGAGAAAATGATACAAGACGATGTTGTCAAGGCAAAGAAGAGCACGACCTGGGCCGGAACAGATTTGGGTTCAGGTTTGGGAGTTCTTGCTGGACACTCACGGGGCACCCGCGGTCACACCGGCAAATGAAAGACCCTCCCTTCGCAGCTCTCTCGGCCACTAGCCGCTCCCCGCGGACCTGTGACCTCCAAAATTAGTCCGCCTTGAAATCCCGCCTCCCCGGCTTCAGATTTGCACCTTTGATTGGCTCGAAGAAGGATCCGTCAGCGTAGCTCGCCCATTGGGGGGCCAGGCCGATGGCCCGGCCGCTCCGCCCCTCGCGGAGGGCCCGCCCCCGTCCTGCTCCCGGGAGCCGAGAAGAGTAAATACAACAGGAGCGCAAAATGGCGGAGCCACTGAACCCAGTGCGCGGCTCTGCGGCCGCCGCAGTGGCCTCGGAGAAAGAACCGTTTGGCAAGCTGCAGCCTCCCTCCCGGGACACACCGGGTCCTGTGTCCGCCAAGAAGGTCCGGACTGAGGAGAAGAAGACGCCGCGCAGGCTGAACGGGGAAGGAGGCAGCGGCGGGAACAGCAGGCAGCTGCAGCCGTCCGTGGCACCGCCGCCTCAGAGCTATGGCAGCCCGGGGTCTTGGAGCTTCGCCGCTCTGTCTGCTGCCCCCTCACCGTCCTCTGCTCGGGGCACTTTCTCTTTCTCCGCTGGCACGGCCATCCCCTCCTCAGCCTCCGCTTCCTCGCCGCAGCCAGTGCCGCGCAAACTGCTGGTGCCTCCTGCGCTGCTGCACGCTCAGCCTCACCATCTCCTGCTGCCGGCCGCCGCCTCGGCCAGCGCCAAGCCGCGCAGACCCAAGGAGAAGCGAGAGAAGGAAAGGCGGAGGCACGGCCTCGGCGGGGCCGCCCGGGAAGAGAACGGGGAGGTGAAGCCGCTGGCGAGAGGTGGGTGCCGACGGCGGGAAGGCGTGGGGAGGGCGCCCCGGTGCCCTCCACTCCCTCGCGCCCGCGGGGCCCGGACAAGGGGAGCGCGGAGGCCGCGTGCGCAGCTTGGAGGGGGCGGGAAGCGTCTGGTTCTCCGCGGGCGATTTTACAGCCCCGCGGGGACAGGAAATGGAGCCTGCAATTTCGGTTGCAGCGAGAGGAATGGCCGAAACTCTTATTTTCTGTATATCGTTTCTGGCACCCAGTTAGTGCACTGCAGGATTTATAGAATTTGGTGTAGAGGACCCGCCTAGGTGTGTTTGGCTACCGAGGGAGATGGGAGGGAACGGAACGGGGAAAGGTTTGGTCTTTAAAAGATGCTAGACCGTTTAGACGTGATCACGAAATTCATTTGTGAGACGGGCTCCAACGCTAGAAAATCCTGTCAAAAAAGGGGGGGTTGTGGAGAGCTTTGGCGTCAACTGGAAGCTACCAGAGGCCTGAGCTTTTCATCCGTATTAGGGAAATGAGGTAGTGTGCAAGGCCCGACGTGTGCTGTTTCATAAGGTACCCTCCCTCCACCCTCCTCTCGCTCCGTATTCTGAAGTGTTTTGAGTGGTCCTGTTTAAATACCACCCTTCAGAAAGAATTTGCAGCCATATTACTTTTTCCTGCAGCAAATGCTAAAATCAAGAGCGTTGACGTTCTGGCCAGATCAAGTGGCTGCAAAATGTTTTAGCATCAGAAAAAGGCAAATTCTTAAGCGTCCTTTTCAGACGCGGCTAGACAGTTTTCTTTTAGTGTGTAGGTTAGTCATATAGTTTTCAGAAAGTGGTTCTTTAAAGTAGATGGTGCTTTCTAGTTAGCTATGGATACATAATGATCTGACAGTGCGTGGTTCATCCTGGAGACTCGTTGAAGTGTAGATCTTTATGTGATCAGAAGCTTCAAGCACATAATGATCTGTATTACAGATTTATATTTATACGCAGTATTAAAGCATATTTATTTGTTTTTTAGGAAAATGAAATGTCAAGCTGTTTTATGGTTGCTCAAAGAATGGTAGCATCGATCAAATGAAAAATTCTCTGTATATTTGAATTAGAACGGCTGTTTTCACAATATTTAAAAATGTTGCAGGGTGTGCAGTAACCGTTTACTTCTTCCTTGATGTTTTGCCTGTAGTAAAGCTTTGACATTTAAGCCTAGCCATCAGGTACTGTGGTAACATAGTAAAGATCTCTCAGCTTTGGAGAAAGTGTTGCTTGGAACAGTGGTTTTGAGCATGGCATTTATACTACTTTTAGTCTGGAAGTTTAGGTAGTTACTATTTAAAAAGCTACTTTGTTTTAATGGTTACATTTTAAGTTACAAGTGCCTGGAGTCTCTGCGTTTGCAGCTTGTGTATCAGTCTTAACTTGTAATATGTAAACAGTGTATTTGTTCTTCTCAGTTCTTTAAGGAAGTAAAATAGTATAACATTGTCGGTGTATTGGAATGCTGAAAATAAATTTCTTTAACAATTCTAACTTAAAATTTGGAGCATAGAAATGGCTCTTAAAGAGGATTTTTTTCTGGTCTTTTAAATTACATTTAGAATTCTTTTGAAGGCTACAGCTTACATTATTAAGCCTGAATATAAGCATTGATAGCTTTTCATTAAAATATGGGGAAGGTGTTTTCCCATGACCTGTGCAGGTTTTTTTGAATAGTGAGTAGATTTTAGCAATATTGAAGACTTTCATTTTTTTTTTTTACAGAAATGCTGCTTTTTTCTTGAGGAAAATTAATCAAAGAAAAGGATTGTTTTTCATTGTCTTGATGGTAAATTTAATGGTGAAACTCATTCCTTTTAATTTGGGAAATATAGCATATACTGAAGTTCAGATTTAACTGAATTGAGGTTCTGTTTTAATCAATTAAGATTCTTCAGCAACAGTTGTATTAAGATAGCAAGATTACATACATATATTCAATATAGATATAATTGCACATATAAAACTCCTAATTTGCAATAGAGTTCTCATTTCTCTGGGCTTTTTGTAAAAAAAAAGTCTTAGTGGATGGATAACCAAGTGTATGTTGTTTTACATATACCTCTTTTTAGTGTTACTCTAAGTTGGATAGTTTATGTGATAGCACATAGGTTACTTCAGTGACTCTCAGTTGTCATTGTTTGAACAATCTGAATTAGAGCCGGAAATTAATAATACGTCTATGCAAGGAAAATAGATCCTTTGCTAGAAAAACAGAAACAAAAACAAATCCAAAAGATCCAGTCCCCCAACTCCATTAAGTAGTTAAGCTCCTGTATTTATTCATAGTAAGTTTTTTTTGTTTAAACTAAAGCTGCTAAATTTTTACATTGACTACCATTCTAACAAATCATTTGGATTAAATGAAAATGTGTGAATGACAGGATTTGGCAGGGCATCTAGTAAACTTTATCTGAGTCAAAAGCATGATGATTTCTTTTTTTAATCCCATAATAATTAAAAGGTGGGTCAGTACAGATAGAGGAAGGCTCGTTAATACTAGATTTCAAAGTTAAGAGTGATGAACAGGAGAATTATAAAAGCATACCAGTCTAGGCCCATTTAGTATGATGGTTTATGCCTTACACACCTAAAACCTCTGAGGCCATCTAATCAACTGTAGCTGACTTGCGTGATAGCCTTACTCATCAAGAAAAAAATCAAACTTATTTCCTATAAAAAGAAAAAAGTGCAAAACATTTTTGGATTTTTAAAACTAGAACATAACCAGGTTTTGGTGCTTACAGAGGTAATCTGCATAGTTCACAGCCCATTTTCCTGAAAGGTTGAATAAATTATTAAATTGGTAAAGTGTGGAAGGTACAAGTGGACATGTACTGAAGGTATACAGCATTTAGAATTATAGAAAATAATGGAACAAGCGTATTATTGGATAACAAAGTGCTTTAACTGATTCCAGTAATCACTGAAATTTGTACAGATCATCTAATTTCGTTAGTGTTTTCACTTAGCATTTATTATTTTTTTCTCTCAGAATGACCCTTGAAGTTTCCCAAGACCAAAACCAAAGCATTTCACTGAATTTTTGCCTTGAAAGTGTAGTTATAGAATTTAAGTCTAATGAAAACAGAGCCTTTTCTTAGAATTGAATAGTTCGAGGTATGTAAATGTGATTTTTTAAAAGTATAGATGTTTGAAGATTTTTTTCAAACTACATTTTTCCACATCTTTCTAATATTCCACAGTTTCAGGTTAAATTTGGATTCCAAGTTTTGATCATTATGAGTAAATGTTTGTCACTACTGAGATGGTAGTTTCTTAAAATTACATTTCTTTGTGTAACCTTTTGCTTTTATGCCTTGTTATTTCATTTGTCTAGTTTTGTCTGGTAAAGTCTTTCTGTGCCCTCCAGCAGCTCCATAAAATACTTCTCAGTACAATTTTCCACATGGTCAAATCTGTCAGATAAACTTATCAGTTCCATTTGTTCCTGTAATCATCCCTTCTGTAGCTGTCCTTCCTGCTTCAGCCTGGATTATTTTTCCTTTAGGCCTGCTACAAAGCTGTCATTTTGGAACTTCCCTCCGCTGACATTCTGGGAATTTCTTTCACTTTTGTTGAGCCCTTTTCTCCTGGATCCTATGCCTGCCTTTCTGTTTATTCCTTCATTTTGGTTTCCTCTACTATTACTGTGAAAGAGTGCAGGGTAAATATATTTTGGGGAGTTTTGTTTTTATCTTCATACTTGACTGTTTGGCTGATGAGAGATTTCTGTACAGGAAATAATTTTCCCTCCAAAGTTTGGAGGGGTTCCCTTATTGCCTGGCTTCTGTTGTGGATGCTGTGAAATTTGATCTCTGAAAATTTACCTTTTGTTCTACTCTGGGATATTTCAACTCTTTACCTGAAGTGAACAATTTCAGCTATCTTAAAAAAAAAGTTTTATGGGTTTTTATTCTTTGTTCCTGTATTGTAGCATCTTGTTCCTGTTTCATGGGTGCTGCATCTTTGGTTATCTCTTCAAGGATATTAATAATAGATCCTCTGACATGTTCTGTTCCTTGCATGTTTTAGTTCCTCTAACTTTTTTTGTTTATTTTGGTCTTTTGGTTGGAGACTTTCTTTAGATCTGTGTGTTTCTTAACAGTTGATTCATATTCAAGAAAAAAAGTTCTATAGCTGATTGGAAACTCACTGGGCATGCATGAGCATGGCTTAGTGACTAATGAGGTCCCATAGTTTTTTGTTTTTTTTTTTTAATTTAAGTATCATTGATATACAGTCTTATGTTGGCTTCAAATATACAACACAGTAGTTCAATAGTTACCCATATTATTAAATGTTCACCCCTCTAGTGCAGTTACTATCTATCAGTGTAGAGAGATGTTGACTATATTCTCCATGTTGTACTACCATCCATGTGACCAACTTACATTATGATTGAGAATTTTTGTGCCCTTTATTCCCCTCAGACTCCCTGTCTACCCACCCCAACCCCTCCCCATAGTAACTACTAGTCACTTCTCAGTGTCTGTGGGTCTACTTCTGTTTTGTGTATTCTGCTTTGCTTTGTTTTTATATTCCATAAATAAGTGAAACCATAAGGTATTGTCTTTCTCCTCCTGGCTTATTTCACTGAGCATAATACTCTCAGGATCCATCCATGTTGTTGCATATGGCAGCATTTCTCCTTTTCTTAAATGTATAAATAATATACCACTGTGTATATGTACCACATCATCTTCTTTAACCATTCATCTATTCATGGACACTTAGGTTGCTTACATAACTTGGCTCTTATAAATAATGCAGCAGTAAACAGAGGGGTGCATATATCTTTTTAAATCAGAATTTTTTTTTTCATAAGGTAAATTCCTAGAAATGGAATTACTAAGTCAAATGGTATTCCTATTTTTAGTATTTTGAGGAACCTCCATACTGCTTTGCACAGCAGTTGCACCAATTGACATTTCCACCAACAGTGTAGGATGGTTCCCATTTCTCCACATCCTCACCAACACTTGTTATTTCTTGTGTTTTGGATAGTGACCATTCTAAGTTGTGTGAGGTGATACCTCAATGTGGTTTTGATGTGCATTTCCCTGATGATTAGCAATATGGAACATCTTTTCATGTGCCTGTTGGTCATCCGTATTTCTTTGGAGAAATGTCTGTTCACATCCTCTGCCAATTTTTTAATCAAGTTATTTGTTTTTTTGTGTGCTGAGACATATGAGTACTTTGTAAATTTTCAGATGAATCATTTACAAATATAATCTCCTATACTGTAGGTTGCCTTTTTGTTACACTGATGGTATCCTTTGCTGTACAGAAGCTTTTTAGTTTGATGTAGTCCCTCTTGTTCATTGCTGGAGGAGATGTGTTCAGGAGAAATTGTTCAGCTTATGTTCAAGAGATTTTTGCCTATGTTTTCTTATAAGAGTTTTATGGTTTCATATCTTACATTCAGATCTTTGATCCATTTCGAGTTTACTTTTGTGTATGGAGTTAGACAGTAATCCGTTTTCATTCTCTTACATGTAGCTGTCTAGTTTTTCCAATACCAGCTGTCTATTGAAGAAGCTGTCTTTTCCCCATTGTATATTCATGGCTCCTTTATCATATATTAATTGACCATATATGCATGTATTTATATCTGGGCTGTCTATTGTGTTACATTGATCTATGGGTCTCTTCTTGTGTCAGCACCATACTGTTTTGATTACTGTAGCTTTGTAGTGCACCTTGATGTCAGGGATTTTAATCCCCCAGCTTTGTTCTTCTTTCTCAGGATTGCTTTGACTATTCAGGGTCTTTTGTGGTTCCATATGAATTTTAGAACTATTTGTTCTGCTTCATTGAAGAAAGCTTGTTGGTATTTTGATAGGGATTGCATTGAATCTGTAAATTGCTTTGAGCAGGATGGTCATTTTGACAATATTAATTCTTCCTATCCATGAGCCCGGGATAGATTACCATTTTTGGTATCTTCTTTAATTTCTCTCATGAGTTATAGTTTTAAAAATACAGGTCTTTCACCTCCCTAGTTAGGTTTATTCTTAGGTATTTTATTCTTTTTGATAAAATTATAAATGGAATTGTTTTACTGATTTCTCTTTCTGCCAGTTAATTGTTAGTTTATAGGAATGCAACAGATTTCTGTGTACTGATTTTGTATCCTGCAACTTTGATGAATCCAATTATTAGTTCTAATAGTTTTTGGTGGAGTCTTTAGGGTTTTCTATGTAATAATATCATGTCATCTGCAAATAGTGACAGTTTAACTTCTTCCTTACCAATTTGGATGCCTTTTATCTCTTTGTGTTGTCTGATTGCCGTGGTTAGGACCTCCAGTACTATGTTGAATAAAAGTGATGGAGTGGGTATTCCTGTCTTGCTCCTGATCTTAGATGAAAAGTAAGCTTTTCACAATTAAATATGATTTAGCTGTGGTTGGGTTTGTTGTGTATGGCATTTATTACATTGAGGTACATATCTTCTGTAACCGTTTTGTTGAGTTTTTATCATGAATGGATCTTGAATTTTCTTAAATGCTTTTTCAGCATCTATTGAGATGATCATGTGGTTTTTATTCTTTTTTTTGTTAATGTGGTATATGATATTGTTTGATTCACGAATAGTATACCAGCCTTGCATCCCTGGAATAAATCCTGCTTGGCCACGATAGATGATCCTCTTGACGAATTTTTGAATTCAGTTTGCTGATAACTTTGTTGAGGATTTTTTAATTCCATGTTCATCAGGATACTGGTCTATAATTTTCTTTTTTTTCTGGTTTTGGTATTAGAGTGATGCTGGCCTCATAGAATGAGTTTGAAAGTATTCTCTTCTTCTACTTTTTTGGACTACCTTAGGAAGTATGGGTATTAGCTCTTCTCTAAATATTTGGTAGAATTCAGCTGTGAAGCTATCTGGACATGAATTTTTGTTTTTTGGGGAATTTTTGATTATCAGTTCAATTTTATTGTAATTGGTCAGGTCAGATTTTCTTTTTCTTTTTGGATCATTACTGGAAGGTTGTATTTTTCTAGGAATTTGTCCATTTCTTCCAAGTTGTCCAATTTATTGGCATATAATTTTTCATAGTATTCTCTAATAAGTCTTTCTATTTCTGTGGTATCCATTGAGACCATTCCTTCTCATTTCTGATTTTATTTGTTTACATTATCTTTTTTTCTTTATAAGTCTAGATATGGGTTTATCTACATTGTTTATTTTCTCAAAGAACCAGCTCTTGGTTTCACTGATTTTTTTTTTCTATTTTGTTCTCTATTTTATTTCTGCTCTAATCTTTAATTTGTCCCTCCTTCTACTAATTTTGAGTTTCATTTGTTCTTTTTCTAGTTTCTTTAATTTGTGTTTAGACTGTTTATTTGGGGTTGTTCTTGTTTCTTAAGATAGGCCTGTATTGCTATGTACTTTCATCTTGGAAGCACTTTTGCAGCATCCCACAGATTGTGGACTATCAAATTTTTGTTTTCTTTTGTTGCCATGTATTGCTTGATTTCTGTTTTAATTTGGTCATTAATCCATTGATAATTTAGAAGCATGTTATTTAGCCTCCATGTGTTTGTAGGGTTTTTTGTTTTCTTTGTCAGTTTTCTGTAAGTTATTTTTGTACAGTTTCTTTTTGTAAGTTATTTCTAGTTTCATACCATTGTGGTCCGAGAAGCTGCTTGACACAATTTAAATCTTTTTAAATTTACTGAGGCTCTTCTTGTGGTCTAGTATGTGACCTATTTTGGAGAACATTCCATGTACACTTGAGAAAAATGTTTGTCCTGCTGCTTTTGGGTGGAATGTTCTGTAGATATCTGTTACTTGTATCATCTGATCTAATGTATTGTTTAGTACCTCTCTTTCCTTAATTATTTTCTGTCTGGTTAGTCTGTCTTCATACTAAGATTTCACATCTTCCATTTTTTGTGGGACACCCCTGAGCGTGGAGCCACTCTGATTCAGTTTTGCTGGAGGCCATACCTCTTATTCCCTTAAGGAGAGAGAGAGAATGTGTGTATAGGGAGGAGTTGGGGGTTTCAGCCCTGTTTCCTCTTATAGCACCTCGTTTCTAAGCCTTTCTAGGGTACTACAGAGTAACTAGGATTGCTTGTCGTGATTATCTTATAGGGATTTATATTCACCTTTTTCTATTATGCTAAGTCATTTGCCATTGCACCACCAGTTTTCTATCTTTATACATTGTATTTCAGGTTACAATTACAGTATCTCCTTAATTACATCAAAGATGAAATTTATGTTTCTTTCTCTCCCTATTGTTTAGATATGTTTTTCAAGAGGAGATCTTAAAATATAGCCTTATTTTGATATATCCTTATTTGTGTGACATTAGTGAAGTCACTTAATCTTCTTGAACCTGTACTTATTGATTATATAGGGGTAACTTTTTTATAGTGTGGTTATTACAATTATATGAACCTGGAGTATTGTAGGCATTCATAAGGCATACTAATTTCTTCTCATCTAACATTGGAGACATTAGTTTCACTCAGATCATAGATAAGATAACCTGTATAGTTTTCCCATTGGTATCCTGGTTTCTGGGAATTTATGGTACGTGTGGTGATATAATCATACTAATTTTGAAAGGATTTTATATTTCAGAGGTTTAAAGTTATAGTAAATGTCATTAATTTTCATCATCCTCAAATAAATTGAACTGTAAAATTATGGATAAATACTTAAAGTAGGATATTGAAAAAATAATAATGCTTAATTTGTGTTAGAATAAAAAGAATTATGATGAAATACTGTGGTTTATATAAAACCTTTTTGTGTATATGAGATTAAGGGAAGTCGATAATAAAAGTGCATTCTTACCAGCTAAACTAATATTTTTATAGCTTCTAACATTTTCATTTTTGAAGTTACTTTAACTTCATGTTGTACACATTATTTTTTCTTGAAATGTAGATTGAAATTATCTTTTTATCATGAAAAATTTTAACGCAGAAGAAACCAGAACAGTATAATCAATTCCAGTTTTGCCCATCATTCTGCTTCAACAGTTATCAACACTTTACAATTCATGTTTTCTTTCTCCTTCTCCACTTAGTTTTAGTTTTTACTCTACTATTTTAAAGCATTCCCAATATATATTTTTTCAGCCCAAAACAACTAGGGATTGAAACTTTTTCCATTGCACAATTAATCATGCACATAAAATTTCAGTAACATATGTATACTTTAAAGAGTAAAGTTCTCCCCCACTCCCAAACTATTAACAGTTCAGTGTATCTCCTTCTGGAATAGCTGTGCTTGTCTATTTTTCAGTTTAAACTTTTAAAAAATTATTTTTTTGAATTATGTTAAAAACATAATTTAGCAGTTTTTAGGTGTGTAGTTCATTGGCATTGAGTCTTTTCATATTGTTGTGCAATCATCATCACATTCATCTCCAGAAGTTTCTTCATCTTCTCAAACTGAAACTCCATACCCATTAAAGAATCACTCCCTTTTTTCTCCTCCCTGCCACCCCCAGACCTTGGCAGCCACCATTCTACTATCTGTCTCTGTGAATTTGACTACTCTTAAGTTTCTCATACGAGTGGAATCATAAAGTATTTGTCTTTTTGTGGCTTATTTCACTTAGCATAATGTCATGAAGGTTCATCCATGTTTCAGCATTATTAGAATTTCCTTTTTAAGGCTAAATAATATTCTGCTGTGTGTACAGGCCACATGTTGTTTATACATCCATCCCTTGGTGGACAGTTGGGTTCTTCTAAATTTTTGGCTATTGAGAATAATGATGCTATGAAAATGGTGTACAAATATATGTGTGAGTTTTTGCTTTCAGTTCTTTTGGGTATATACCCAGAAGTAGAATTGCTAGATCATATGGCTAATTCTATTTTTAATTTTCTTTTGGAGCTGCTGTACTCTTTTCCATAACTATTTTCCGTAGCAGTTGTGCCATTTTACATTCCCATCAGCACTGCCCAAGGATTAGGTTAACTCTTTAGTATCATAAAAGTAATTAATCTGAGTAAGCAAACAAAAAGCCCTTCATAACAGCTAATAGAAACATATACTTGTAAAGGCAGTGTGCATTCAACCACATCAGCATAGGAAATAAAATAATTGAATTTGTGGGGAAAAGAAAAGGTGTTTATTGAGTGCTTGCTCTGTGCTTGCCATGGTATTGTCTCAATATTTCTAGTTTTAAACTCTGAGCTTTTCCTATCTTACTTAGAGTTGCATAGCTACTTTGCATCAACTCCTCCTTGTCAGTATCTGAGCCTAACTATACAATGCTGCACTTAATTTTTTCCCTTTAAGACTAATAAACAGGAAGAAGAAAGTAAATATCAACTTTAACAATTTTTCCAAGTTATTTCTTTTTCCTCAGTTTTTATTATAAAAAATGTTAAGCATACAGAAAAACTGGAATAGTAATACAATGGTCCTGTATAGATTTTCCTCCTATTTTCTGTAGCTGCTAATATTTTAATCATATATATATGTACTGAATCATTTGAAAGTAAATTGTATATATCATGATATTTCATTCATAAATATTTAAAGCCTTAATTTCCTAAAAGTAATTACATAACCACAATAACATTAAAACACTTAAGGAAATAATCATATAGCCAGTCCATATATAAGTTCTTCCAGTTAACTCCAATTCCCCCATTGTACACTACATATGCTTAGTTTATTTTGATTTAGAACTATACCATTCACTTGTTTTCATATACTTTTTCAGGATACCAGTGTACAATACTTCTTTCTTTTTTTATTAAAGTATCATTCATATACAATCTTATGTGGGTTTCTAGTATACAACACAGTGGTTCAACAGTTACCCATATTATTAAATCTTCAGTCCCTCTAGTGCCATCACTATCAATGTTGTAAGATATTACAGAACTGTTAAGTGAAAATACCTGTTATCTTGTAGATTTTCCTGTATTCATAATTTTCGAACACTTGTTTTATTGTGGCAGTACTTGATCTTTTATATTTATTGTAAACTGGAAATTAGGTTTAAAGGCATGGTTAAATTCAGATTAAGTAGTTTTAGTAAGAATATTTCATAGGTGTACTTCAGATTACATCCCATTAGGAGGCACATACTATTCAGGATGTACTATTAGTAATACTGCTGTATTTGATCACTTGGTTGAGGGTGACCATTTTCACCACTGTAATAATTCATTTTTCAATTTGCATTTAATTTATAATCTGTGAGGTATGCTGTATGAATATATCCAGTTGTCCAACTATATTTTACCTAATGGTTTTATATCAATCAGTGTTCCCTGCCTGGGTTTCTATGGGGGGTAAAGAATGATGCCAAATTATTTCTAAGTAAATGATCAATTAATTTCTGGGTTGGGGTGTCCAAAATAAATTGCTACTCTTTTTTTATCTAGATTAAAATTTGACAATCTATTTTGATTTTGGTATCAAAGTAAATATTATAAATTCATTGGTATGACTAGAATTTTATGGCAAACACTTTTCTTGAATTTTAACTCATCATAGTTTGAATTTTGTAAGCAACTTATATAATGGTTGTAGTTAAAGATTGATAGTAGTAGTCCACTTACAATTGGTAACTATTGCAATATTGTTAACATGGGCCAAAAATAAAAAGACCCTACCAATTTTTTTAATATTGTAAGTGTATATTGTATATACATTTATACAGTGTAAATGTGTAATGTAAATATAAATATATACTGTGTCAAATACTATTTTTTATTTTTTTAATTTTGCTATTATTAATATACAATTACATGAGCAACATTATGGTTATTAGACTCCTTCTATTATCAAGTCCCTACCACATACCCCATTGCAGTCACTGTCCATCAGCGTAGTAAGATTCTATAGAATCACTACTTGTGTTCTCTGTGTTATACTGCCTACCCCGTATCCCCCACACCACCCCTACCCCTGCTACATTATGTGTGCTAATTGTAATAGCCCTTTTTCTCCCTTATCCCTCCCTTCCCACCCATCCTCGCCAGTCCCTTTCCCTTTGGTAACTGTTAGTCCATTCTTGGGTTCTGTGAGTCTGCTGCTGTTTTGTTCCTTCAGTTTTTCTTTGTTCTTGTACTCCACAGATGAGTGAAATAATTTGATAGTTGTCTTGGTCCGCCTGGCTTATTTCACTGAGCATAATACCCTCTAGCTCCATCCATGTTGTTGCAAATGGTTGGATTTGTTTTCTTTTTATGGCTGAATAATATTCCATTGTGTATGTGTACCACATCTTCTTCATCCATTCATCTACTGATGGACACTTAGGTTGCTTCCATTTCTTGGCTATTGTAAATAGTGCTCCCATAAACATAGCGGTGCATCTGTGTTTTTCATACTGGGCTGCTGCATTCTTAGGGTAAAATCCTAGGAGTGAAATTCCTGGGTCAAATGGTGTTTCTATTTTGAGTTTTTGAGGAATGTCCATACTGCTTTCTACAATGGTTGAACTAATTTACATTCTCACCAGCAGTGTAGGATGGTTCCCTTTTCTCCACATCCTTGCCAACATCCGTTGTTGTTTGTCTTTTGGATGCTGGCCATCTTAACTGGTGTGAGGTGATACCTCATTGTGGTTGTAATTTGCATTTCTCCGATGACTAGTGATGTGGAGCATCTTTTCCTGTGCCTGTTGGCCACCTGAATTTCTTCTTTGGATAAGTGTCTGTTCAGCTTCTCTGCCCATTTTTTAATTGGTTTATTGGCTTTTTGTTTGTTGAGGTGCGTGAGTTCTTTATATATTTTGGATGTTAACCCCTTACTGGATATGTCACTTATGAATATATTCTCCCATAGTGTAAGATGTCTTTATTTTTTTTTTTACAATTTATTTTATTTTAATATCATTAACCTACAATTACATGAGCAATATTGTGATGATTAAACTACCCCCTTCATCAGGTCCCCCCC
>JAQQAC010008880.1:2212846-2305842 GCA_029783875.1 Phataginus tricuspis
TTTCTCTCTCTTCTTCCTCTGGTACTCCTATAATGCGAATATTGCTCCGTTTCTATTGGTCATACAGTTCTCTTAATATTCTTTCATTCTTAGAGATCCTTTTATCTCTCTCTGCCTCAGCTTCTTTGTAATCCTGGTCCCTGTCTTGTAATTCCTTGATCGTGTCTTGAACCTGATTCATTCTGCTGTTGAGCCCCTCGATGGCTTGTCTCATTTCTGCATTATCTTTCCTCACTTCCCTCACTTCCTCCCTCAGCTCTTGCATATTTTTCTGTAGATCCGTCAGCATGGCTATGACTTTTATTCTGAATTCATTTTCTGGAAGACTGTGCATTTCCATTTCTTCAGATTCTTTTTCTGGGGTGGTGTTTGTCTGAAGCTTTTTCTGTATCATATTCTTCTGTCTTCTCATGACTATAGAATTGGTTGTTGGTAGCAAGGAGAGATAAGAAATGAGAGAAAGAAAAAAAAAGAAATTTCTACTAATAATAAAAAAATAAAATGAGAGAGAGAGAAAGGAAAAGAAAAGAAAGAAAAAGAAAAGGCAGCAACACGTAAAACAAAACAGCAACAACAACAACAACAACAACAAAAACGAAAAAAAAAAAACACCAAAATGCCCACCGGGTTGGTTTTTGTGTGCATGCTGTAGGTGGCGCTATTGCTCCACTATTCTAGAGCCGTGGCCACATTGCTGCACACGGCTCTTTAAAGATGTGGCCGGGTGAGAATGAATTGGAGGCTGTTGAAAGAGAGGGAAAGAAAAAAAGGAAAAGAAAGGGGAGAAAAAACAATAACAAGAAAAAAAAAAAGCCACTGAGAGTGGGTTCCGCGCGAGTGCTGTAGGTGACGCTGTTGCTCCACTATTCCAGCGCCACTCTATAGTTCTGACTGGGTTGGGATCGAATGGTAAGCTGTTGATCTCCGTGTGGGTCTCAATGGCGGGCACCCTTTCCCAGTTGCCATCCAAGGTGTCCAAAGCTCCCCAGGACTCCCAGTGTGCTGGGCTCAGTTTGCGGGGCTATCCGGCCCCTCTACTGAGCTCCTGTCTCTTTAAGACCGCTGAGGTAGAGCGCGCACTTTTCTTCCCTTTTTTCTCCTTTCTTTTTCCTTCCCGGAGCCTGCCGCGGACAACTTGCAGGTTCTGGGCTGGGACCCTGTGCCCTCTGTCTCTCCTATCTCCGCTACACCACAGGCTGTGTGTCGGCGATCCCGGCGCAGACTTCCACTCCCTCCCGGCTCTGAATCCTCTCCTCCCGCTGGAGCGCTGGGGGAGAGGAGTGCTCGGTCTGCTCGCGGCTCTGTACCTTACCCGCCTTACTGGGACTCCCCCCGGAGTGCTGGGGTGGAGGGTCGCTCTGGTCTCGCTGGATCGCATTTCCGTCCCGCCTCACCGGGTGCCGAGTCCTCTGTCCAGAGTGTCTGGCCGCCGGAGCTCTGGGGGGGGGAGGAGCGCTCGGTCCCATCGGGTCGCCGCTCCGGAACCCGTCAGCCTCACCGGCTGCCAAGTTCTCACAGGTGGAGCTGTACACTGTGCACTTTCCTGTGTATTCTGGTCTCTCTTTTAGGGATAGTTGTATTTGCTATATTTTCGTGAATAAATATAATGTTGGGAGGAATTTTTCTGCTGGTCCATTCACCGCGCCATTTTCCCGGAAGTCTGTAGGATGTCTTTTTGTTCTACTGATGGTATCATTTGCTGTACAGAAGCTTTTTCGTTTGATATAGTCCCATTTGTTCATTTTTGCTTTTGTTTCCCTTTTCTGGGAGATATGTTCATGAAGAAGTTGCTCATGTTTATGTCCAAGAGATTTTTGCCTATGTTTCTTTCTAAGAGTTTTATGGTTTCATGACTTACATTCAGGTCTTTGATCCATTTTGAGTTTACCTTTGTGTATGGGGTTAGACAGTAATCCAGTTTCATTTTCTTACATGTAGCTGTCCAGTTTTGCCACAACCAGCTGTTGAAGAGGCTTTCATTTCCTTATTGTATATCCATGGCTCCTTTATCATATATTAATTGACCATACATGCTTGGGTTTATATCTGGACTCTCTGTTCTGTTCCACTGGTCTATGGTTCTGTTCTTGTGCCAGTACCAAATTGTCTTGATTACTGTGGCTTTGTAGTAGAGCTTGAAATCAGGGAGCATAATTCCCCCTGCTTTATTCTTCCTTCTCAGGATTTATTTGGCTATTTGGGGTATTTTGTGGTTCCATATGAATTTTAGAACTATTTACTGTAATTCATTGAAGAATGCTGTAGGTATTTTGATAGGGATTGCATTGAATCTGTAGATTGCTTTAGGCACGATGGCCTGTCAAATACTATTTCATTTCAAAATTATCTCTATTCCATAATGTCCTACAGATGGCTAATATAAATTAACTATATATCTATATGAATTCCCATTTAAATTGAGTATATCAATTCTTTCAGAGCAGGAATCATTTTAGTCATCATTTTATGATCTTTTCCTTGCACTCAATGATTGATTAGAGGATAAAATGAACAATACTTTTTATTAAGAAATTATCTGTCTACATTTCAAATTTGAATAGTTACCCATCTTAACTTTTTTATAGAAAGGCTATATATTTTCTTTAGCTACTATTTAATTCAGAGCCACTTGGTTTGCCGTAGAGTAGTTTTTAGGAAAGCATGATGACTTTCGTTTTCTGATGGGTTTCTGATTTTCAAGATGGGTTCATTTTCTGGTTGTATCATTGATGAACTTTATATCTTGAGGTAATAAATATTTAGAATTTTTCAGTTTTCTCCTTTAAAGATAATGAAAATATCAGAATTAGTTAATTCTTTCAAGTTTTTTTGAGATGGATCACGAGCTGATGAGTGAGTACTTAGGTGTAACTTGAGCTAGAATATAAGCTTCTTGACAGAATCAATAATAACAAAAATAATTAACATTTACAGAACTGTGCTCAGCCTTTTATATGTATTTTTACTGAATTTTCACCACTTATTTAAAGTTTAGTTAGATGTTAGCCTTTGTAAGTGCTGTATGGAAGCTCAGGAAACTTAAGTATAACTTGCCCAAGGATATAACATAGTAAATCTAGGTTTCAGAACTTTAGTTTAATTTCAGAGCCCCAGTTCTAAACGATTGTGCAAACTGTGTTAGTATTTTTAAACCTCCTTTATCCAGAATCCTACTTTGTATTCTGAGATGGTTTGCTGAATAAATGAACTGGGCTTTGAAGGAAGAGTAGGATTTAGGCAAATGGACATGATGTAGACAGGCTTGTTAGGCAGTGGGGGATGGTGTGAGCAAGATTGCAGAAACAGAAGTGTGCATGGTATGTTCACTGGTATGTGAATAGAGCCATTTGGCTGGGATTGGTGTTTTTGTACAAAGTTAGAAGATGAGACAGCTTGGCAGTTGAAAGTCTGCTGTAATCTGCCTTCCATTTGCCAGGATAAGGAGTTCAGAATTCATTCTGTGGGCTATAGCAAAGCACAGGTTTTTTTTTTTAGTAGGGTGATAATATATTCATATTGGTATTTTAAGAATACTAATATGGTAGTATTGGATCAGCTGAGAGAATACTTAGAGACAGGGATATTGAAGGCTACTGTAGTAAAATGAAGTTGTTTTAGTGATGAATTGGTGGTGCTCCCAAACACAGAAGGGAAAAGATTTTGAGAGGAAATATATGAGAGGACATCATGATTATCAAATATGTAGCAAGAAAGGAGGATTTATATGTAATTTTATGGTTTCAGATGGAGAGAATAGGCATATCTCTGAGAAAATATGGGTAGGTCTTCAAAAAGATGACCGAGTTTGAGATACAGACAAGCACCTTATGTTTTAGAGTTCTGCTCTCAGATGCAGCTCAGATTTTTTAGTGGTGTGTCAATGGATGGGTAAGGTTTAAAAATGCACATATAGGAAATACTGCTCAGTGTGTGTGTGTTTCAGTATGCATGTATGGAGGGGACCCTTTTTTTTAAAGTCCCATTAATATACAATCTTAGGTTGGTTTCACATGTACATCACAGTGGTTCAACAGTCCCTATGATTGCTAATTATTGTTCCCCTTTATCCCTTTCCCCCCTCACCCCTGCACCTGGTAACCCAACCCCTTCCCCTTGGTAACCACTAGTCACTTCTCAGTGTCTGTGAGTCTGCTGTTTTTTTCTTTATTTCTGTATTCCACAAATAAGTGAAGTCATGGTATTTGTCTTGCTCCACCTGGCTTATTTCACTGAGTATAATACCCTCTACATAGATGTTGCAAATGGCAAGATTTCTTTTCATCTTGTAGCTGAATAATACTCCATTGTGTATGTGTACCACACCTTCTTTATCCATTCATCTGTTGATGGGCCCTTAGGTTGCTTCTGTACCTTGGCTATTGCAAATAGTGCAGCGATAAACATAGGGGTGCATATATCTTTTCGAATCAGGGATTTCATTTTCTTCGTGTAAATTCCAGGAGTGGAATTACTGGGTCTGGAGGGGACCCTTTTAAAAGTCACTTTACAGTGGCAGAGAGCAGTTGTTGCTTTTTCTGTGAGGAGCAAATAATCTCAGATCTTAGTTCTTATGTAACCAGTATTCACAGCCTTTAAAAGGTCTCTAAACAAGATGAGGCAAGTCCCCCTAACCTTTATTTTGATCTAGTAACTTAACATTTACCTTCCATTTGTCCTCTCTCTCCTGGCCTCTCCCACCATTTTCCTTATCTCTGCTACTACTGTTGTAGCATTTGCTTTAATTCTGGGCTCTTTTACGGTAAGTACTCTTCTCTGACTTTGCTAATTGCCCTGTTTTCTAGTGTCTATTGTTAGCACTCCCGAAACCTTAGCTTAGTCCAGAGTTTTAGATCCATATAGTCAACTCTTTGACATAACCACTATTATATGTTCCCTAGGACTATAAAATCAATATGTTCAAAACTCAGTCTTCCTTACCCAGATTTGTGTTGCTTTATATGTTCCTTAGCTCAGTGCCATCATATATCCAGTGGTTCAAGCTTGAAAAGGGGATTCTGCACTTTTACTTCATCCAATTTGTAGCTAAGTGTTGTCACTTCTAGGCACTCTTTCATATCTATCTACTTTCACTCACTTGTTTCTCTTAGTCTTAGTTCAAATTACCAGTATCTCTAGCCTAGATTATTGTATAACTGCTTCTTTTTTGGGCTCCCTACTTCTGATCTTTCAATTCATTCTTCATGCTACAGCCTAAGTGATAACTGGAGATACGGATGTATGTTTGATCATGTCGCTCTTCTCTTTATGAGATGATGTTAAAATTCCTTAAAATGTTCACTAAGGCTTTGGATGATCATATTCTTGGTTAGCTTTTGAGCTTCTCAGTGTTTCTTGTTACCTAGAACTTTCTGTAACTATCCTTCTATCCTTACTTGTGCACTTTTATTACACCTAACTAATGTCTACTCATCTTTTAGGACTCAACTTAAAAGGGAGACCTTTGTTATGCCCAGGAGCAGTTTGGGTCTCCTTGCTGTCTTCCCATATCATTTTGCACTTCTTCTATTCTGCCTTTCTTCATTTCATTTTAATCAGTTGTTTAGTTGTCATCTTCTTGAGATTGTAAGCTCTGTGAAATTGAGCTGTGACGATCTTGTTTCAGGTCAGTAACATCTGGGTACTTGATAACTATTTGGGAAATGAATGAGTGGCACAATATTTCAGCCTTTTTTGCTGCTCATAAGAGATGTCTGGTTATTACTCAAGAAAATTTGGCAGATATTTCAAAGTGAGAATAGCAGAAAGGTGATAATGGGATGAGAAACTGACCAGAAGCTCACAGACGATAGGTAAATTGTCAAGTGAGCACAGATGCAGGTATTAATGGCATGAGAACTAAAAACGAAATGAACTGTGTGGATAATACTAATTGAATTATTTTTGACCAACCTTGAGTCATCAGAATTGCCACTTTGTATACTCTAACTTCAAAAAAAAGGTGAAGCTTTTCATTACAGTGTACAAAGAGGATATTTCATGTTTTTAATTTGAGTTTATAAAATATTTAACAATATTATGAATGGATATCTTTGCTTCATTTGGAATTTATTTAGACATAAAATTAAGTAGGGATCAAAATTCATTTGGTTCCAATCATTAGTTTTTAACACCATTTACTGAGTAGTTCTTTTCTAACACAGAAGTAGAATGCCACCTTTTAGCACCACCTGAAGTCCTTGGATCCATTTTTAGATTATCATTTTCTTAAATTTTTTTTACAGCTTGTTAATCTTTTCTTTTTTTTTTTGGTATCATTAATATACACTAACATGAGCATTATTGTGGTTACTAGATTCCCCCCATTATCAAGTCCCCACCACATACCCCATTACAGTGACTGTCCATCAGGGTAGTAAGATGCTATAGAATCACTACTTGTCTTCTCAGTGCTATACTGCCTTTCCCGTGCCCCCACCCCCATATTATGTGTGCTAATTGTAATGCCCCCTTTTCCCCTTATCCCTCCCTTCCCACCCATCCTCCCCAGTCCCTTTTCCTTTGGTAACTGTTAGTCCATTCTTGGTTTCTTTAAGTCTGCTGCTGTTTTGTTCCTTCAACTTTTTTTTGCTCTTATACTTCACATATGAGTGAAATCATTTGAGACTTGTCTTTTTCCACCTGGCTTATTTAACTGAGCATAATACCCACAAGCTCCATCCAAGTTGTTGCATTGGTAGGATTTGTTTTCTTCTTATGGCTGAATAATATTCCATTGTGTATATGTGCCACATCTTTATCCATTCATCTACTGATGGACACTTAGGTTGCTACCATTTCTTGGCTATTCTGTGATAAACATAGGGGTGCATATGTCTTTTTCAAACTCAGCTGCTGCAGTCTTAGAATAAATTCCTAGGAGTGGAATTCCTCAGTCAACTGGTATCTCTATTTTGAATTATTTGAGGAACCTCCATACTGCTTTCCACAAAGGTTGAACTAATTTACATTCCCACCAGTAGTGTAGGAGGATTCCCCTTTCTCAACATCCTCACCAACATTTGTTGTTGTTTGTCTTTTAGATGGTGGCCATCCTTACTGGTGTGAGGTGATATCTCACTGTGGTTTTAATTTGCATTTCTCTGATGATTAGCGATGTGGAGCATCTTTTCATGTGCCTGTTGGCCATCTGAATTTCTTCTTTGGAGAAGTATCTGTTCAGATCCTCTGCCCATTTTTTAATTGGATTATTTACTTTTTGTTTGTTGAGGTGCGTGAGTTCTTTATATATTTTGGATGTCAACCCCTTATCAGATATGTCATTTATGAATATATTCTCCCATACTGTAGGATGTCTTTTTGTTCTACTGATGGCGTCCTTTGCTGTACAGAAGCTTTTCAGCTTGATATAGTCCCACTTGTTCATTTTTGCTTTTGTTTCCCTTTCCTGGGAGATATGTTCATGAAGAAGTTGCTCATGTTTATGTCCAAGAGATTTTTGCCTATGTTTTTTTCTAAGAGTTTTATGGTTTCATGACTTACATTCAGGTCTTGGATCCATTTCGACTTTACTTTTGTGTATGGGGCTAGACAGTAGTCCAGTTTCATTATCTTACATGTAGCTGTCCAGTTTTTCCAACACCAGCTGTTGAAGAGGCTTTCATTTCCTTATTGTATATCCATGGCTCCTTTATCATATATTAATTGACTGTGTATGTTTGGGTTAATATCTGGACTCTCTATTCTGTTCTTCTGGTCTGTGGGTCTGTTCTTGTGCCAATACCAAATTGTCTTGATTACTGTGGCTTTGTAGTAGAGCTTGAAGTCAGGGAACATAATTCCCCCTACTTTATTCTTCCTTCTCAGGATTGCTTTGGCTGTTCAGGGTCTTATGTGGTTCCATATTCATTTTAGAACTGTTTGCTGTAGTTCACTGAAGAATGCTGTTGGTGTTTTGATAGGGATTGCATTGAATCTGTACATTGCTTTAGGTAGTATACCATTTTGACAATATTTATTCTTCCTAGCTAAGAGCATGGGATGAATTCCCATTTGTTAGTGTCCTCTTTAATTTCTCTTAGGAGTGTCTTGTAGTTTTCAGCATATAGGTCTTTCACTTCCTTGGTTAGGTTTAATCCTAGGTATTTAATTCTTTCTGATGCAATTGTGAATGGAATTGTTTTCCTGATTTCTCTTTCTGTGAGCTCATCGTTAAGAGTATGGGAAAGCAACAGATTTCTGTGTATTAGTTTTGTATCCTGCAACTTTGCTGAATTCAGATATTAGTTCCAGTAGTTTTAGAGTACCATCTTTAGGGTTTTTTATGTACAATATCATGTCATCTGCAAATAGTGACAGTTTGACTTCTTCTTTACCAATCCGGATGCCTTGTTTTTCTTTGTTTTGTCTGATTGCCGTGGCTAGGACCTCCAGTACTATACTGAGTAACAGTGGGGAGAGTGAGCATCACTATCTTGTTCTGGATCTTAGGTGAAAAGCTTTCAGCTTCTCGCTGTTAAGTATGATTTTGACTGTGGGTTTGTCATATATGGGCTTTATTATGTTGACATACTTGCCCTCCATACCCATTTTGTTAAGAGTTTTTATCATGAATGGATGTTAAATTTTGTCGAATGGTTTTTCAGCATCTATGGAGATGATCATGTGGTTTTTGTTCTTCTTTTTGTTGATATGTTGGTGTATTTTTGAATGTTGTACCATCATTGTATCTCTGAGATGAATCCCACTTGATCATGCTGTATGATTGTATTGATGTATTTTTTAATTTGGTTTGTTAATATTTTTTTAGTATTTTTGCATCTATGTTCATCAGGAATATTGATGTGTAACTTTCTTTTCTGGTGGGGTCTTTGCCTGGTTTTGGTATTAGAGTGATTCTGGCTTCATAGAATGAGTTTGGAAGTATTCCCTCCTCTTCTATTTTTTGGAAAACTTTTAGGAGAATGGGTATTATGTCTTCTCTATATGCCTGATAAAATTCAGCGGTGAATCCATCTGGCCCTGTGGTTTTGTTCTTGAGTAGTTTTTTGATTACCAATTCAATTTCATTTCTGGTAATTGGTCTGTTTAGATTTTCTGTTTCTTCATTGGTCAGTCTTGGAAGGTTGTATTTTTCTAAGAAGTTGTCCATTTCTTCTAGGTTTTCCAGCTTGTTAGCATATAGATTTTCATAGTGTTCTCTAATAATTCTTTGTATTTCTGTGGGGTCTGTCATGATTTTTCCTTTCTCATTTCTGAATCTGTTTATGTTTGTAGATTCTCTTTTTCTCTTAATAAGTCTGGTGAGGGGTTTTTCTATTTTGTTTATTTTTTCAAAGAACCAGCTCTTGGTTTCATTGATTTTTTTCTGTTGTTTTAATCTTCTAAATTTTATTTATTTCTGCTTTGATCTTTATTATGTCCCTCCTTCTGGTGACTTTGGGCATCATTTGTTCTTCTTTTTCCAATTTCAATAATTGATTTTAGACTATTCATTTGGGATTGTTCTTCCTTCTTTAAATAGGCCTGGATTGGAATATACTTTCCTCTTAGAACTGCCTTTGCTACATCCCACAGACGTTGGGGTTTTGTGGTGGTGTTGTCTTTTGTCTCCTTGTATTGCTTGATCTTTGTTTAATGTGGTCATTGATCCATTGATTATTTAGGAGCATGTTGTTAAGTCTCCATGTTTTTGTGAGCCTTTTTGTTTTCTTTGTACAATTTATTTCTAGTTTTATACCTTTGTGATCTGAGAAGTTGGTTGGTAGGATTTCAATATTTTTTAATTCACTGAGGTTCTTTTTGTGGCCTAGTATGTGGTCTATTCTGGAAAATGTTCCATATGCACTTGAGAAGAATGTGTATCCTGCTGCTTTTGGGTGGAGAGTTCTGTAGATGTCTGTTAGGTCCATCTGTTCTAGTGTTGTTCAGTGCCTCTGTATCCTTACTTATTTTCTGTCTGGTTGATCTGTCCTTTGGAGTGAGCGGTGTGTTTAAGTCTCCTAAAATGAATGCATTGCTGTCTGTTTCCTCCTTTAATTCTGTTAGTATTTGTTTCACATATGTCGGTGCTCCTGTGTTTGGTGCATGTATATTTATAATGGTTATATCCTTTTGTTGGACTGACCCCTTTCTCTTTATGTTATGTCCTTCTTTATCTCTTGCTACTTTGTTTTGAAGTCTATTTTGTCTGATACAAGTTCTGCAACCCCTGCCTTTCTCCCTGTTGTTTGCATGAAATATCTTTTTCCATCCCTTCAGTTTAGTCTGTGTATGTCTTTGGGTTTGAGGTGATTCTCTTGTAAGCAGCATATAGATGAGTCTTGCTTTTTTATCCATTCCATTACTCTGTGTCTTATGATTAGTGTATTCATCCCATTTACTATTAGGGTGATTATCGATAGATATGTACTTATTGCCATTGCATGCTTTGGATTCATGGTTACCAAAGGTTCAAGGGTAGCTTCTTTAGTATCTAACAATCTAACTTAAGTCTCTTATTAATCTATTATAAACAGAGTCTGATGATTCTTTATTTCCCTCCCTTCTTATTCTTCCTCCTCTATTCTTTATGTGTTAGGTGTTTTATTCTGTACTCTTTTGTGTTTCCTTTTACTGTTTTGTGGATAATTGATTTTATTTTTTGCCTTTAGTTCTTATTTCGATGGTCTGCTTTTTTTGCTGTGATTTTTTCTCTGGTGATACCTATTTAGCCTTAGGAGTGCTTCCATCTAGAGCAGTCCCTTTAAAATATCCTGTAGAGGTGGTTTGTTGTAGGCAAATTCCCTCAACTTTTACTTGTGTGGAAATTGTTTAATCCCTCCCTCAAATTTAAATGATAATCGTGCTGGATACAGTACTCTTGGTTGAAGGTCCTTCTGTTTCATTTCATTAAATGTATCATGCAATTCTCTTCTGGCCTGTAAGGTTTCTGTTGAAAAGTCTGATGATAGCCTGATGGGTTTTCCTGTGTACATGATCTTTTTTCTCTCTCTGGCTTCCTTTAATACTCTGTCCCTGTCTTTGATCTTTGCCATTTTAATTATTATATGTCTTGGTGTTGTCTTTCTTGGGTCCCTTGTATTGGGAGATCTGTGGACTTCCATGGTCTGAGTAACTATTTTCCTTCCCTAGCTTGGGGAAGTTTTCAGCAATTATTTCTTCAAAGACACTTTGTATCCCTTTTTCTCTCTCTTCTTCTTCTGGTATCCCTATAATGCGAATATTGTTCCATTTGTATTGGTCACACAGTTCTCTTAATATTCTTTCGTTCGTAGAGATCCTTTTTTCTCTGTCTGTCTCAGCTTCTCTGTATTCCTGTTCTCTGATTTCTATTCCATTAACACTCTCTTACACCTCATCCAGTCTGCTATTAAGTCCATGAATTGATTGGTTCATTTCTGTAATTTCCCTCCTGACTTCATCCCTTAGGTCTTCCATATTTCTTTGTAGGTCCATCAGCATGGTTATAACTTTTATTTTGAATTCTTTTTCAGGAAGATTGTTTAAATCTATCCCACTAGGCCCTCTCTCTGGAGTTGTCTGAGTGATTTTTGACTGGATCATTCTCTACTGTCTTTTCATGGCAATAGAAGTGGTCGCAGGCAGGTTGCACGTGTGTCAGTGGGAGGACAAAGTCCCTTTCTGCTTGTTGTTTGCCTTGCCCTTCTCTGCAGCCTGTGCCAGTTACCTGCACACTGGGAGGCAGTCTCTGGGATACTACACTGAGCTACTGTGGGCAAGGCCACCCTTAGGCTAGCCTAGAGCACTGCGGGGGTTGCAGCCATGCCAGGTGTGTTCTACTGCAAGGTCTGGCCTTTCGCACCTTCTGGACCTTGCCCCGGCTTCCGCAGCCTGTGCCGGTTACCCGCACACTGGGAGGCAGTCTCTGGGATATTCCCATGAGTTGCTGTAGGCCAGGCCACCCTCAGGCTAGCCTAGAGCACTGCGGGAGCGTGGCCGCCATGCCAGGTGCCTTCTACTGCAAGGTCGGACCCCTTCACGCCCTCTGTAAATTGCTCCAGGTTCCACAGCCTGTGCCGGTTACCCGCTCACCGGGAGGCAGTCTCTGGGATAATCCCTTTAGCTGCTGTGTGCACGGCCGCCGTCAGGCTGTCCTAGAGCACTGCAGGGACATGTCAGCCACGCCAGGCACGTTCTTCTGCAAGGTCAGGCCCCTTCTCCCCTTCCGGACCTTGCTCCAGCCTCCGTTGACCATCCGGTTAGCTGTGCGCTGGGAGGAGACTCTGTGTGGTTGCCATGTGCGTGGCCGCTCTGCAGCAGCTCCGCAGCTGTGGCGGGTCAGCCGTTTGCAGCACCAGCCAGGGGGAACAAATGGCAGGCTGGTTATCTCCGTGAGGGGCTTCAGGGCTACTTTACCCGGCAGGCGGTTAGGGGCCCTGAAATTCCTCAAGATTCCCATCCTGCTGGTCTGAGTGTGCTGGGACAATTTGGTTCAGCTGTTGGGCCCTTGTCCCTGTAAGACTTTTAAAAAGCGCCCGCTTTTCTTTTGTCCCAGGGGAACCCGCTGTGGGGACCCGCTCACAGTTTTCGTCTTGGGTCCTGCCCTTCCGTTTCTCTAATATCCAGTACACCATGCGATGTGTGTCTCTGCTCCCGGTGCAGATCACCAGGGCTGGTTATTTAGCAGTCCTGTGCTTCCACTCCCTCCCCACTCTGATTCTTTTCCTCCCGCCAGTGAGCTGGTGTGGGGGGGAGTACTTGGGTCCTGTCAGGTCACAGCTTTGTATCTTACCCCCTTCGTGAGGTGCTGAGTTCTCACAGATGTTGCCTGGCTGTTGTACTGTATCTTCTTGTCTCTTTTTTAGGAATAGTTGTATTTGTTGTATTTTAAAAAATATATATCACCATCTTGAGCCGCCCCTCCTAATGATAGATTATTGTACAAAAATAAATCCTACAATTTTTGGTAAAATTTTAGAAATATTAAATGCAAAAATATCTGTTAGTTCTAGATACAGTGGCATTATACCTATGTTTACCAGTTGTCAAATTACTTTAATTAATAGCAAGCTCTTTGAAGATTCTGATTTAAATGTTTAGTTATTCTCATCCTTTTACGATATTTTTCAAATTGTATTTTATGCCAATGAGGAGATAGTACTTAAGCAAGCTGTGCTATTTGAGAGTAGCAGTCTTCATGCCAGTTCATTTTCTCCAGAAAATAAAGGTTAACTGTTTGCTTTAAGGGGTTAGGTTGAAATGATCATCTGACTGTGTGGAGTGAGGTTGGGAGGATTGGGACGTCCAACTCTTACTCATTTAAAATTTTAAACAATTTCCTTGTTTTAAGATACCTGTATATAATTGTGTGTGTGTGTGTCTGTGTGTGTGTATGAATGTGTATATACAGATGTATACACATAAATATATGCAAGTATATGTGTATATTTACATATATACACAGAGATATACATTCATACCCTATATATGACAGATTAGAGATCCCTTTATAGATTTACATTTATATATATTAACTTGCAATTTATATGTAACATATCATGAACATTTTCCCCATGTTGTTAACTATTACTCAAACATGATTTTTAATGGCTTCAGAATTTTTTATTCATGAATGTAGCCAAATTTATTTAACCAATCTCCGTTATTAAACATTTAAGTAATTTAGTTTTTCACTCTTATAAATAATATGGGATGAGGATCTTGTGTATTTGTGCAAGCTTGGTTATTGCCTTTTTACTAAATTCTAGCAAGGGAATTCTGAGATAAAAGGAATGATCAGTTTTAGTGCTTTTTCAACATAATGTTAAATTGCCTTCAAGTACGACTATCAGTTTATGCTCATTGCCATTATGTAGACATTCCTGTTTCACTCCACCTTTGCCAGTGCTGGTTATTCTAAGTTTTAAGAAAAATGGTCAATTTGGTGAGAGAAGATGGTTTTATGTTATTGTTTTAAATTGTATTTATTTGAATACTGGTAAGGTTGAACATCTTTTCATATTCATTTGACTAACTTTCTTTGAAATTTGCTTGTGTTATATCCTTTACACCTTTTCTGTATTTTTTGTTTTCTTTTAAAATTTTTATTTTCTTATTCTTTTTGGGTATTAAATTGTAAGAGCTCTTTACTTAAAAAATAGTTCTACATTTAAAAGAAATTAACCATTATCTTTTGGGGAAAATTATTTGTCTTTATTGAGACTTATGCAGAAAAATTGTGGATCCCTAATGTCCCTAGAGGTATAGATTCATTAAATCTTGGAACTTTCTGTCAAAAGTGATCAGGCCATTTAGAAAAGGGAAGTAAATTTGAGGAACTCGTCCTGAAAGGTTTTAAGGATTAAGAATTCCCTTCCTTGCTATGGCATGGCAGAGGAAAAGAAGGAAGGATTAACAAAGATTAACCCAGAGCACTTTATAGGAGAGGAGGTCATGATGAACTGTAGACAACACAGTAATTTCTCTTTATCACAGGTCCTGTTTCATGCACTGAACAAGTAATTTATTTGGACAGATCTTTCTCTGCCCTTAAGGAACATACACTGGTAGGGACATGGGCAGGGAAAATAAGGAAAAAGATACATTTGTCACTAAGTGGAATAGTGTGAAAATTGGTATAATAGAGCTGGAGATAGAGAACTGTTTTACTGTATTCTACTCTAGTGTACTCATGAACCTGGTCTTTTTTCTTTGCTGGCATAGAGTAAATGAGAATTTTTGGTGAATGCCAGAAGTTATGTAACTGTCACTTCTCTTACCTGGAGTGATAAATGACAGCTGAGACAATAATGAAACTATATTCTACTGCTGTTTTTTAGTTTTGAACAATTAGATTTTTTTGTTTGTTTTTGAGGTCATCAATATGAGTATGTTGAGAGTGAAATTTTTATATATATATATATTTTTTGGTATCGTTAATTTACAATCACTTGAACAACATTATGGTTACTAGACCCCCTATTATCAAGTCCCCCCACATACCCTACTACAGTCACTGTCCATCAGCTTAGTAAGACGCTATAGAATCATTACTTGTCTTCTCTATAAATACTGCCTTTCCCGTGTCCCCTGTCGCTGTATATGCTGATCATAACGCCCTTTTAAAATTTTTGTTAAAATGAAACTATATTTCTTATATTTTTGAAAGGGAAGTATATTGTACATCTTTGGAAGTTAATAGTATAGTTAAAAAATAAGTGGCAGTGTCTTGTTATTTGGAAATCTATGAATTTTGAAGTTTTCAGATAAATGGGTTGTTGATGTATTTAACAAATCTCTTAGATACTCTCAAAATGCTTTTTATGTTTTACTCTCTTATTGGAGTTATTGACCTAATATTTGTATATTTTTGTGTATGTGTGTATTTTCATCCCTACATTATTATAATGGCTTTAATAGTAGTGGAGACTAGTGAATTTTATAACCAGATGAAAAAAATGATTTTGATTTAAGAACTGGTTTTCCAAAATGGTACTTAGAATGAATTAACAGAGATTTATTGTAAGATTCTTTAGTGTAGCACTATTATTCACTTTTATCTTTTGCAAACAGTGCTCAATAGAAATGTATCGTGTGAATGAAATACAGGTTACATGGCTGCATATGTGGCATGTACTGCTAAGTCCTAAATTGACCATATATTTGAAAATCCTTTATGTTTTGTTTGACAGTGTTTTAATCAGCTTTCTCTTTTATATTAACTTTCACATATAAGGTATATCTTTAGCCTGTGTGTGTGTGTGTGTGTGTGTGTGTGTGTGTGTGTGTGTGTACACATATTTATAGTTTGTTCTGGGTTGATAATGACAGTCACTTATTCCTTTTCCCTTCCTCCATTCTCATACTCCTTTTGCCTCTTTAGGTTCAACCTATATCATGGGTCTGTTTGCATCTGTTTTCTCTGTCTCCTATCACCCTTTTTGTTTTTAGATAAAACGGTTCTTAAGTTGGACTTTTCAGAACAGATAATTTCTTATTCTATTGTAGAATAATTCTTACTTTTTATTCTAAGAATTGTGGTGGGAAGGTGAGTTAGAAATCCATTTCAAGCCTTAGATTAGACCATCAAGGATAAATCTCTATGAATTCTTGGACATGAAAAGAAATGAGTAAAACTAAGGATGACAACTTTTTTTTTTATAATTAATTTTGGTATCATTAATCAACAATTAAATGGGCAATATTATGGTTATTAAACTACCCCCTTCATCAGGTCCCCCCCACCAACCCCATTACAGTCACTGTCCATCAACTTAGTGAGATGCTATAGAATCACTACTTCTCTTCTCTGAGTTGTACAGCCCTCCCTGTACACCCCTAACATTACATCTGCTAATCGTAATGCCCCTTTTTTCCCCTTATCCTTTCCTTCCCACCCATCTTCCCCAGTCCCTTTAACTTTGATAACTATTAGTCCATTCTTGGGTTCTGTGAGTCTGCTGCTGTTTTGTTCCTTCAGTTTTTTTCTCTGTTCTTATACTCCACATATGAGTGAAATCATTTGATACTTGTCTTTTTCGGCTTGGCTTATTTCACTGAGCATAATACCCTCTAGCTCCATCCATGTTGTTGCAAATGGTAGGATTGGTTTTCTTCTTATGGCTGAATAATATTCCATTGTGTATATGTACCACATCTTCTTTATCCATTCATCTACTGATGGACACTTAGGTTGCTTCCATTTCTTGGCTATTGTAAATAGTGCTGCAACAAACATAGGGATGCATCTGTCTTTTTGAAACTGGGCTGCTGCATTCTTAGGGTAAATTCCTAGGAGTGGGATTCCTGGGTCAAATGGTATTTCTATTTTGAGTTTTTTGAGGAACCTCCATACTGCTTTCCACAATGGTTGAACTAATTTGCATTCCCACCAGCAGTGTAGGAGGGTTCCCTTTTCTCCATATCCTCGCCAACATTTGTTGTTGTTTGTGTTTTGGATGTTGGTCATCCTCACTGGTGTGAGGTGATATCTCAGTGTGGTTTTAATCTGCATTTCTATGATGATTAGCGATATGGAGCATCTTTTCATGTGCCTCCTGGCCATCTGAATTTCTTCTTGGAGAAGTGTCTATTCATATCCTCTGCCCATTTCTTAATGGGATTATTTGCTTTTTGTTTGTTGAGGTGCATGAGCTCTTTATATATTTTGTATGTCAACCCCTTATCAGATACGTCATTAATGAATATATTCTCCCCTACTGTAGGATGTCTTTTTGTTCTACTGATGGTGTCCTTTGCTGTACAGAAGCTTTTCAGCTTGATGTAGTCCCACTTGTTCATTTTTGCTTTTGTTTCCCTTGCCTGGGGAGATATGTTCATGAAGAAGTCACTCATGTTTATGTCCAAGAGATTTTTGCCTATGTTTTTTTCTAAGAGTTTTATGGTTTCATGACTTACATTCAGGTCTTTGATACACCTTGAGTTTACTTTGTGTATGGGGTTAGACAGTAGTCCAGTTTCATTCTCTTACATGTAGCTGTCCAGTTTTTCCAACACCGGCTGTTGAAGACGCTGTCATCTCCCCATTGTATATCCAAGGCTCCTTTATCAAATATTAGTTGACTGTATATGTTTGGGTTAATGTTTGAATTTTCTAATCTGTACCACTGGTCTGTGGGTCTGTTTTTGTGCCAATACCAAATTGTCTTGATTACTGTGGCTTTGTAGTAGAGCTTGGAGTTAGGGAGCGTAATTCCCCCTGTTTTATTCCTCCTTCTCAGGATTGCTTTGGTTATTCGGGGTCTTTTGTGGCTCCATATGAATTTTAGAATTATTTGTTCCAGTTCATTGAAGAAAGCTGTTGGTAGTTTGATAGGGATTGCATTGAATCTGTAGATTGCTTTAGGTAGTATAGCCATTTTGACAATATTTATTCTTCCTAGCCAATAGCATGGGATGCATTTCCATTTGTTTGTGTCCTCTTTAATTTCTCTTAGGAGTGTCTTGTAGTTTTCAGAGTACAGGTCTTTCACTTCCTTCGTTAGGTTTACTCCTAGGTATTTTATTCTTTTGGATGCAATTGTGAATGGAATTGTTTTTCTGATTTCTCTTTCTGTTAGTTCATCGTTAGTGTATAGGAAAGCAACAGATTTCTGTGTGTTAATTTTGTATCCTGCAACTTTGCTGAATTCAGATATTAGTTCTAGTAGTTTTGGAGTGGAGTCTTTAGGGTTTTTTTATGTACAGTATCATGTCATCTGCAAAAGTGACAAGTTGACTTCTTCTTTACCAATCTGGATACCTTGTATCTCTGTGTTTTGTCAGATTGCCATGGCCAGGACCTCCAGTACTATGTTGAATAACAGTGGAGAGAGTGAGCATCCCTGTCTTGTTTCCGATCTTAGATGAAAAGCTTTCAGCTTCTTGTTGTTAATTGTGATGTTAGTTATGGGTTTGTCATATATGGCCTTTATGATGTTGAGGTACTTGCCATCTATACCCATATTGAGAGTTTTAATCATGAATGGATGCTGAATTTTGTCAAATGCTTTTTGAGCATCTATGGAGATGATCATGTGGTTTTGTTGTTCTTTTTGTTGATGTGGTAGATGATGTTGATGGATTTTCAAATGTTGTACCATCCTTCAATCCCTGGATGAATCCCAGTTGATCATGGTGTATGATCCTCTTGATGTATTTTTTAATTCAGTTTGCTAATATTTTGTTGAGTATTTTTGCATCTATGTTCATCAGGGATATTGGTCTGTAAGTTTCTTTTTTAGTGAGGTCTTTGCCCAGTTTTGGTATTAGAGTGATGTTGGCTTCATAGAATGAGTTTGGAAGTATTCCCTCCGCTTCTATTTTTTGGAAAACTTTAAGGAGAATGGGTGTTATTTCTTCTCTATATGTCTGATAGAATTCAGAGGTGAATCCATCTGCTCCGGGGGTTTTGTTCTTGGGTAGTTTTTTGATGACCGATTCAATTTCGTTGCTGGTGATTTGTCTGTTTAGTTTTTCTGTTTCTTGCCTGGTTAGTCTTGGAAGGTTGTATTTTTCTAAGAAGTTGTCCATTTCTTCTAGGTTTTCCAGCTTGTTAGCATATAGATTCTCATAATATTTCTTATAATTCTTTGTATTTCTATGGGGTTCTTCATGATTTTTCCTTTCTCATTTCTGATTCTGTTTATGTGTGTAGATTCTCTTTTCCTCTTAATGAGTCTGGCTAGGGGTTTATCTATTTTGTTTATTTTTTCAAAGAACCAGCTCTTGTTTTCATTGACATTTTCTGTTATTTTATTCTTCTCAATTTTATTTATTTCTCTCTGATCTTTATTATGTCCCTCCTTCTGGTGACTTTGGCCTCATTTGTTCTTCTTCTAATTTCAGTAATTGTGTCTTTAGACTATTCATTTGGGAATGTTCTTCCTTCTTTAAATAGGCCTGGATTGCAATATACTTTCCTCTTAGAAGTGCCTTTCCTACATCCCACAGAAGTTGTGGCTTTGTGTTGTTGTTGTCATTGGTCTCCATATATTCTTTCATTTCTGTTTTGATTTGGTCATTAACCCATTGATTAATTAGGAGAATGTTGTTAAGTCTCCATGTATTTCTGAGCTTTTTTGATTTCCTTCTAAATTTTATTTCTAGTTTTATACCTTTGTGATCTGAGAAGTTGGTTGGTAGGGTTTCAATATTTTTGAATTTACTGAGGCTCTTTTTGTGGCCTAGTATGTGGTCTATTCTGGAAAATGTTCCATGTGAACTTGAGAAGAATGTGTATCCTGCTGCTTTTGGTTGTACAGTTCTGTAGATGTCTGTTAGGTCCATCTGTTCTAGTGTGTTGTTCAGTGCCTCTGTGTCTTTACTTATTTTCTGTCTGGTTGATCTGTCCTTTTGAGTGAGTGGTGTGTTGAAGTCTCCTAAAATGACTGCATTGCTGTCTATTTCCTCCTTTAATTCTGTTTGTATTTGTTTCACATATGGTGGCACTCCTGTGTTGGGTGCATATATATTTATAATGGTTATATCTTCTTGTTGGACTGACCCCTTTATCATTATGTAATGTCCTTCTTTATCTCTTGCTACTTTCTTTGTTTTGAAAACTATTTTGTCTGATAAAAGTACTGCAACACCTGCTTTTTTCTCTTTGTTGTTTGCATGAAATATCTTTTTCCATCCCTTCACTTTTAGTCTGTGTATATCTTTGGGTTTGAGGTGAGTCTCTTGTAAGCAGCATATAGATGGGTCTTGCTTTTTTATCCATTCAGTAACTCTGTGTCTTTTGATTGGTGCATTCAGTCCATTTGCATTTAGGGTGATTATTGATAGATATGTACTTATTGCCATTGCTGGCTTTAGATTTGTGGTTACCAAAGTTTCAAGGGTTGGTTCTTTACTCTCTAACAATCTAACTTAACTTTCTTGTTAAGTTATTGTAAATACCGTCTGATGTTTCTTTATTTCTCTCCCTTCTTATTTTTCCTCCTCCATTCTTTATATACTAGGCGTTTTTTTCTTTGCCTTTAGTTAATATTTGGATGGTCTGCTTTCTTTGCTATGATTTTATTTTCTGTGGTGACATCTTTTTAGCCATGGGAGTGCTTCCCTCTAGAGCAGGCCATTTAAGATATCCTGTTAGGGGTGGTTTTATGGAAGGCAAACTGTTTTAGCTTTCGCTTGTCTGGAAATTGTTTAATTCCTCCGTCATATTTAAATGATAATCATGCTGGATGCAATATTGTTGGTTCGAGGCCCTCTGTTTCATTACGTTAAATATATCATGCCATTCTCTTCTGGCCTGTAAGGTTTCTGTTGAGAAGTCTGATGATAGTCTAATGGGTTTTCCTTTGTAGTTGATCTTTTTTCTCTGTCTAGCTGCCTTTAATACTCTCTCCTTATCTTTGATCTTTGCCATTTTAATTATTATGTGTCTGGTGTTCTCTTCCTTGGGTCCCTTGTGTAGGGAGATCTGTGGGCTTCCATGGTCTGAGAGACTATTTCCTTCCTCAGCTGGCGGAAGTTTTCGCAATTATTTCTTCAAAGACACTTTCTATCCCTTTTTCTCTCTCTTCTTCGTCTGGTACTCGTATAATGCGAATATTGCTCCGTTTGGATTGGTCACACAGTTTCTTAATATTCTTTCATTCCTAGAGATCCTTTTATGTCTCTCTGCCTCAGCTTCTCTGTATTCCTGTTCTCTGATTTCTATTCCATTAACCGTCTCTTGCATCTCATCTAGTCTGCTGTTAACGCCGTCGATGGCTTGTCTCATTTCTGCATTGTCTTGCCTCACTTCCTTCACTTCCTCCCTCAACTCTTGCACATTTCTCTGTAGATCCATCAGCATGGTTGATTTTTATTCTGAATTCTTTTTCAGGAAGATTGTGCATTTCCATCTCTTCACGCTCTCTGTCTGGTGTTGTCTGGTTGATCTTAGTGTGGACCATATTCGTATGTCTTTTCATGGCTATAGAAGTGGTCGCTGGTAGTTGCCACGTATGTAAGCTGGGCTCTTTAAGAGTTTAAAAAGTAAAAAAAAAAAAAAAGAAGGAAAGAAAGAAAAGAGAAGAAAAAACAAAAAACAAAACAACAAAAACGCTCACCGGGAGTATATTCTGTGGAGATGGTGTAGGTGGCGCTGTTGCTCCACTATTCCGCAGCTGTGGCTGCGCCGCTCCGCAGGGCCCTTTATAGCTCTGGTCTGGGTCGGAACGAATGGGAGGCTGTTGATCTCTGTGGGAAGTCTCAGTGAGGCCACCCTTTCCCAGTCGCCAGATAAGTGGTCGAAAACTCCCCAGAATTCCCTGCCTGGTGGGCTGAGTGTGCCAGGGTGATCCAGCTCCTCCACTGGGCTCCTGTCTCTTTAAGACTACTGAGAAAAACCCGGGGTTTTCTTTTTTTTTTTTTTTTTTTCCTTCCTGGGAGCCGGCTGCAAGCACCCTGGTGCATTCCCCGCTCAGATCCTGCACCTTCTGTCTCTCCATTCTCCGCTACACCGTGCGATATATGTCAGCACTCCCCGTGCCAATCACTGGGGCTGGTTATTTCGCGGGGTGTACTTCCACTTCCTCCTGGCTCCGAATCCTCCCCTCCCACTGGTGCGTTTGGATGGGGGAGTGCTCGGGTCCCGCTGGGTCGTGGCTTCGTATCTTACCCGCCTCGCCAGGTGCCGTGTCCTCTCAGATGTAGCTGCATGCTGTGTGCTGTCCCGTGTATTCTGGTTTCTCTTTTAGGAATAGTTGTATTTGCTGTATTTTCATAGATATTTATAGTTTTGGGAGGAGATTTCTGCTGCCCTGCTTACGCCACCATCTTCCCGGAAGTCAGGATGACAACTTTTAAAAGAACAATATATTACAGTAAACATGATGCCTGAGAGCTATTTTTCTTATGAGAAGATCTAGAAGTGGCTTTTATAAATACAAATGCATTACAGCTTGATAGTAGCAAAGTTGGGATTTTATAGACAGTGGTCTAAATTGTTAAAAAACGTTTCTTATGAATCAATATTATGGATAGATGCATAGACATAGATAATAGTAGTCTACATCCATAAGGCTTATAGCTTTATAAAATGTTTGTGTATATATTTCTATTTAATCTTTATTTAAACTCCATTTTACAGCTGAAGCTGGAGATCTGAGAGTTAGTTGTGAAGGTTGCAGAGCTTAAACTTAGCCGTAGTTCTTCTGAGTTTGTAGGCTTCTCACTTTCTCATAGCTGTAACATGTAAAGATGTAACATAAAGTCTGTATGTTATCTGTAATGTGATTACAGAAGGTTTAATGGAGGCATTCAAATTGGAATTTGAAAAGAATATGTTTTGGTAAGAAGCAAAGAATTCTAGGGAGGGTGAAAGTAAAAGGAAGACTGAAAGACCAAGACAAGTATATAGGCTGGGACTGCAGTGGTTCTACAAAAATGTCTTTTACTACGTATGTGTTGGGTGATCTGTGTTTGCTTCCTTTGCTTAGATGGCTTTGGATGTGAGGTAGGAGGTGACTGCAGCTGTGTGGGGCTGTCATTCATCTTGGCCATACCATTGTTTTTGTTTCTATAGATATTTTTTGTATAATGACTTGACACTTTCTATTCATTTTTACTTGAACTATTTATATTTAATATCATACTCGAAGGCATAATCCAAGCCCCTTTTTCTTGTATTACAAAACTAATAAGCTCCTACTGCAGAAACTTACAATTTTTTTTGCCACTTAAAAATAATGGCTTTTAATAATTCGTAGTATTGTCTTTTAGTCTGCTTTCTGAATGTGAATATATTAATTATAATTTTTTAATAGGATATGTAGAGGAAGTACATATGAGAAATTTCTGTACTTTCCATTCAGTTTTTTTGTGAACCTAAAACTAAAAAATAAAGTCTTCAGTAAGTAAATACATTTCTAAAGTCTATAAAAATGAGTTATACCATATTATAGTTTTATTTATAAGCTAGCTAGATTTTACTCTGAAAAATATTTATATTTAGTGACTGTGGAAGATTTATAGTATATCACAGTTGTTTTATATGCCATTAAATTCTACATTTACTTTAAATCTTTCTGGTTAGAAGTCAGGGTTTGGTTATCCTCAGCAGTGCTGTATTAGAATAAAGACTGGAAGGATACATAGAGGAGTTATGAGATGCTGTTCATTTTTGTGAAAATCGACCTGTATACTTGCTTTTTCTGTAAATATATTAAGCTTTAGTAAACTTTAGAAGTTTAGTAGTTATTGAAATAACACTAAGTTAATGAAATTAATAGGGATAATTGTAAAAAGAAATGCAGAAACAATTAGATGATTTTTATTCAGTTGTGATTTTAAATGATACATAAATAGTTCATTGAAAAATGTGTGGTTACTTAGGAAATATTAATTTATATATTATTTAAACTGTAGCTATTTGGAGTAACATTTTATGGCTTATGACAGCCTATGACAGCATTTCAAGGACTTCAAACATCTAAATGTAAGAGTAACAAATTAAAGTTTGTCATACCTTCAGCTGTCCTCTCTTCTTATTTGAGTATTGTTACTTTTAAATAAGCACTTTGTCAGTTTGGTAGAGGAAAAAACCTTATTTGGATTTAATTTTTATTTTTAATGAGTGTAAGTTTTAAATGTTATATTAAGTACATGGATTTTGTTTTTTGAGAATTTTCTGTTTAGGTAGTCTAGACCTGAATTGTTCAGTATGGTAGCCACTAGTTTCCTGTGGCTGTTGAACACTTAAAGTGGAACTACTCGAATTGACATGTACCGTAAGTGTAAAATATACACTGGGTTTTGAACTCTTATTAAGAAAAAAAACCTAAATATCTCAATAATTTTTTAGTATTGGTTCTGTTTTGAAATGATGATGTTTTAGATATATTGGTTAAATGAAATATATTATTTAAATTAATTTTACCTGGTTCTTTTTGTTTATTGTGACTACTAGAAAGTTTAAATCTAATTTAATTTAGTTAAAGGCTTTTAATAATTCTCAATATTGTCTTTTAGTCTGCTTTCTGAATGTGAATATATTGATTATAATTTTTTTAATAGGCTGTATAGAGGGAGGAAGCACATATGAGAAATCTCTGTGCTTTCCATTCAGTTTTCTTGTGAACAATATTATAAACTCAAAGTTTGTATTCTTAGAATGCAGATTAGTGAGTCCTAGAGTTCTTACACCCTTTATTTTAAGACCATAATATCATCAGCTAGCCAGATCACTTGTATGCTTTTTTATTTTATTTTATTTTATTTTATTATTATTTTTAAATAATTTATTTTGGTATCATTAATCTACAATTACATGTGCAATATTATGGTGATTAAACTACCCCCTTCATCAGGTCCCCCCCACCAACCCCATTACAGTCACTGTCTCAGCGTAGTGAGATGCTATAGAGTCACTACTTGTCTTCTCTGAGTTGTACCGCCCTCCCCGTGCCCCCCCCAACATTACTTCTGCTAATCGTAATGCCCCTTTTTCCCTCTTATCCCTCCCTCCCCACGCATCTTCCCCAGTCCCTTTCCTTTTGGTAACTATTAGTCCATTCTTGGGTTCTGTGAGTTTGCTGATGTTTCGTTCCTTCAGTTTTTTTTTTTCTTTGTTCCTATACTCCACATATGAGTGAAATCATTTGATACTTGTCTTTTTCGGCTTGGCTTATTTCACTGAGCATAATACCCTCTAGCTCCATCCATGTTGTTGCAAATGGTAGGATTGGTTTTCTTCTTAAGGCTGAATAATATTCCATTGTGTATATGTACCACATCTTCTTTATCCATTCATCTACTGATGGACACTTAGGTTGCTTCCATTTCTTGGCTATTGTAAATAGTGCTCCCATAAACATGGGGGTGCATATGTCTTTTTGAAACTGGGCTGCTGCATTTTTAGGGTAAATTCCTAGGAGTGGAATTCCTGGGTCAAATGGTATTTCTATTTTGAGTTTTTTGAGGAACCTCCATACTGCTTTCCACAATGGTTGAACTAATTTGCATTCCCACCAGCAGTATAGGAGGGTTCCCTTTTCTCCACATCCTCGCAACATTTGTTGTTGTTTGTGTTTTGGATGTTGGCCATCCTCACTGGTGTGAGGTGATATCTCATTGTGGTTTTAATCTGCATTTCTCTGATGATTAGTGATGTGGAGCATCTTTTCATGTCCTCTTGGCCATCTGAATTTCTTCTTTAGAGAAGTGTGTATTCATGTCCTCTGCCCATTTCTTAATTGGATTATTTGGTTTTTGTTTGTTAAGGTGTGTGAGTTCTTTATATATTTTGTATGTCAACCCCTTATCAGATACGTCATTTATGAATATATTTTCCCATACTGTAGGATGTCTTTATGTTCTACTGATGGTGTCCTTTGCTGTACAGAAGCTTTTCAGCTTGATGTAGTCCCACTTGTTCATTTTTGCTTTTGTTTCCCTTGCCCGGGGGGATATGTTCATGAAGAAGTCGCTCATGTTTATGTCCAAGAGAATTTTGCCTATGTTTTTTTTCTAAGAGTTTTATGGTTTCATGACTTACATTCAGGTCTTTGATCCACCTTGAGTTTACCTTTGTGTATGGGGCTAGACAGTAGTCCAGTTTCATTCTCTTACATGTAGCTGTCCAGTTTTTCCAACACCAGCTGCTGAAGAGGCTGTCATCTCCCCATTGTATATCCAAGGATCCTTTATCAAATATTAGTTGACTGTATATGTTTGGGTTACTGTTTGGATTTTCTAATCTGTACCACTGGTCTGTGGGTCTGTTTTTGTGCCAATACCAAATTGTCTTGATTACTGTGACTTTGTAGTAGAGCTTGAAGTCAGGGAGCGTAATTCCCCCTGTTTGATTCCTCCTTCTCAGGATTGCTTTGGCTATTCGGGGTCTTTTGTGGTTCCATATGAATTTTAGAATTATTTGTTCCAGTTCATTGAAGAAAGCTGTTGGTAGTTTGATAGGGATTGCATTGAATCTGTAGATTGCTTTAGGTAGTATAACCATTTTGACAATATTTATTCTTCCTAGCCAAGAGCATGGGATGCGTTTCCATTTGTTTGTGTCCTCTTTTTTAATTTCTCTTAGGAGTGTCTTGTAGTTTTCAGAGCACTTGTATGCTTTTTAAAAGGTACAAGAGTAAGGGAAAACTAACACCTAGTCTTACATATACCATGCTCTGGGGTGGTTATTTTATATCTTTCTTCATTTAGTCCTCATAGTGACCTAAGAGAAAAAAAAAATCAGCTACCACTCTTCAGATTAAGAAACCAAGGTTGAATAATTTTTCCAATGTTATGTTACCAATTCAGGTATGTCCAACTTCAAAGCTAGCACTTTTTCCACCGTAGTATACTATCTCAATTTAAAGTTAGTGAACAATTGTAAGTGATTTGAAGTTAGTCTGATATTGTAGTTGACAAGTAAGCAAAGAATAATTTTTAGAATGAAATGTATACTAATAAATGCTAATGGTTTCTGACATGTGTATTATGTATTCCATGTTCAACATATGAAAGGAAATTTAGAAATACTTCCCAAAATCTGAGAGGAGTAAAAAAAGGTTTGTTTTTCACCTTATCTTCTTGGTGTTTTATAAATCTAGAAATTGCACTATAGTTCATGGATAAAAATTAAATTGTGTATGGTTTTAATGTTTACTTTATTTTGTTTTTCAGATAAAATCAAAGACAAAATTAAAGAGAGAGATAAAGAAAAAGAGAGAGATAAAAAGAAGCATAAAGTAATGAGTGAGATTAAGAAAGAAAATGGAGAAGTAAAGATTTTGATGAAAAGTAAGTTTATATTCAGTGGCGTTAGTTTTACTGTATAACGCTGTTCAGTATACTTATTGGGTTAGTGATTAAAATAAGTGTTATTTGCTGTTGCTTTGCTGAGAAAATACATTGTCAGAATACTGAAAGTAAATATAGTGGAGAGTTCTAGTAGTATAGTAACATGTCTTTTAGTATTTTTAGTGAGTTATTAAAAAGTAGTAAAGGTTAACCTTCATTAAGCTGTCAGGTTCCTTAAACTATTTTAAAATAGATTATCTAATTCTGTGTTTGTATTCCTAGTCTTCATTTGTATTTAGATAATCTCTAAAGGCTTATGTGATTTTTAGCATGATAGGGATGGTGGAGGACAAGATCATACAAATACTGCACAGTAATCACCACATCACAGTCTGGGATTTAGAGGAGATGTTTTACTCTGAGCTAAATTAGAAGATATACCATTTTGCTGTATATTTCTTGCATGCTTCAGAATATCTCCTTTTTATTTCCTGCTTTTTTTCCTCTATTGTTAGAAGTATTTTCAGAAGCTGTTTGTACATGGAGGTGGGTGGTTGGGCAATAAATAATACAGATCCTATCGATAAATATGAACTTTTTAAAGAGACAATTTGTGGTACAATAGACGTTAAGGACAGTCTTAAATTCAGATACCAAGGTAAAAAGAATCAGTGGCATTTGGTTGCTAGACAGCTAGCAGATTCATTAACCACCCTGTCAAGTTGATAATCTGTGGATCAGAAGATTTGATCTTGATTAATTTCATGTTGAATTTATGCGTTGTGAAGACTTTCTATCTACATAAGGGAGAAAAGTCTACAGTGAAATAACTGGTTAATTTATATTACTTAAGGTAAATAGTATTAGATTGTATCATTTCATTCTTTGTCATGTTTCCAGATGTTCTTTGGTAGCACTTTATTTAATTTTAAGCTCTATTTTCTACTTGTCAGAACTTTATTTTCTATAAAATTCTTTGAACTTTGAATAAATGTGTTAGAGCTTGAGTTGATGCCTAATTAGTTAACGCTCATGGTCCTTCTTTTCTTTTTTTGGCCAGTATTTTATCTGTGTTGCCTAATTAGATTGTAAGCCTTTGAGGCAGGATTCAAATCTAACCATACTATTGCTTTACTGCAGCTAATGATTGATGCTTGTTATGTTAACTTTACCCTACCGGTTTAGTCAAATAGTCATTTTTTATGGGTTAGTCAGATAGTCATTTTCTTACCCTTTGAAGTGTACAGTGATGTAAATTTCTGTCACTTGGTTGAATTTAGATTCCAGACTTACCATTAATGTGAAATAATGTGACTCTACAGATGACATATGCAAATAAAACTTACAATAGCCTAAAAATGGAGATTTTCAAATAATATGCAATAATAACCTTGACTCTGAAGATGAAAAATTTAGGAGATATTTTGTACTGTGTTAACCTGAAACCTAGTTATGATAAAAGGGAAAAGAATGACGATAGATTTGGAAATGAATTGGTGGCCTCTGGGATGACCATGGTAAAATGTATTTACTGTGAAATGGAGGCAAATCATTATTTAATCACTGCCCTCCAGGGTTGTGAAGATTAAATGAGGTAAAGCGTTAGGAGTAGTGCCTGTACCTACAGTGTCTGGTCCATAGGTATTCAATAAGGGGGTATTGTAAACTTGTGTAAGAGATTAATTCCTATGATTTAAAAACAAAACTCTCTCTTTTCCTCAGTGAGTAGTATATAGATAATTAAGTGAATAATAAAAACATGATGTATTTACAATGTCCCATTGTAAGCACTGAGTAACTGTTACTGTTATTGTCTAGCAAAAAAAGTTTGCTCTGCTTGTGTGGCCATTTCCCAAGCAGTCTCTGATCAGGGAAAGACATCCTTTGTTATTGGTGCCCTGGAGCAGCAACCAGAATCAATTTGGTGGGGGGCAGTATACTGTTATTTGCTAATGTGTGCCCCCTTTTATGGCCTACAACTTTTATTCTTTCCTGAAATTTTCTTCTGATAATGTTGAAATTCATTTAGCCACACAGGCCATTGATTATTTGTTGATGGCTCTTGAATATCTAAAATAGATGCAAATTCTTACTCCACATCAATCATATTTCCTCTAGATTTTCATTAAACACTGCATCAAATTGAATATGATTAGAGAGAGATACACAATTATATATATGCTAAAAAAGTTCTTATTAATGCAGAAATCTTATGTTTTTCACTGATAAGATTATATGCTTTATTAGAAATTAAAAAGGAATAAATCTGAAACAACTTCTTTAACTTGTTCTTTTATATCTAATGTCTACGAACTACTTTTTCTGAACACGCTTATATGTTCCAGCAATTTTTATGTTTATTGATGAGTTGTAAGAACATAGATTTTATGATCGTAGTATTTCGAAGAGTAAAATTAATCATTAGAGTTTATCAAAGAAACTTGCTGGTGAGCAGGTAGAATGGGGCTTAATGTGCAAGGACCAAATCAGTGTCCAGGGTTATTGGTAGTGTGCTAAAGGTCACAGGTAGATAATTCAGAGCAGAGAGTGTGAAAATACTGCACTGTGGAAAAAGCAAAGTTGTTCTCCAAATACCAAAGATTGAAAATAGCTAAGCCAGTTACTTCTTTTTTTTCTATATATGGTAATGGAGTTATTTATACATTAATTTCCATATTAGATATGAAATCAGATCCAATTTTTCTGGACAACCTTAATTTTTTCCTTTATTAACACAGAAAGTATGCTAAGGGTAGTGATGGAAATTAATGTGTACAATACAGTGATTCAACAGTTACCCATAGTATTAATTCCTCACCCCTACTAGTGCAAGTTACTATTTGTCAACACACAAAGATGTTACAGAATTATTGGCTATATTCTTCCTGTTATTCTACCATTCTTATGACCAACTTACATTATGACTGAGAATTCTTTGGCCCTTTTATTCCCCTCACCAACCCCTCCCCCATAGTAACCACCAGTCACTTCTCAGTATCTATGAATCTACTACTATTTTGTTCATTGTGTTTTGTTTTGTTTTTCCACAAATAAGTGAAGTCATATGGTATTTCTTTCTCCGTCTAGCTTATTTCACTTAGCGTACTAACCTCTAGATCCACCCACGTTGTTGCAAATGGCAGGATTTCTTTTTAATGGCTGAATAATATTCCATTGTGTATATATACCACATCTTCAAAATTTGTGATTTTTTTTAAGGTTTTTTTTTTTAAATAGCCATTAACAGCACATGCTGTTTTTGTATCTGTTTCTATTTGTGGCTTTTTCTTTCTCCATGTGAGTGTCTCTTTCTCTTTGGCTGTGTAAGTATATATATCTCTGTGTGTGATTTTCTCTCTGGCTGTCTGCATGTGTGTGTGTCTGGGGTCCCCTGTGTGTGTATATGTCTGGATCTGTGGAGGGAGGACCTGTTACCAACCTTATACTTTTTTTTGAGGATTCAAATTACTTAGACTGCAATTCTATTCTTTTTGCTGTGGGTGACTACAAGAATGCTTTAAAAAAAGGACAGGTCTGATTTACTGGGCTTTGTTCAAAGAATGGTAGATTTAGAGTAATTTCCTTTTCACATAATGGTTTAACTTCCTTCAAGTATTTAAAAGTTTCCTACATATACATCTACTGCATTTTGTATGTCATGCCAAGATAGGAAATGAGTGGGGGATTATATAAAACTTAAAAAAATCTGTCTAGTGAATGCTAATGTCTTGGCTTGGTTTAAATGTAAAGAATGGGTTTTACCTATGTCTGTTGCGCTTTATGATTTGCTAGTAGGTCTCACAAGACTCAGCATATAGTTGTACTCACAGCTATGATTTATGTGAAGGATACAAAGTAAAATCAGTAAAGAGAAAAATGCAAACTAATAAAACACTGTATTATGTTTAGTTACATGGAGTGATACCTGGAGGAAACCAGGCACAAGCATCCATGAGTCCTCTCCTAGTAGAGTCACACAGATGCACTTAGTTCTTCCAGCAGTGAGTTGTGACAATACATGTGAAATGTCTCCCAGGGAAGCTTTAGAGACTCAGTGCTTAGAGTTTCTATGGGGGTTGATCACATAGGCACCTTCTGTCTAGCATGTATCAAAATTCCAGATTCCCAGAGGGAAATCAGGTGTACACCATAAACCATATTGTTTGCATAAACAGTTTAGGCACAGTGAGCCACACTTACCAGGGAATGGTGGGAGCAAAAATGCAAGTTCTCAGACTCGAGCCAAGGGCTAACCTTGCAATCACTGTCTCAAAGGAAACAGTCTTAGGCATGTTTATGTTAACATGCACACTGTGCTTGCTCCAGTGTTTAATTACAGAGTATTTTGTCATGGAAATTTAATTCCTGAATGTTCAGTATGAGAATCTCTTAACTAATTTCTTACTAGTTTGCATTTTTCAGTTTCTAGCTATTATACTACTACTAGTTTCATCTATTGTCATGAGAAGGAAATAGACTGTTCCGCTTATTTTATTTCAAAGTAACATGTATTCTAATGACTAGATATTTTCTTAAAAGCTTTTAATGTCAGGCTTAAATGTAATAGGATAGTAAGCTTATATTTTCATTCAAATGAAATTCTGTTTATTTTGGCAAACCATTTAATTTGTGCAATTTTAAATGTGTTTTCAGTTTAGTTATTAATTACACTTTAAAGTTCTGTTCTTTAACTCACTACTGTCTTTCCTGGACTCATCAGGATTTTGCTAAAATTTATCGATCCCTTTCATTTTAAGACCCTGTTTTCTTTTCATTATTTATTTTATTCTTAAGATACTAACCTGAATCTGATGTTTTGGTAGTCCATACATAGGTAGGTAGCAAGTATGAATTTGTTAACATATTCCTTAACTACTTACATACAGACTTTTTAGAGAATTAATAACACTTTGCTTTTTATCATTTTACAAATCTTTGTAATACTAACAGATATTTTATTTTGCTTTTCATGATATCAGTTTTGTCTTCATTGCATACTAATGAATTTTTAGAAGTGATACTTTATTAACATTAAACTTCCCTCTTCTAGAATTGCTATCAACTTGAGAGAATTTTTGTGGTAGTTGTTTCCAGGTTAGGATTTAGTGTTACTCATATGGTGGAAAACTTTGACTGAAAGGGAGACAAGAGAAAAAACCCTGTAAACCTGAGGTAGTCTGTTAGGTAGAAAAATCTCATTCATTCATTAATGTTCATTTATAGCAATGTACGAGATGCCATGAGGGATACAGTGGTTGGGGAGAGAAGTATCATTTCACTCTGAATTCATATAGAAGTTGTTTCACTCATATGTCCTGAAGGACTATGATATACAGGTATCCTGTGAGTGAAAAAACAAAAAAGTAAATCACACATATTTGTATATGTAGAATATATTACAATTTTATATGAATTTAGAGTGAAGTGATTTCAGTTCCAACTAGAAAGATGAATGAGGGAAAGTAAAATGAAGGAAATGATACAGAACTGTCTTTAAAAGATGGGTAAGAGTCAACCACAGTCAACTTCAGCTGGAAAAAAACACAACAACAACTGAATTTATTGATAGATTGGATTTGAGAATAGGAAATAAAGCTGAGTGGAAGCTTGTGTGATTGGGAAGATGATGGTGGTGTTTATTTCAGTAACCAGGTAAAAAATAAGAAAAATTCAGAGCAGCACTTCTTGACATGTTATATTTTTGGTATTAGAGTGATATCTTAAAAAAATTTGAGAGAGCAGAGGGCCCGTAAAACAAGATAAGAGAGTAGTGATAATGGTAAGTTCATGGGTTATCAGTGTTTTGGAGGAAACCTAGTTTTTATAAAGAGACTAAAAAAGATTTTAAAATAATGAAAAAAAAAATGGGAAAGAAAGAGTTGAGTACTAGGCAGGGCAAGGGAGAGGAAATGCCTTTGCCAGAAGTAGGATAAGGCAGGACTTGGTATGTTTTATAAGAAATTGCAAGTGCTGCGGAGTGTAAGGTACTTGAGAACGCATTGTCTTTGGATTCCAGACTGAAGAAACTATGTTTTATCTGGTAGGCACTGGGAACCCTTAAAAGCAGTTGAGTCAAAGGATTAATATGATTGAAACCATATAAAACTTAAATATTAATATAGCTCCAGCATTCAGGATGAGAGATAGTCATGAGGCTGTTAGGCCAAAAATTAAGACAGTAGTATCTAGGAAGTCAAAAAATAATCAAGGATGAACTGTCAAACCTGGGAGAAATCTGAATGATTTGAGAGAATATCACTGGACTTAATATTTGAACATTCTGGGAAAGTAACTGAGTAGACTGGAAGCAGAATTTAAGGGATAAGAAAGGTAAGGTAATTAAGTGAACTCACTGGACATAGACAGTTCTTTACAAGAGGGTCAGAAGAAGAAGAGAGAGAATTATTAAGCAGTGTTGTTTGGAGTTGGTGAGAAAGTTTTATTGTTGGGAAGTGGTCAGGATATCTCACTCATGGAAGACAAAGGATTAAAAGAGATATGTGAAGATAGAAAATTTTAGGTAAAGAAGCAGGTTGGGAAGATTTAATTCATGACAGGTTATCAATAAAACTGAAATAACAGGTAGAAACAGTGAATGCCTTCCTTTCTCATCTGTTAGCTTAATGGCTTTTTCATATTACCTTAGATAGCAAAATATTTTCTTGTGGGGGTGTTTACTTTTCCCATTTTTCTTATTGTATAAATATATTGTGATAATGTTAAGTATTTATATGTGTACTTAGATTTTATTCCTATAAAGCCTCTGTGGATTAATCTTTTATCCTTTGGAGTTCTTAATTTCTGAGCCAGAGTCTGCTTGCCTTTAGTTACACAAACTCATTAATATTTGAGCTTAAAATACCCCACATCTTTTTCTTTTACTTTTTTATTTATCTCTTTACCAGTACATGAGTATCGTTTGCACTTAGGACTTGAGAAACTATTCTAATTTTATCATATCCTTATGGTACATCATTGGTTCTTCACTGGGAACTTTGTAAACTTTAGTGGATCTAAAATAGTTCATTTTAGATGCAAGAATAGTTTACTAAGGAGGGAATATGGTAAAAATCTAAGGAATTGCTGTTAAGCCATGCAAGTGTTTTTCTCCCCTTATGATTTGAAAATATTGACACATATAGGCAATTTTTAAGAACTTAGATAAAGCAAAATTATGATATATGCCAATGGAAAATGTTTGGAGGGCATTGTTCATATGCCCTCCATTTCTGATTTTCTACATTTAAAATTTGAAGATTGTTTTCTAAAACATTTACTCATTTCATTACTTCAGTAAACATTGATTGAACATTTGCTGCATGTCAGAATGGTACCATGCACTATAGGTGCAAATTTGTCTTCAGCCTTCCTGTGTATGTGTGTGTGTGTGTGTAGAGGGAGAGAGGGAAAAAGACTGACTAAATTATGATTGTCAGTACAGTGTAAAACAAGTCCCAAATACAAAACTAATTCTGAGTAAATTATTTATTAAAACATTTCATAAAACATGGTTTTTTAAGTAACTAAAATACAGAGTTTCAAAAAAAATTTTTCCCAACAGGTGGGAAGGAGAAACAAAAAATAAATATAGAAGACTTACAAATTAAAAAGGTCAAGAAGAAAAAGAAAAAGAAACACAAAGAGAATGAAAAACGGAAGCGTCCAAAAATGTACAGCAAATCTATTCAAACCATCTGCTCAGGATTGCTATCTGATGTTGAAGATCAAGAAACCAAAGGCATCCTAAGTGATAACATAAAGGATTACAGTGGGAAGAACTTGGATACCAAGAACTATTATTCCAAAATTCCAGAGAACAGTGAGTTTCCATTTGTCTCATTAAAGGAGCCACGGGTTCAGAATAACCTCAAAAGGCTGGACACTTTGGAGTTCAAAAAGCTCATTCATATTGAGCACCAGCCCAATGGAGGTGCATCAGTTATCCATGCCTACAGTAATGAACTCTCACACCTGTCTCCCATGGAGATGGAGAGGTTTGCAGAAGAATTTGTGGGTCTAGTGTTCAGTGAAAATGAAAACGCTGCAGCTTTCTATGTAATGGGTATTGTTCATGGGGCAGCTACTTATTTACCTGACTTTCTAGACTACTTTTCATTTAATTTTCCCAATTCGCCGGTGAAAATGGAGATATTGGGAAAGAAGGATATAGAGACAACAACTATGTCCAATTTTCATGCTCAGGTAAGAGGTTTTAAGTTTTTAAAAACACTTTTAATTATGTGTTTTAGACAGGTTTCTGTTCTTTGCTTCTCATTTTGCTGTAGATTTGAAATAAAAAGGTAAGAATACTGTGAAACCTCTTTGGACTACTAAGAATAAATTAGTTTCTCGCAGTGAATACTGGAGTTTAAATTTCAGTTTCTACTTGTTTTTCTTAAAGATAATAAATGAAATAAAGATTCTGTTGTCCTTTTTTGCAAGGATTTATCTTGGAAATTAAAAGAATTTAGCCATGTATTTTCCAGTCCTTTCCAACAGTTCTTTTACCTGAAAATCACCTAAAATTGTCATCTTGCTTTATGCAATAATATCTTAAAAGTGCATGTATCATATAATTGGTGCTGAGTGAATGTTGTCTTTAAATGAATTATGGTACAAAGGACTCATAAGTTAATTGTGTGATTCTGTGAGAAAATTAACATGTCAGTGAGTATATTGAGCTAATTTTCGTTTCCTACCCTTCTCTCTGGTGTAGAGTATACATTATTTTAGAAAGCACATACCAAATCAAGTCTGCTGGCTCTTGGAAGTGAATGTGGGCTTATCTAATACATCAGTGCCATTATTAACCACTCTCCGTTCAGGGACTGCTTAGGCCAGGAAATAAGCCAATTTTCACATTTATTGGTGCTAAGGTTTCCATTTTTCTAAATAATAATTGACATTCTAGTTGGGAAGGAGGAAAAAAGTAAAGAAAGTCTCAAAAGCACTGTAGGGATCATCCATCCCAATTGTTCTTAACTTAAAGATGAGCAAATAAACATAGATGTAGGAGTAACTTAATGTTTTTAGGTTGGCAGCAGTGCCAGGAGTAGAACAAAATCTCCTTCATCTTCATCCAGGACTCTTACTTATTCTGAGTGTATTCTTTTGAGATGTGTTCAAGTTATAGTCTCTACCTTAAATGATAGTCTGAATGTCCAGTCATATCCACATATTCCAAACTCCCACCCCCACATTCTGTAATATACTGCAGTCTGGAAGATATCGTAGTACTTGAAGTGTTAGTTTGTGTGTGTGTGTGTGTGGAGGGGGATTACTCCCCAATGAAACACGTTTGAGAATTGAAATCTAAGTAATTTTAGAGCTGAAATGTAGCTATAGAGCATCCATTATTAGCTCTGTCCTTTTATAGAAGTCCAGAATGGTTAGTAATTTGTCTGATATTACACCCAAGTTTAGTGGCAGAACCAGACTTGGGTCTAGTTATGTTGTCTACTACATACTGAGTGCTGTCTGTGCCAAGAACTGCTCTGACCTCTTCATATGTAATAACTCATTTAATCTTCGTTACAATCTAATTTTAGCAATGGAGAAACAGGTACAGTGAGAGAAGAAATAACTTCCCGCGTCCTACCATACTAGATCATTTGATTGTCATTTATTATGTGGGTCCCTCTTGACTTCCAATTCCATTTGTTTCCACTGAATCACAAATTTTCTTGCTACTGTACAAGGTTTACTTCAGTAATCTTTTAAATATCATCATACTTATATTTGCTTTCCAAATAACTTTCAAGGCTAGGAATTATTAATTTTTTATTAAATTATAAGAATTTTCATCTTAACTAGTTAATAAGTACAACACAACAACTGTGTTTTTGTTATTAAATAAAAGGAGGTTTTGGGACTCGCTAATTGTGCCAGTGTGTGTTGCTTGATTGTGGGTCTGAAGTCCTTGAAGAGCTATCTACCCTGGTTGCCATCACCTATTCAGGGTTCTTGGGTAATACATATTGTGCAGAGGAAACTCTGTGGCAATGCATCTTCTTTGTTACCAGCTATAGCTCTGGCCCCCTGTCTAAATGATCTATCAGTTGCAGAGACTGCTCTTACCTCTAGCTTTAGACTAAATGGCAGTAAGCCGCCTATGCAATGCTCATGTTCATTATCCCCAAGATCCTCCAGATTCCCTCATTCCTATACTATGGGGAAGAAGAGTGAAAGCTCTCCTGAACTGCTCATTTCATATTTCCTCCACACTGGATTCTTGCTTTGTTTTTTTAAGAGCTTAGGACACCGAGGAAGTTGTTTTCTGCAGACAAGCCTTGGGTTTGTCCTTACGTTCTGGCTTTATGAAACTGAATGGGACCCTGGAGAGAGAGGTAGAATAAAAATGAGCATACCTATTATAGCTTAGTTTTATTTCCAGTTTCTTGAATCTTCACAGTAAAAGCTCTGTCTCTTAAACTAATATGTGATATCCCTCCGGAAATGATTTTTTAACCACATAAACAATTTTTTTATTTGGGAGAATGTTTTATAAATTACAGGAATTGACTTACAAATATATATTTAGAGTTCAAACCAGTTTATAAATTGAGACTTTTCTTGTCCTGAATGAGACAATCTTTCTTCCAGATTTAATTTGTAGAAGTATTTTAAAGTCAATTTGGTGAGTTATAACTGAGTTAGTGTAGGTAACTGGATGAACTCTTATATGGAGTGGATGGAAAGGGAAGAGAGCTAGTCCATTTTACCATTTATCAGCTAGACACTAGACAACTCTTTCCTCACATACAAAATGAAGAAAATGATAATAGTACTCAAGTCCTCTGGTTGTTGTTAAAGATGCTTTGTAGAATGTAACAGGTTGTGCAAAGGGAATTGTTATACTGACTTAATGCAATATTATAACAGCTTTCCATTTTGTTAAATAGGCGATGACTGGCTTCTGAGTGAGGACTGTTAGGAGCGTGTTTGTTCACTGATGGTAGGGAGTTCCGGGAATGCCAAAGATAAAAAATGACCACAGATACTTTATAGATGTAGAAGGAGTTGACTAATTGTGGTATAAACACACAATTGAATATTATTCAACCATAAAAAGGAATGAGATACTAATACATGCTACAGTGTGGATGAACCTTGAAAATGTTATGCTAAGTGGAAGAAGCCAGTCACAAAAGGTCACATATTGCATGATTCCATTTATATGAAATAGCCAGATTAGGTAAATCCATAGGGACAGAAAGCAGATTGGTGGTTGTTAGGGGCTGGGAGAAGTAGGAAATGAGGAGTAACTGTCTAATGACTGTGAGTTTTCTTTCCTTTCTTTTTTTATTTTTTATAGAAATAATTGATATATAACCTTATATTAGTTTTAGGTGTACATTAGTAGTGATTCAATATATGTATATGTTGCAAAATGATTACCACAATAAATTTAGTTGACCTCTGTCACCACACAGTTGCAAATATTTTTCCTGTTATTAGAACTTCTAAGTTCTACTTTTTTAGCAGCTTTCAAATACACAATATGTAACTGTAGTCACTATGTTGAACAGTACATCCCCCTGACTTACAAAATATTTTATCTTATGTTTGGAAGTTTGTACCTTGTGACCACCGTCACTCATTCCCTTTACCCCAACCCTGACAACCACCAATCTGTTCTCTGTATTTATGAGTTCAGGTTTTAAAAAATATGATTTATTTGTAAAGATTCCACATTAAATATTACAACAGCTTTCCATTTCCAACAGACCGTACAGTATTTGTCTTTTTCTGCCTGACTTATCTCACTACATAATGCCCCGAAGGTCCATCCATGTTGTCTCAAATGACAGGATTTCCTTTTTTGTGGCAGACTGACAGTCCATTATATCTATATCTATATCCATTCATCCATCAGTAGACACTCAGGTTGTTTCTGTTTGTATGTTTTCACTATTATAAATAATGCTGCAATGAACATGGCATGAATATATCTTTTCAAGTTAGTGATTTCATTTCCTTTGGTTAAATACCCAGAAATGGAATTACTGAATCATATGGTAGTCCTATTTTTAACATAATTTAAAAAAAAAAAAAAAAACTTTTTAAAGCTTTTCTTTAAACTGATTTTTTAAATGAACTTTTTATTGAAGTGTATATGCAGAATGTACACATTATAAATATATAGCTTGATGAATCTATATAAAGTAAATACACCCATGATTTTATAAAGCAGAATATTACTAGTAGCCATACCGCTCCCCAAAACCCTCATTATCACTGACTGTTCTGCCCCCCACCAAATACACACAAACATTCAAGAACCACTCTCTAGACTTCAAACACCACAGGTAAATTTTGCATGTTTTTGAGCTTTTATATAATAAAATCATATAGTATATACATTGTCATATGTGGCTCTTTTCCTTCAGCATTATGTTTATGAGCAACATTATTCATCTATTGTGTAGCAGCAACAGCTTTTTTCCTCATTGCTGGGTTCAAGTCCAACTATATACTACAATTCATTTATCCTGTTTTCTGTGGGTAGATATTTGAGTGGCTTCCAGTTTGGGTCTGTTAACATCAAGGGTGCTATAAATATTTTTGCTCATAAGATTGGAATTTTCTGGAGGATCAAAAGCTAGGCAAATGTTTAGCTTTATTAGATATTACAGGTTTTCCTAAGTTATTGTACCAATTTACATTCCTACCAGCAGTGTTCCACATCCTTGGCCACAATTAGTGGTGTCTACCTTTTTCATTTTAGCCATTCTGGTGGCTATATAATAAGATCTCATGGTTTTAATTTGCATTTCCCTGATGAGTAAGGAGGTCAAGCATCTTTTTTTTTATAATTTATTTTGGTATCATTAATCTACAATTACATGTGCAATATTATGGTTATTAAACTACCCCCTTCATCAGGTTCCCCCCACCAACCCCATTACAGTCACTGTCCATCAGCATAGTGAGAAGCTATAGAATCACTACTTGTCTTCTCTGAGTTGTACAGCCCTCCCCATGCCCCCCCAACATTACATCTGCTAATCGTAATGCCCCCTTTTCCCGCTTATCCCTCCCTTCCCACCCATCTTCCCCAGTCCCTTTCCCTTTGGTAACTGTTAGTCCATTCTTAGGTTCTGTGAGTCTGCTGCTCTTTTGTTCCTTCAGTTTTTTTCTTGGTTCTTATACTCCACATATGAGTGAAATCATTTGATACTTATCTTTTTCGGCTTGGCTTATTTCACTGAGCATAATACCCTCTAGCTCCATCCATGTTGTTGCAAATGGTAGGATCTGTTTTCTTCTTATGGCTGAATAATATTCCATTGTGTATATGTACCACATCTTCTTTATCCATTCATCTACTGATGGACACTTAGGTTGCTTCCATTTCTTGGCTATTGTAAATAGTGCTGCAATAAACATAGGGATGCATCTGTCTTTTTGAAACTGGGCTGCTGCATTCTTAGGGTAAATTCCTAGGAGTGGGATTCCTGGGTCAAATGGTATTTCTATTTTGAGTTTTTTGGGAACCTCCATACTGCTTTCCACAATGGTTGAACTAATTTGCATTCCCACCAGCAGTGTAGGAGGGTTCCCTTTTCTCCACATCCTCGCCAACATTTGTTGTTGTTTGTGTTTTGGATGTTGGCCATCCTCACTGGTGTGAGGTGATATTTCATTGTGGTTTTAATCTGCATTTCTCTGATGATTAGCGATGTGGAGCATCTTTTCATGTGCCTGTTGGCCATCTGATTTCTTCTTTAGAGAAGTGTCTATTCATGTCCTCTGCCCATTTCTTAATTGGATTATTTGCTTTTTGTTTGTTACGGTGCGTGAGTTCTTTATATATTTTGTATGTCAACCCCTTATCAGATATGTCATTTATGAATATATTCTCCCTCATACTGTAGGATGTCTTTTTATTCTACTGATGGTGTCCTTTGCTGTACAGAAGCTTTTCAGCTTGATATAGTCCCACTTGTTCATTTTTGCTTTTGTTTCCCTTGCCTGGGGAGATATGTTCATGAAGAAGTCGCTCATGTTTATGTCCAAGAGATTTTTGCCTACGTTTTTTTCTAAGAGTTTTATGGTTTCATGACTTACATTTGGGTCTTTGATCCACCTTGAGTTTACCTTTGTGTATGGGGCTAGACAGTAGTCCAGTTTCATTCTCTTACATGTAGCTGTCCAGTTTTTCCAACACCAGCTGCTGAAGAGGCTGTCATCTCCCCATTGTAAATCCAAGGCTCCTTTATCAAATATTAATCAACTATATGTTTGGGTTAATGTTTGGATTTTCTATTCTGTTCCACTGCTCTGTGGGCAAGCATCTTTTAATATAATTGTTGTCCAACTAAATTATCTTCTTTTGTAAAAGTACCTGGTCTACTCATTTGCCCATTTTGCTATTGGCTTTTTTTTTCTAATTGGTTTGTTGGAGTTCTTTATATATTGTGGATAAGATTCTTGTCAGCTATGTATATTTCAAGTACTTCCTCTCACTCAATGGCTTGCCTTTTCACTCTTAAGAGTGTCTTTTGATGACCAGTAGTTCTTTAGTGTAATCTGATTTATGAGGTTTCCCCCCCTTATGATTAGTATGTTTTGTGTTCTGTTCAAGAAATCTGTGCCTACCCCTTGATAATTATGTAGTTTCTGAAGTTTCTTCTGGAAACTTTGATTATTTTACCTTTATCATTTAAATCTACAGTTCTTCTGGAACTGACTTGTATATGGTATAAGGGGAAAATCAAGGTTCATATTTTTCCATATAGGTACAGGTATACCTCAGTGGTACTCTAGGTTTGGTTTTAGTCTATCGCAATAAAGCACATATCACAATAAAGCAAGTCAAATGAATATTTTTGTTTCCCAGCGCATATAAAAATTATGTTTACATTGTATGTAGTCTATTAAGTGTGCAACAGCATATGCCTCTAAAAACAATGGCTATACCTTGATTTAAAAATACTTTATTGCTAAGAAATGCTAATCATTATTAGAGCTTTCAGGAAGTTGTAATATTTTTGCTGGTGGAGGGTCTTGCCTCAGTATTGATGGCTGCTGACTGGTGGTCAGGGTGGTGGTTGCCGAAGGTTGGGGTGGCTGTGACAGTTTCTTAAAATGAGACAATAAGGAAGTTAGCCACATCAGTTGATTCTTCCTTTCATGAATGATTTCTCTATAGCATGTGATGCTCTTTGATGTCATTTTACCCTCAGAGGAACTTATTTCAAAATTTGAGTCAGTCCTATCATACCCTGCTGCTGCTTTATCAACTAAGTTTATATCATATTGTAAATCCTTTGTTGTCATTTCAGCAATCTTCACAACAGTCTTCACTTTTACCAGGAGTAGATTCCATCTCAAGAAACCACTTTTTTGGCTCATCCATAAGAAGCAGCTCCTCATCAGTTAAGTTTTATCGTGAGATGCAGCAATTCAGTCACATCTTCAGGCACCACTTCTAATTCTAGTTCTCTTGATATTTTCACCACATCTGCAGTTACCTCCTCCACTGAAGTCTTGAGCTCCTCAAAGTCATCCATGAGGTTTGGAATCAACTTCTTCCAAACTCCTGTTACTGTTAATTTTTTGACCTCCTCCTATGAATCCTGAAAGTTCTTAATGGCATATAGAATATGAATCCTTTCCTGAAGGTTTTCAATTTACTTTGTACACATCCATTAGAGGAATCACTATGCCTATGGCAACTTCAGCCTTATGAAGTGCATTTGTTAAATGATAAGACTTAAGTCAGAGTGACTCCTTGATACATGGGCTGCAGAATGGATGTTGTGTTAGGAGGCATGAAAACAACATCCGTTTCATTGTACATCTCCATTTGAGCTCTTGAGTGAACAGGTGCATTGTCAATGAGCCGTCATATTTTGAAAAGAATCTTTTTTTCTTAGCAGTAGGTCTCAACAGTAGGTTTAAAATATTCACTAAATAATGTTGTGAACAGATGTGCTGTCATTCAGGTTTTGTTGTTCCATTTATAGAGCATAGTCAAAGTAGATTTAGCATAATTCTTAAGAGTCCTAAGATTTTTGGAATGATCAATGAGCATTTATTTCAAATTAAATTCACCAGCTGCATTACCCCTAGCAAGAGAGTCACCCTGTCTTTTGAAGTTTTGAAGCCAGGCCTTGACTTCTCCTGTCTAGCTATGAAAGTCCTAGGTGGCATCTTCTTCTCATATAAGGTTGTTTAGTCTACATTGAAAATCTGTTGTTTAGTGTAGCCACCTTCATTAATTATGCTAGCTATATCTTATGGATAATTTGGAGCTTTTACATCAGCATTTGCTGCTTCACCTTGCAGTTTTATGTTCTAAAGATGGCTCCTTTCCTCAAACTTCATGAAACAACCTGTTAGCTTCCAGCTTTTCTTCTTCAGCTCTCTCACCACTCTCAGCCTTTGTAGAGTCAGGTTAGGACTTTGCTGTAGAATAGGCTTTGGCTTAAGGGAATATTGTGGCTGCTTTGATCTTCTATCCAAACCACTAAAACTCTGCATATCAGAAATAAGGCTGCTTTGCTTTTTTGTCATATGTATGCGCACTGGAATAGCACTTTTAATTTCCTTCAAGCCCTTTTCCTTTGCATTCACAACTTGGCTGTTTGGCAAAAGAAGCCTAGTTTTTGGCCTATCTGGGCTTGCAACATGCCTTCCTTACTAAGCTTAATCATTTCTAGCTTTTGATTTGAAGTCAGAGATATGTGACTCCTCCTTTCACTTAAACACTTAGAGGCCATTGTAGGGTTATTAATTGGCCTGATTTCAGTATTGTGTCTCAGTACAGGGAGGCCCAAGGAGAGGGGAAGAGATGGAGAACAGCCAGCTGGTCAGTGGAGCTATCAGAACACACAACATTTATCAATTAAGTTTGCTGTCTTATATGGGTGTGTTTTGTGGCACCCCAAAACAGTGCAGTAGTAACATCAAAAATCACTGATCCAGATCACCATAACAAATATATAATAATAATGAAAAAGTGAAATATTGGGAGACTTATCAAAATGTGACATGGAGACATGAAGTAAGCAAATGCTGTTGGAAAATGGTGCTGATAGAATTGCTTAATGCAGGGTTGCCACAAACCTTCAGTTTGTAGAAAACAACAAACAACATCTGTGAAGTGCAACAATGTGAAATGCAATAAAATGAGGTATGCCTAGTCACAATCATTTATCAAAAAGACACTGATACCGCATTATATTGCAGTATCACTTTAGCCATAAATCAGTTGATCATATATGTGTGTGTTTCTGGGCTCTGATGCCATTATTCTATTTGTCTTAATTGCTATAGCTTTATAATCTTTATATCTAGTAGAGTAAGAATTTTGATGTTCTTCAAGATTGCCTTAACTCTTTCTATTTCCATATAAAATTTACACTTAGTTTGTCAGATTCCACAGAAATATCTGCTGGAATACTGATTGAGATTGAATGAAATCTATAGATAGATTTAGGTAGAAATGATGTCTTTACAAAATTGAATCTTCCAGTCTGTGATCATAGTATTTCTCTCCATTTGTCTTTTATTTTCTCTCAATATTTTTTGGTTTTCAGCGTGCAGATCTTGCACATCTTTTGTCAGATTTATTCCTAGACACTTGAAGATTTCATTTTGTTAATTACTTTTTCTGAGAACTTGGAAGCTCTGACCACTCCTTAGAGTATGACCTTAATACTCATTGTGAAAAGCTGTAACTGTGTATTATTCTCATTTCTAGCATCCCTCTTCCTCTTTCACATTATCATGTGTGCTTGTTGGTGGAGTCACATAGCTAAGCTATATATTTTGTGGCATCAAATGAATTAACCTACATATAGTGATGTGAATTTGTTTTCACCAAAATAATTGGTTGAGATGATAATATTAATTGAGCTGATGCATGTTAGTGTTCTAGGGGAAGAAAGGGAGGTATCAGTATTGGAATGTAGTTTCACTCAATATCAACCATAACAATGACAAGTTGTGGATAATGAAGTCAAATTTGTGTTCCTGTGATTGTTGAGGAATAAAGCTTGATGATTTGGTCATTATGACTTTTCATTAATAAGTTCAATAGGTTAGGTTCAATAGAACCTGCTCCAGTTGTGAGATAATGCTTTTTACAGAGCAGAGGAAAGTATGTAGATCAAGGTTTTAAATCTTAAAATTTGGTCATCTGGTAACTATCTTTTAACCCTTTCCTGCCCATTACTTTTTGAAAAACTTCTATACAGCGAAAACCAGCCCAAAAAGCAGTATCCACAAGATCCAGAAACAAGTGAGAAGAGATAATAGAGTTGATAGAAGAAGGATGGAAATACGACTTTTATTATTTTTATTTAATTTGAGAAAATACATTTAGCAGCTTTAAAAAAATTCATGATAATGATAATGACTATGTAATTAATTAGCACTATTTTTAATGGATAAAAGAGTGTTTATATTACTAAAAATATGTATTTTGTATTTTCTTATATTCTGATATTGTAACCTGCATACATAGTGAAGCTTGGAATAGTGTAAATAAAAACCCATTCGTTTGAATTTTAAGACAGATTCTCTTATGTCCAAGTTTACATCAGACTCAAAAAGAGTCAATACCACTCACATGCCTGCTGTATATAATGGCATAAATTGACACTGAGCCATTTGGCATCCCCCAGATCATGTAATCTGATGGCCCTGACTGTGAGTGGCTTTTGGAACTCAAACCAAGTCTATGATGGGTCTGCATCCTCTTAAGACTAATTTTCTTGTCTTTTTTTTTAATTACAGAGACCAAAATAATTTGCCCTAAATTCTATGGAAACTAAAATAGGACATTAGGTAGCCATTTCTATGGTCTTTATAGTGATAGTGTATATCTCTGTATATTATAGAAAGTCATTCTGGCATCTCTTGAGGCTTTGTCTTTGAAACATGCTAAGTTGAGATTTTTTGTGTGTGTGTATGTGTGTATATGTGCACCTGCACACACACACAAACAAGAGTGACATACTGGTGTTTGGTTTTGGAATTCTTTTTACTTGTATAATTCTGTTTTCTATCTTCATCTACATCCTTGTAGGTTGCCTTAAAAATTTGAAGATTGTGGAATTTTTTGTGTATATATAATTTTTATATGTAAATATATAAAAATAATATACATAAGTGTGTATATAGGGTAGTCGTTTATCAATCAAACTGTGTAATAAAAATCTATTTGAGAATAGAAACATATGGATTTCTGTCAAAAGTTTGTAACCTATCTATATCAGTTCTTTGCTGTAGTTTTAAACAAAACCGCTCATAACTTAGTGGTTTAAAGTGATCTCTCATGATATTTTGGGCTTTCTTGACAACTCTTTTGGTCAGTTTGTCTGAGGATGGTTGGCCTCATTCACATGTCTCGTGGTTGGTAGATCAGTTGGTCTTAGAGACCTTGCTTCCATGTCTGGCAGGTGGTGCAGTGTCAGTTGGGGTGCTGCTCCCGTTTCTCTCATCTAGCAGGTAAGCCTGCGCTCATACATATGGTGGTAGTTGCAGGGTTTCATAGAGCAGAAAGAGGGCAATCCCCAGTGCACAAGCCTCTGTGTCATGTTTGCTAATGTCCCATTGGCAAAAGAAAATCACATGGACAAACCCAGATTCACTTCTTCATGAGAGGAGTGGCGTGGGCACATTGTTCAGAAGTGAGCATACCTGCTTGGGAAGAATTTTGGTCATTTGCAGTCTTCCACATCTGTTCTAGTTTTTCTACCATCTCTCTTGTTCAAATCCTCATTTGGACATTTATTGTTCTTCTATGCCTTTGATGGTAGGGAAACAAAAAGGCAAATAAGACAGGAGTTCTGTCTGTTAAGGAATAAATGAGATTTCTGTTTTGTGACAGTATTTAATCAGCATGCACTCTGAACACTGTAGTAAGAGCTGTGAGAATACAAAAACTGGAGCAATTATTTTCTAATCACCCTTCCCCCTCCCCAAAACTCTAAATCTTGCTTTTTATTTTATCTTGGTTCTAAGTAGTTTTTATCACATAACTTATTCCCAGGTGTTAACTCATGATTAAATGGATAATATTTTAATAGTGAAATAATTCTTAAGCCTCATCTGATCTGTTAGGCCTTGCCTTTCTGCAGAATGAGGGGAGGAAACTAACGTGTTGAATTCATACTGGGCCATTCACTGTGCTAGGCCAGTAAAGATGGTTTGATATGCCATCTTTGAACCATTGCCTGACTTTGTACTAAATTTTTATTTTCACCATTGTACCCATCACATCCTTCTTTATGCTTGCTTATGAACTGATTTATACAAAATATTATGGCCATATGCTGTAATAGAGAAAGTAGACTTTCTCCTTTATTGTACTAATTTAAAAATGAATAATAAAATAACACTTTTTATTTTAGTTGAAGTTGTATGGATATTATCTTTGAAATAAAGTGTTAAAATGCCATTACCTATTGTGTTTTGATTTAAAAAGATATGCCAGATGTGATGGGGAATGGCTCCCTCTTGTGGCACACTCATTTATGTAAATGTTTGGATTGCCTAAGTAGGAATGTGATAAATTGGTCTTGTTTTTTAAAGTAAGAGATTCTCCTCTTTCTTCCTCTCTCCCCACAAAAAGCCCCACAGAATTGAACCAACAGCCCCTTCTGCCCATCTGCTCCATTTTTGGTTCTAATAATTTCCCTATTTTTGTATTTTTTTCAGATTGATGCTGATGCTAGCTAGAAACAAATATAGCATCTTCTGTATTTGTAATGGATCACCATTAAAGTATTCTGTGGAAATTTTAATATCTTGAGATGTTGACAAATATACTTAAACAACTATTTAAAAAAATGGTTTTGAAGTCAAAATAGTTTCTGTAATGCTGGGCCAAATTAAGTTATGTTTGTTTACTGAGACTTAAAAACTTTAGTGGCGAGTATGTGTGGTGAATCTCCCAAACAGGAATTGTCTTCCAATGTCACTGGACTATAGTATCCTCTCTTCAGGGACTGACATATCATGGAACACAGTTTGAGAAAGAGCAAGGTGTTTCAAGTGAGTTATTCTTCATCGATCTTTAAATTACTTATTACCATATTTGCTTGTGAAAATTTTGAAAAATAAAATAAGAGAAAGTAGTAATAGGTCTTAGAGATTTATTTTCAGCAATCTGTTTCCTGTCAGGATGGCTGCTTTTTTTCTCTTTGTGGCAAGCCAGCTTAAAAATCATAAAGCATTTTTTTTAAGACTACTTCTACATGAATAATAATGAACAGGACTTTAAACAGTTTAGTTTAACAAAACAATTCATTTTCCATTAATGAAAACTTCCAAAATTTTGTTATTGTCACTGGCAGTGGATACAATTAGTGTCCTATTTCCTGCCTTTTTCTTTCTCTTTATAAGATTTACAGAAAATATATAAGGGGAAAAGCGAAAATGCAGTCATGTGATGGTAGCTTTTTTAGGGAGTAGGGTATTCTGTAGGGGAGGAGATTTAGATTTAAAATGTATCTGTTCTAAAAGACACTAAGTATAAACTTACTATTTAAATATATAAGTTTTTGCAGATATATAAATAAGTATTCCTATCTTTTATTGTTTTGTCTTTTTGAAAGAACTGTACTTAAATTGGGAAGCAATTTGTAACTGTGTTTCTCTTTTAGGAAACATACAACATGCATTTTTAAAGCAGTGACATGTTTTGATACTTTCAGTTTAATTTTTTTACTCTTATCAGAAAACTGATGGTTTGATTAATGTTTACTGAAGTAAATAGAGGCAGACACAGTAATCTCATGTCCAGTGTCATCAGGATATGACGTTTTCCAGATAAGTGGTTTTTCTAGATAATGAAGTGTAGAGTTTTAAGTACCAAGATTGTAATGAAGATATCCGTTTTACTGAGCATCTGCAGTGTAATTTAACTCTTTATTTCCAGTCTAGGTTTGTCATCATTATGTTAAAATACTGAAGTCCTAGGGCAGCTGCAGCTTTGCTGGCTTCTTATCCGTCCTCCCACTTCTAAAGTCGTGGTTTTTATCCTTTATGATTTTAGATATTAGTAATAATTATACCTAATGTAGAAATATATATGCAAGAAGAGTACCCTTTTATGAGTCATGATCTTTGTGGCATTTATTTTGGCTCTTTATAAATTCTTTTCAACCCTTAACCTCTGTTTCCTTCTCCCGCCCTTCTGCCCTTTTTGTAATTGTTGGACAAATGCTTTTTAGAGAATTGAGGTAGAGTCTATATACTACTTAAAAATTCAGTTTCTCCCAAATATCCTTTGAAATATTTATGAAACTTAATAGGATCATACTCTTAAAAAGTATCTAAAGATATAGTCTTTTCTTGGGTAGCCCCAAAACAGGCATAGGAGAGGCAGAAAACATCAAGTTGGCTGTAATCTATTTTATCTATTATGTTAATGTTTTTAATATATAGGTCTGTACTAATTTAAACATGTGCTCATTTCATTTTATTTTAAAATGCAGAACATTTTCAAACTTGGAAATTAATGTAACAGTGTAATTTTAATGAAATGAGATGGCTAGGTCAGTAATATTCTCTTCAAATGATCTTTGTAACCTAAGATAACAACATGTGGTTAAATCAAAGTTAATGAAGTACTTAAGTTTAACATAAAACATACCATTTGTCTTTAATATTATCAACCAAGAATCTTCACCCATTTTTTTGTAATGAAATGATACATGTTTTTAACACTTAAACAGAGAAATTTTACTCTAAAAGGGCTAAATGTTAATTTAACAATCAGTTCAAATTTTCTGATTTTTAACTGTATTTATCCCTTTTTCTCTGTAGTTTAATAATTTTATAGTAAGGTTTTGTTGTGTTGTTGTTTTATGGAATGTAAGTAGTTGTCTGAGTTGCATGGCAACCACTAGGTAGAATTCAAAAAGCTATTTCAATTATTTGAGAAATAAATTATTTCTTTTATAGTATGACCAGTTTTTATCTACTGGATAAATTGTTTTAATCTCAGGCTTGCATTTCCTCAGAGAAGATTGTCTCGGACTCCTAAATCTCTCCTAATATTCACATTAAAAAGCATTCTTTCTTTACTGGTATGTATGCATGTATTCTTGTACATATGCTCTTGGAAGAAAGTCCAATGGACCATCCATCATTTGACTTTTGCTTTAAAAGTATGTTCAAAGTACCCATGTCTTTGGGAGATCTCATAATTGAGTTGTACTTATTAGCATTTCAAACAATCTGCTTCCTGAAAATTCAGCCTTCCCCAAATTATTTTATCATTGTAGATATTATGATGTAGTGTAATGAACCGGCTGGGTGGCAAGAACTTGCTTGATTTCTGGCTTTGTTAGAACTAGTTAACAATTTAGATTAGTTATCTGAGTAAAACAAAATACAAAATTTGAGGCACAGAAAATTTACTTATTACTATGAACTGGAAATATTACTTCCCTACTGTGACTTTTAAAAGTCTAATGATAATATTTCAAAGTGCTTGGAAAATCTGTGCTTTACAATGTAGATTGTTTGATTTCACTAAATAGCCATGAGGTCTGCCAAAACTCATGGTCATTTGTGGATTGAAAACAGGCCACACACTGAGAATCACCTAACGGAATTAATATGTTACATCAGTTCTGGTAAATTTGCTTAATTTCAAATTGATACCCTTAGCTTTGTTAGACTGCATTGCAGAAATGCATACTGATGACAGATTTTCCTATTGTGGTGCTCTTAGTACATCTAAGCATCTAGAACCTGAAGACTGTTGTACAGTCATATTTTAACTTTTAGCTCTTGCAGTGTAGAGGATGCTAGGAATTTTGGGGAAACAGGAAGAAGATAAGACCATGAATATAAAATGTGGATGCAGAACTCCAGATATTTTTGTAGCTTGGGAACTGGAAGAATGTTCTATGATTCTAAGAAGTGCATTTGTAATAGTTGATGAAAACTTGAGCTTGAAATTCTGGTACATAAGCTTATTAAGGAATTAATGTATCATTGTTATACTGCTTTGCTGACTATGATAAATAAGGAAATAAAATTATCTTAATGTCTTAGTCGAATTATTTTATGATGACAGAATTTTTACTGTCATTTCTTTGTAAATATGTGGGTCAGGCTTAGATACTTTGATAAATGATACTATCTGTACCGGCTTCAATTGTGGGGATTCAGCTAGTGATGTGGAATATCTTTTAGAGTGTGTGTTGACGATACGATAAAAGTGTAACCCTCTGGGTTTGCCAGGGATATGGGACTTTTCAGTTTTAAAACTGGGATAGACCCAGGCAAGCTGGGATAATTTGATCTCTCTAAATTTAGTGTCCACAAAGGCTAATCCAGAGAAAAAGATAATTGGGATTTTGCTTAGTTTGTTTATTGAAAGACGTTGTTTTATTTAAAAAAGACTCTTGTTTACTAGTGTTAGTATATGAAAAGACATAGGTTTCTTTGCAGGATTTAAATGCACTTGTAAAAATTCAGGTACAAATGATATGTGAGGTATAAGCTGTTTTATTTTGATTGATGTTTGAATGATACCTGTTTGCTAGGATTCTGCAGGTGGCTTTATGTAATTATTAAATCTTCTTCGGCAATCTGAGGTTAATCATTCCAGTTAAGGAAACTAAAACCAAGGAATTTAAGTGACTTCTGAAGGTCACAGAACTGATAGATAACAAGGGTAGATTTAGGACCTAGGACTCCTGGTTCTCAATCTTAGTAGTTTTTCATCACAGAAATGTAAAACTGGATCTTAATTAATTTTGTAAGATCTCTAAGGAAAAGTCATTCCTGATGGCCTTTTAGACATATGAACTATGGTTAAATGTTACGCTTTAGAGGGTCTACTTTGAAAATTCTGATAAAAGATATGAACCATTTAGGAAAATGTGACCATATTAACTTTTGTATACACTTTCTGTGGCATTATAGATCAAATAATGAACTCTTATGTAAAGAAGGTATATTTAATTGTCTAGAATTGTGCTGTTTATCTAAACTGTGTTTTCATAAGCAATATATTAGAATAGTAGATAGAGAAGGTAAAATAGCTTGATTTGATACAGGGTTTTTTTAATGCCTATTCTTGAAAGGTATTTGTAAAGGCTTTGTTGTTTTGTTTTGTTAAGCTTGCTGCTTCACAGTATGTTCTGATATTCTCAGACAATATACTTTAGTGTTATGCACTGATAGCAAGCATTATCTTATGCATAACTTTTTAATTAAACCATATCCTTCAGGTAAAAAGAACATATTCTCACGGTACTTACAGAGCTGGCCCAATGCGACAAATCAGCTTGGTGGGAGCAGTTGATGAAGAAGTGGGAGATTACTTCCCTGAGTTCCTTGACATGTTGGAAGAGTCACCATTTTTAAAAGTAAGAGAAAACAATTATCAAATAAGCTAAATTGTGGGTGTTACTTTCATGCTACAGGTGGTAGAAATCATGGCTGTTTCAGAATTATAAAAATTTTGATTTCATTTGAATTGGAAGAAAAAGAAGAGCTGGGAAACTAACAGTAACTCTTGTGTAGTGTGTGTGTGTGTGATTTCTTATGTACTAATTATAATAAAAAGGCAAAGCCAAGTGGTGGACCAGAAAATAACATTTGCCTGTTGCTGCCACTTTAGGACATTAGGTTCCATCTGTTTGTCAGCTTTTTATAAACTGAGTACCAGCGGATTTATGAAGTAGAGGAAGGGTGCCTACTAAATTGAAGTGTTTAGGACAAGGAAATGGCAGTTTGGCCTTGTGGAAAACGGGCCTGGGAAATTATACATATGTATTTCAACCTTGACTGTACCTCACTGTGGAGCCCTGTGAACTTTCTGAGCTTCAGTTTCCTCATCCATAATATAAGGCATTTAGACTATGTAGCTTTAAGGTCCCTTTAAATTTCTTTAGATGATTTCTAGCTAGGTTCCTGTTTCTTTTAAACAGTCTCTGCATTCTAGAAAGTTATTTCTTCTTGTGGGCTCCTGAGGTTATCTCATTGAGAGAGAAATGTAGTTAGGTTAATTATAATCAGTAATTCAAAGGTCAGAATATGACAAAATCAGTTTATTTCTAATATGCACCACATGATCTGTTGAACATCTCTCCTTTTTTCACTTGTTCAGTTTTCTGATCTACATCTTTTTCTTTTCTTTTGCACCCCATTCCATTCCCCTTTCATTTCCTTTTTTATTCCTTTTAAACATTTTGTTCCTTTCTATTTCTTCCAAGTAGTGACATCATGGAATAATTTAGTTGCATTTATTTTGAGTGGTATTTTTAAAAGACCATTATTTAAATATTTATGTTTTAGATTTCATTTTAAAAGCAAATGAGCTAAATGTATTCTTTCTGAAGAAATTTGACAATCCCTTTTTGAGAGGTGGGTATGAGATGAATGGTTTTTTAAAAGTATCATTCTCACCATTCCATTGACAATTGCCCTTAGTCATTTCTCTTTTTCTCTCTTTTCTATTCAGAGATTTTAATCTCTGCTTTCAGACCAGCAACGTCTTTAAGGAAACTACTAAACAGAAATAAGTTTTGATTTGGTGTAGTTTTTCTTTTTGTTATTTTGAGCTTTTGATTATAACTAATCAAAGAGGTATCCATTTTTTTTTGTGTATGTATTTTTTTAAACTCAGTTGTTTATTTTTATAGATCCTCATGGGGAACACTTGTTTATTTTGCCAACTCTTGACATAAAATGACCCATGTATTTGGTATATGGAAAAATAACAAATGATGAATACAGTATCTTTGATAGAGTTGGAGGAGAGAACCATCTGAGAAAAATTATTCTCTTGGTGTGTTTGAAATAGAATTTTTTTGAAGGAGAATGTATGAATATCTACGAATATATTCCATATAGGTATATATTTTAGATGTGTAAGTATAAAGGTACATATGAAAATTTGTCAAGGAGGCAATATTTGTGAGTTTATATTTGAAGATACATTTTGAAAATAATTTATTTGTGTGTGATTATTTGCCTCTAGTGTACACTGCCATGGGGGACACTATCTAGTCTAAAATTAGAAAGTCGAAAAGACAGTGATGATGGTCCCATCATGTGGGTACGCCCAGGAGAACAAATGATCCCTGTGGCTGATATGCCAAAGTCACCTTTCAAAAGGAAAAGGTATGTTCAATACAAATTTTTATTGCTGTGTTTGGATGTATATTCATTAGAGTGTGTGTTAGTTGAAAGCTAGAGAAAGAAGGAGGGGAGCATAATTGGAATGTGAATCAAAAAATGCTTCATGTACTGAAATAATTTTTTCAAATAAGTATCAAATATGAATAAGACATAAATGTAGGTAAACGACAATAAATTAGGAACGGAAAAAATGTCATTTACAACAGACATTATAAGCTATTTTGGAATAAGTTTAATAAGAGATATTCAGAACCAATCTTGAGGAAACTAAAACATCTTATAGAGGATATAAAATTAGACCTAAACAAATGGAAAACCCTGTTATGTCTGGACTAGATAAAATGATAGTCCTTTGAAATTTTTAGCATTCCAGTTTAACTCACACTTCCAGCACTGGATAAAATGATTGTAAAGCTCATAAGGAAGAATAAATAAAGTCACCAGAGAGCCAAGAAAAGCTGTGGAAGAGAAGAGAAGTGAGGGTACTTTGTGTTACTAGATACTGAAAATTATTATAAAGCTCAAAATGGTCATTGAAAAAGTATACACAGATAGATAAGTATATTGAGAACTTAATATATGAGATAGGTGAAAAAAGGGAGATCTATTTAATGAATAATGCTCACATAATTGATAATTCATCTCTAAGAAAACAAAGCCATAACTCCTATTTCATACAAGAAGTTAGAAATTTAAACATAATTCATAAAAAATATTAGAAAAACTTTTAAGTCTAGGAGAGCCCTGCCTAAACATGATAAAAAAAATAATGGCAATACTGTTTGTGAAAGAAAAGATGTAAGTTAATACACAAAGAGCGTTCCCAAACTGACAAGAAAAATGTGAAACTATCCAATAAAAAAATAGGCCTCAGGCAATCAAGTGCATATTAAAAGAATTATAAAATATTGTTTTTACCTATTGCATTGGTAAAAATTAATGGAGTAGTAATATTACAGGCTGGTAGGCTTTTGAGGAAACAGGGTTATTTATACATTGTTGGTAGAAGGGTGAACTGCTGTAATCATTTTGTGGAAGTAATCTAGCAATAGTCCACAAAATTTTAACATAATGTATAGTTTTTGATCCAACACCATACTTTTGGGAATCTGTCCCAAGAAATAAAGCACTAAAGGTAAATGTATAAGAATGTTAATTGCAGCATTATTTATACTGAGAAAAAAGTTTAAAATGGTCTGAGTAAATGCCTGTTAACAGGGGAATAGTTGAATACATTTTGGTACATTCCTATTAAAATAGAATGGTGACATAGTTAAAATAAATTAATTATTTATATAATCTGTTGATCTGGAAGGATATCCATTACTTAACAAGAGCAAAATGTAGAGTAACATGTTCAGTATGATTCTATTTTTGTGAAAAGAAATAAAAGACGTGTATGTATATATCTATGTGAGCACAGAAAAGTATGGAAAAACATATACTAGGTTCACATTGGTGGGGATGGAGTGGGTGATACTAAGGGACATATCCTTTTTTTTTAGATACCTAAAGATGGTTTCACTGGTTATAATTTAAAAAATAAAAACAGGGGAAAATGGTAATTGAGTAAATTGTAGGTTGTAAGAGGGCAGGGACAATGTTGTGCTTGTTACTAATGTGTCTGTAGCACCTAAACAGAGTGCCTGCCTGGTGCTTAATATTTATTGAATAAAAATTTTTAAGTTAATTTATAAGTTGGTAGTAAATGGTAAAATTCATGGGTTTCTCAGTGGTTCTTTAACTTGAATTCATAAATCATTTTGAGAATCTGAAAGCCTCTCCCCTGAATGATGCAGATATACACATAAGTTTACATGTAATTTTCAGGAGTGACCAGCCCCTTGAGGAACTTGCCTGTACCTCAGGGATTACAATCCATGATACATGCGATGGTTTCACATCATGTTACAGTCTGACCAGTTTAAAACAATGCACCAAGCCCTGTGCTAAATGCTTTATATAAAGTCTTAATTCATTAGAATGTGGTGTTACAGAGACCAAACTTGTGTGTGTGAAAGCCTGTTAGCTTTCCATAGTAAGAAATATCATCATCTAGCTTTCTAACACTTACAGAACGTTAATGACAAAGACCAAAAAAGTGTACATTAAAGCATTATTTCTATGTATGTTTAAGTGTGTAATAAGACTGTAATGCAGGAGTGCACAAAGAGCAGAAAGCAGATGGACTGAGGGTGGGAAATTAGAGAACTAATGAAGAAGAGTGACCCTAGGAGAAAAATTATGGGGGTAATCTGGATTTCTCTCTGGAAACAACAGAAAAACTATAAAGGAATATGAATAAGATGATGAGCCCAAGATGAATTCTTCGTGCCCTTTTCCCCTTCTACAGTAAAATTGTAAAGGTTTCTGCAATGAGTGAGGCTAAGTAGTCAGCAGCTTCTCTATACTTATGGATTCTAGAAGGTGAGCAGTGGAGGAGAGGCCCATAGGAGATGGCTCTTCTCCAGCCAAGGTTCTCCTTTTTGACTTCCAATAAATTGCGTGTTTTGTGGAAGCACTTATGGCCTGGTGTTTTCTTGCTGTTTTTTAGACTTTCTTCTGCTAGAACATTAACTCCCATGAGAGCAGGGGATTTGTCTTACTCAGTACTATCTTGTTCACTAGTTCCAGTGCCTACATAGCACCTGGCATATAGTAAGTGTTCTATAAATATTAAATTAGTGCATTTTTAAAAGTTACCTGTTTGTTCCAGATATGTGCCTTGTGTTAGGCCTGAGTGGGACATGGTTCCACATGTTAGACTCAAACCTCAGGTAAAGATTCTGGTTACAGGGAAACCTGTAAGCCACACCAACTGTAATTTAGTTACTTATCCAGGTATATATTTCCTTACAACTGCCTCTTTTGTGAAAGGTGTGTTAGAGAAGGCAGAGAATTATATATATATGTATGTTTTTGTTTGTACTTGTTCATTTTAAAAATAGAACATTATTTGGGAGCAGGTTATTTAAAATTTTCTTTAGTTTGAGTTATGTGATTGCTAAATGTTTGATGGCAGTTAAGCCTCTGTACATCAGTATAAATGTTTGAAAGCAATTTAAGCCCCTCACCCCTCTCTCTATATGTAATTTTGTAAAACAGAACTACCAATGAAATAAAAAACCTGCAGTACCTACCTCGAACTAGTGAGCCCCGTGAGATGCTCTTTGAAGACAGGACAAGAGCCCATGCTGATCATATTGGACAAGGTTTTGAACGACAGACGACAGCTGCTGTTGGAGTGTTGAAGGCTGTGCACTGCGGAGAGTGGTACATATTAACTACTACTAGTTTAATGAATGGTTTCTTGCTATTTCAGTGAACTTTTCTTGCTTTCTAAATTTTTCTTTGCAAGTTTCTCAGTAATTCTTATTGCGAGGGAACAACGTTTCATTTTTCCCTGTATTTGGATATCCTAATCATATAATTTCACTAAAGAAGAGTTTCAATTGCTAGAATCTAGTTTTAGTCTTTTGAATATGACTGACTGAAATAATTTAATTTTCATTGTGACTAAAAGTGAAACCAGTTATATCAGTTTAAAGAAAAACTAAGGTTCATTGGGTGCTTACTGTATGCCGATTTACAAATGGTCTTAATTTTTCAACTACTTTTAGGCCTGTGTTTATCACAGGAGGGAACTGAGACTTAGGGCTGTCACATAACTGTCAAGTCATTTAGTTAATAAATGGTACAGCCGAGTCTGATATCAGAATTGTCTAATTCTGGATTTTTGTGTCTTCTCTTTATGCTGTTCTTTCTAACTTGCTGCTCCTTTTCTAAGGTTTGGTATTTATTAAGTATTTGTTTATCTTACTATATTAACTTTTTACAGGTTTGCTTGAAAATTTCACTTTGAATCTTTTGATAGATTAAAAAAGTGGATAATTCTTTTTAATGTACTTAAGGTATCATCCCCCTACATTAAGAAATTTTCCATTTAGTAAATTGATAAGACACATATAGCAAAACTATGTTTATACTGTAAGAGAAGTTTACTCAGTTAGGTTTTTTATTTTAAATTGAGTATTGTTTGGGTATGACATGTAAGTTGGAATATGCTATCTTGTATATTAAATCAGTTGAATTATATATTAAATATGCAAGAAATTTTTGAAGTAGAAACAATTTTTAAATCTGAAAATATAACATATCAATTTTGTTGCATAGTTTTCTAAGATTTTATGAAAAATATGACCTGTGTTTCCTACATGAGAAAATTTTATTTTCAAATGCTGCTGATACAAAATCAACTCTTTGTTCAAAAGGAAAAATTTGTAGTGATATTCTGTATATTAACACTGAGTGAGGAGGTCCTTCTTAACATACATGAAGCTTTATCAATTTCAAGTATACAAAGAAGCACTAAACTAACCCTCCGAGGTCCTTTGGAAAACAATATGAATGGCTTATATTTCAATTATGATTTATAATTGAATTGTTTTTAAGTTAAATGGTGATTTTCAAATATCTGTGGTTCTCATATAATTTTTTTTTCTTCGGAGTTCTTTTTTTTTTTTTTTTAAGTATCATTGACATAAAAATCTTATGATGGAAGGGGCAATACGATTGGCAGACATAGGGTGGGGGGGCACGGGGGGGACTGTACAGCTCAGAGAAGACAAGTAGTGATTCTCATCTCACTACACTGATGGACAGTGACTGTAATAGGGTTGGTGGGGGGGACCTGATGAAGGGGGTAGTTTAATCATCACAATATTGCTCATGTAATTGTAGGTTAATGATACTAAAATAAAATAAATTGTAAAAAAAAAAAATCTTATGATGGTTTAACATACACGTTACAGTGATTCAACATTCACCTATATTATCTAGTCCTCACCCCCTCCATTGCGATCACTGTCTATCAATATACTAAGATGTTATAGAGTCATTAATTGTATTCTCCATGCTGTAATACTGTCCCTGTGACCTACCTATATTGTGATTGTGAATTATAGTACCCCTTAAACCCCAACTCCTCCCCTTTGGTAACCACTATTCCCTTTTTGGTGTCTATGAGTCTTCTACTATTTTTTTTATTAAGGTATCATTGATATACACTCTTATGAAGATTTCACAAGAAAAACAGTGTGGTTTCTACATTCACCCATATTATGGAGTTCCCCCCCCACCATACCCCATTGCAGTCACTGTCCATCAGTTTAGTAAGATGCCACAGAGTTACTATTTGTCTTCTGTGTGCTACACTGTCTTCCCCATGACCCCCCAACATACCATGTGAACTAATCATAATACCCCTCAATCCTCTTCTTCCTCCGTCCCCACCCGCCCTTCCCCACCCCTCCCCTTTGGTAACCCCTAGTCCCTTCTTGGAATCTGTGAGTCTACTACTGTTTTGTTCCTTCTGTTTTGCATTGTTTTTTTTTAATAAGGTATCATTGATATACAATCTTATGCTCAGGTTTCACAAGGCCAACATTGTGGTTACTACATTCCCTGCTATTATCAAGTCCCCACCTAATACCCCATTACAATCACTGTCCATCAGCATAATAAGATGCTATAGAGTCACTACTTGTCTTCTCTGTGCTATAGTTCCTTCCTGTGCCCCTCCTATACTGTGTGCGCTAATCATAATACTCCTGAATCCCCTTCTCTCTCCCTTCCTTTCCACTCTCTCCAACCCCTTTCCTTTGGTAACTGCTAGTCCATTCTTGGGTTCTGTGAGTCTGCTGCTGTTTTGTTCCTTCACTTTTTGCTTTGTTGTTATACTCCACAGATGAGCGAAATCATTTGGTACTTGTCTCTCTGCGTGGTTTATTTCACTGAGCATAAATATACCATCTAGATCCATCCATGTTGTTGCAAACGGTAGGATTTGTTTTCTTCTTATGGCTAAATAATATTCCATTGTGTATATATACCACATCTTCTTTGTCCATTCATCTACTGATGGACACTTAGGTTGCTTCCTTGTCTTGGCTACTGTAAATAGTGCTGCGATAAACATAGGTGTGCAAATGGCTTTTGAATCTTTGATTCTGTTTTCTTAGGGTAAATTCCTAAGAGTGGAATTCCTGGGTCAAATGGTGTTTCTATTTTTAGTTTTTTGAGGAACCTCCATACACAATGGTTGAACTGATTTACATTCCAACCAACAGTGTAGGTTGGTTCCCCTTTCTCCGCATCCTTGCCAGCATTTGTTGTTGCTTGTCTTTTGGATGTTGGCCATCCTAACTGGTGTGAGGTGAAATCTCATTGTGGTTTTAATTTGCATTTCTCTGGTGATTAGCAATATGGAGCATCTTTTCATGTGCCTGTTGGCCATCTGAATTTCTTCTTTGGAGAAGTGTCTGTTCAGATCCTCTGTCCATTTTTTAATTGGGTTATTTGCTTTTTGTTTGTTGAGGCATGTGAGCTCTTTATATATTTTGGATGTCAACCCCATATCGGATATGTCATTTATGAATATATTCTCCCTTACTGTAGGATGCCATTTTGTTCTACTGATGGTGTCCTTTGCTGTACAGAAGCTTTTTGTTTGATATAGTCCCACTTGTTCATTTTTGCTTTTGTTTCCCTTACCCGAGAAGATATGTTCATGAAAAAGTTGCTCGTGTTTATATTCAAGAGAGTTTTGCCAATTTTTTCTTCTATAAATTTTATGGTTTCATGACTTACATTTAAATCTTTGATCCATTTCAAGTTTACTTTTGTGTATGGGGTTAGACAGTAATCCAGTTTCACTCTCTTGCATGTAGCTGTCCAGTTTTGCCAGCACCAGTTGTTGAAGAGGCTGTCATTTCCCCATTGTATGTTCATGGCTCCTTTATCATATAAATTGGCCATATATGTGTGGATTTATATATGGGCTCTCTATTCCATTGATTTATGGTTCTGGTCTTGTGCCAGTACCAAATTGTTTTGATTACTGTGGCTTTGTAGTAGAGCTTGAAGTTGGGGAGCATAATTCCCCCCACTTTATTCTTCCTTCTAAGGATTCTTTTGTGGTTCCATATGAATTTTAGAACTATTTGCTCTAGTTTGTTGAAGAAAGCTGTCAGTATTTAGATAGGGATTGCACTGAATCTGTACATGGCCATTTTGACAATATTAATTCTTCCTACCCAAGAGCATGGGATGGATTACCATTATTAGTGTCCAAGTGTCAGTCTTGGAAGGTTTTATTTTTCTAGAAAGTTGTTCATTGCTTGTAGGTTTTCCAATTTGTTAGCATATAATTTTTCATAGTATTCTCTATTAAATCTTTGTATTTTGGTGGTTCTGTAGTGATTTTTCCTTTCTCATTTCTGACTCTGTTTATATGTGTAGACTCTTTTTTTCTTGATAAGTCTGTCTAGGGGTTTATCTATTTTGTTTATGTTCTCAAAGAAGCAGCTCTTGGTTTCATTAATTTTTTCTATTGTTTTATTCTTCTCAATTTTATTTCTTTCTTCTCTGATCTTTATTATGTACTTCCTTTCTACTGACTTTGGGCCTCATTTTTCTTCTTTTTCCAGTTTCATTAATTGTGAATTTACACTGTTCATTTGGTATTGTTCTTCCTTGTTTAAATAGGCCTGAATTGCTATATACTTTCCTCTTAGAAAAGGGCGTTGACTGTTATCTTCATTTGTCTCATATATTGCTTGGTCTGTGTTTTAATTTGGTCATTAATCCATTGATTATTTAGGAGCATGTTGTTAAGCCTCTATGTGTTTGTGAGCCTTTTTGTTTTCTTTGTACAGTTTATTTCTAGTTTCATACCTTTGTCATCTGAGAAGTTGGCTGGTACAATTTCAATCTTTTTAAATTTGCTTAGGCTGTTTTTTTGGCCTAGTACGTGATCTATACTTGAAAATGGTTCATGTGTATTTGAGAAGAATGTGTATCCTGGTGCTTTTGGGTGGAGTGTTCAATAGATGTCTGTTAGGTCCATCTGTTCTAATGTGTTTTTCAGTGCCTCTGTCTCTTTACTTATTTTCTGTGTGGTTGATCTATCCTTTGGAATGCTTGGTATGTTGAAGTCTCTTAAAATGAATGCATTTCATTCTGTTTCCCACTTTAATTCTGTTAGTATTTGTTGCACTTATTTGGGTGCTCCTATGTTGGGTACATAGATATTTATAATGGTTATATCCTCTTGTTGCACTGACCCCTCTATTGTTATATAATATCCTTCTTTGTCTCTTGTTACTTTCTTTGTTTTGAAGTCTATTTTATCTGATACAAATATTGCAAGTCCTGCTTTTTTCTCCCTATTGTTTGCATGAAGTATCTTTTTACATCCCTTCACTTTTAGTTTGTGTGTGTCTTCGGGTTTGAAGTGAGTCTCTTAGGCAGCATATAGATGGTCTTGCTTTTTTATCCATTCTGTAACACTGTGTCTTTTGACCATTCATATTTCTTCTGTGGAGAAGTGTCTATTCAGGTCCTCTGTCCATTTTTTAATCAGATTATTTCTTTTGCTGGGTGTTGAGGCTTGTGAATTCTTTATATATTTTGGATGTTAACCCCTTGTTGTCATGTGATTTCTATGCTTTTCCTATAAATCTGGTTTAAAATACTAATTCCATCAAAGAATAAAGGCAAATTTATATATGGAAATCATTAAAAACTCCTGTTTCAAATTAAGGAGGTTTTTCTTGAATGTCTAGTATGAAGGACTTAAGAGTGGCATCATGATTTGCTTAGGATGAAATCTAATTTAAAGATTGTGTTCAGTAAAGATCGTCACATATTTATACTTTCTCTCAGAGATAAATATTCTTGCTTCATGACCTTACCACTTCGTTTAAATCCCTCATAAGCTCCTCTAAATTATTGTTGGTGTATGCGCTCTCCTCCACTTTATATGCTATTTGAGGTTAGAGATTGAATCCTGTTCTTCACAGGCCCACCAAAAGTTCCCAATAAATATGTATTGCATTAAAAAAAATGCTTTTGTGACTAGCAGTTTCACAGTGAAAAGGATTGTTGCCAAAGTATTAATAAATTAGGTAGCCAAATAAAAGATTATGCTTGAGACAGATTTTGGAATGAAATACTGCTAGCTGTGAGTTTCTCACACTTGTAAAATACAGTTTGCTTCCTATACCAATATGCTTTAATGTCTTACTAAGATGGCAAGAAAAAAATTTTGTTACTGCTGTAAGAGGCCTTTGTGTGTCTGATGCACATATTGTCTATGATTCCTTATTAATCCTTGCTATTAAATGAAGTTGTACTAAAGAAGTTCATGCTCTGTCTTTCTCCTTATCTCACTATTTTGAATTCTGCTCTTTTTCCTAGAAAGACATTAGGTATTAGGGTATTAGATTCTAGACATTTTCTTTGAGCCAGGCTTAACATCAGTTTAAAATAAAAGACTGGGATTGATTTATACTACAAAGAAAAGAAGTCTTCAGCAACTTCTTTAGCTTGTGAAGTATTGATCAAATTATATCACTCTTTAGGTATTGTGAAAAAAGGATTCACATAGATTTATATATTTGACATTGCTTCTTTGAAATCCAGTTTTTTGGAAAGTCAACTACTGAAGTATAATTTATATTCAATAACACTCTCATTATATGTGTGCAGTTTAATGTGTTTTGACAAGTGTATATAGTGTGTTACTATACCACAACTAAGATTCAGAATGTTTCATTTCTGTCGTATCCTTTGGTTATAATCTTTCCCATCCTTACCCCAGCTCTGTATCTGTTAATGTCTTTTCTTCCTTTAAAAGGTTAATATTGCCTAGTCTAGGATCTCATGAATATAGAGTCATACATGTTGTCTGAATTCTTTCACTCACCGTGATGTTTTTCAGATTCATCTATGTTATTACATTTATTAGTAGTCATTCCTTCTTGTTGCTGAGTGGCATATCACTGTATGGCTATATCACAACTGGTTTATCCATTCACTTGATAATAGACACTTGCTTCCAGTTTGGGGTTTTTATGAGTAAAGCTGTTATGAACATTCACTGATAAGCCTTTGTGTGCACATATGATTTCATACATAGAAATGGAGTTACAGAGTCTTAAGAGTAAAGCAAAATACTTGTAGAGAGCCAAGTACAGAGAAAGTTCTGAGTCTACAGAAGTAGTAGAATTAATAAGCAAATTTATCCAAGTCATGGAATAAGACAATATTGAAAAGTCAATTGTATTTCTATATATTAGCAATAAACATAAAATAGAAAAATAATGCCACTAATAGCATGCCAAACACTATGAATTAGTTATAGATAAAGTTTTAAAAAGTATGACATACAGAAAATTGCAAAACACTGATGAGAAAAATTAAGACTTAATACATGTAGAGATATACCTTGTTTATGGATTAGAAGACTCAGTAAGTCAGTTATTTCCCAAATGATCTATAAATCAATTCAATCCCAATCAAAAGCAAAATCCCTAGGTTTTCTTATAAAAATACAAAGAACCCTGGGTTTTCTGATAGAATACAAATAGAATGTAAAACAGTCTTGGGGGAAAAAGGATATATAGCACACTAGCATGTCATTTTAAAGCTTACCATGAAGCTGCTGTAATTAATAGAGGGTAGTATTGGCATAAAGATAGACTTAAAGATCAGTGGAACAGAATAGTGCCCAGAAATAGACCCATCATTGCTTTCAATGAAGGTGCCAAGATAATTCAGTGGGGAAAGGAGTATATTCAAGAAATGGTACTGGAACAACAGGGTATCCATCCATATGCAAAGACAAAACAAACCTTGACTCACACCATAGAAATTAAAATGGATCGTAGAACTAAATAAATCCATTAAAACTATAAAACTTCTAGAAGAAAATATCAGAGAAAATTTTGCCTTAGGCAAAGATTTCATGAACCAGGAAAGAAAATGATACCATTAACATAAATAAAAACACAGGCTAGAGACTTGGAGAAAGTATTTGAGGTGTGTGCATGTGTATGTATATGTATGTGTGTATAACTTGTGTTCAATATATAAAGAATTCTTACAATTCAAAAATAAGAAAACAGCCCACTTAAAAAACTTGGCAAAATATTTGAACAGACATTTTGCAGGAGATAATCAAATAGCAAATAATAAGCATATTATGAGTTGTTCAATGTGATTATACCATAAGGAAAATGTAAATTAAAACCATAATGATAAAACACTACACATCAAAAAAAAAAAACCCAAAAGATAGGATGTGGATTAATGAGACTTTCACATACTGCTCTAGGAACTGTAGAAAAGGTTGGCAGTTTCTTATAAAATTAAACATACTTACACTAAGACTCTGTAATTCCATGATTACATTTCCATTTCTGAGATTAAAAACCTCTCGGTTGTTTTGCATTATCATATATGTCAAATCTGTATATATGATTATATATACATAATTTATGCACACTGTTATGTATGTGTATCATATGTACAGATATAATGTAGAATAACCAAGAGACATATGTGTGTGTATAGCTGATACATGACTATATATGGTATACATAATATATATAATACATGTGATAATATTTATGATAATACATTCAACAGGGCTGATTTGGTTTACTAATACTGTTATGATTTTTGTGTTTATATTGTTAATTTTATTGATCTTTTCAGCAAATCAGCCATTTGTTTCATTGACTTTTTGTTTTTCTGGTTTCTGTTTATTTCTGTTCATTTAAGGAAAGCACTTATTCTTCTCTTTCTGGCTTAAATTAGAGCTTAGATTATTGAGACCTCTTTTCTAATAAGTATTTAAAACTAAGTTTTTAAACACTACCTTAGCTGTATTACACAAATTTTGATATTATGTTTTCATTTTTATACATTTCACTATTTTTCTCATTTTCAGTTTGGTGTATTTTTTAGCTCTCGGATTACTCAAAGAGTGTTGTTTGCCTTCCAATATCTGAGGATTTTTTACAGAAATTTTTTGGGTGTTTGTGATTTCCAAATTAATTCCTTGTGGTCAGAGAACATACTCTGTATGATTTCAATCTTTCTTGATATTTTGGGGTTATTTTATAGACTATCTTGATGAATGTTTTATGTTTACTTAAAAGAAACTCTATATTCTGCTGTTGGGGTATAGTACCCTATAAATGCCAGTTAAGTCAACTTTGTTGATAGTGTGGTTCAAACAAGTCTTCTATATTCTTACTGATTTTTGTCTACTTATTAATCTCCAATGTAATACTGGATTTGACCATTTCTCATTTCAGTTTTGCTAGTTTTTTTTACATGTTTTTTCTTTGTAACAGCTTTATTGAGCTATATTTCACCCACCATACAATTCATCTATTTAAAGTTTATAATTCAGTGATTTTTAATATATTTACTGAGTTGTGCAACCATCACCACAATTAGAGAATATTTTTATCACTTGAAAAAGAAACCCTATACTCTTTAGCTATTACTCCCTAATCCTATATCCTCACCCCCTCAAAGCAACCACAAATCTACCTTCTGTCTCTCTGTATTCATCTATTCTAGATATTTCATATAAATGGAATCGTGATATGTGAGTTTTTTGTGCTTAGCTTCCTTCGTTTCACATAAGGTTTTCAAGGTTGTTCATGCATTTTGAAGCTCTGCTGTTAGGTGGCTACACATTTAGAATTATTATTTCTTCTTGAACAATTGACCTCTTTATTATTATAAAATGCCCGTTTTATCCCTGGACATATTTATTGTCCTGAAATCTACTCTGTCTGAAGTTAATATGACTCCAACTTTCTTATGATTGGTGTTTGCATGTTATATCTTTTTCCATTCTATTTCTTTTAGCCTGTGTCTATGTTATTGTTTCATGTAGATGTCATATAGTTGAATCTTGCTTTTTTTTAATCCAGTGGTAATCTGTCTTTTAATTGGATTACCTAGACCATATACATACAACTATCAATAAATTTGGATTTAAGTTTACTGTCTTACTTTTTCCCATTTTTTTCCTCTGTTCTCATTCCTTTTTCCCTCTTTTCTTTCTTGCCTTTTAGCATCCTATTATACACGTGTCTACTATTTGCTTACTAATAGTTGCTGTAAAGTTATCAGTCTACTGTCAAATATCTTTTTGTGTATTGTACAAGAACCTCTCCATAATATATTGCCATTTACCACCCCACCCCCGAATTTCACATCTTTGTGATAATTATTGTCATACATTTTACATATACTATAACCCACCACCACCACGCCCCCATATGTTACTTTGGCTTTAAGGAATTATTTCTAAAGTTAAGTTTTTTAATGAGAATAAAATACCTCTCATGTTTACTATTACTGGTACTCTACATTCCTTTAAGTAGATCTGCATTTTCATCTAAGTATCATTTTTTCTCAGCCTGAAGAAGTTCCTTTAACATTCTTTGTTGTGCTGGTCTTCTGGTAACAGATTTTCTCAGCTTTCGATTGTCTGAAGATGTTTTTATTTTTGGTAGTATTGAATTCTAGGTTGACTTTTTCTTCCAGTGTTTTGATATTGGCTTGAATAATCTGGCTTAAATGATTTCTGATGAGAAGTCTGCAATCATTTTTAATCCCTCTTTCCCTGTTTATAAATGTAATCCATGAGTTTTAGATTTTTCTCTTTACCACTGGTTTTGAAAATTTTGGTTATGATTTGCCTTGGTTATTATTATTATATTTTTTGTATTTATGTTGCTTGGAATTTCATTCCAAAATTCATTTTTGAGCATCTTCTGTAAAAATGTATTTGTATACTGCTGACTGAAGATTTTGGGGGTTTTTAGAATTATACTTAACCCTATTAACCTCAGCAAATAGAGTGGTTACAGTTTATTTTATTAGTACTTTCCTGATTAATGTCTCTTAATTTATTAAGAGTTATTCAGGAGTTTTAGGTATCATTGTAGTTATATTTGTCTTTATTGAAAAAAAGTCATATGTACTTCTAATTTTTATGTAGTATTTTCAACTTTAGTACTTAATTTGTTGAAATATTGACCTTAGCTTTAAGCCAAAACACTTCATTTTTTTGATTTGTATAATTAATTACAATCATTTCAAAATGTGGTTACACATAGCAATAATAAAATGAGGTGAGTTATTTTTATCTGTGTTTAGGTTGAAACTCATGGAATTAATCCTTTTGTTTGAATATGTAAAGTCGTCTTATTACAGTTTTACTTTATTTCTAAGACAGTACTTTGGTTTTGACCATAAACTATTCTTGCTTTAAGTTTAATAAGGACTTTGAATAGAGTAACACATTAGTGGCAGATTCCTCATTATCTTATACTCATACTCCTTTTTAGGCCTGACCAACCCCGAATAACCAAAGACGTAATTTGTTTTCATGCTGAAGATTTCTTAGAAGTAGTTCAACGAATGCAGTTAGATTTACATGAACCTCCACTGTCCCAGGTATGTTTTAAACCATTATTGTCTCCAGTGTAATTTTTATTATGGAGAAGACTTACTGGTATTCCTTGTTTCTTTTTTTTAGTGTGTCCAATGGGTGGATGATGCAAAACTTAATCAGCTGAGGAGGGAAGGCATTCGCTATGCCAGGATTCAGCTGTATGATAATGACATTTATTTTATTCCAAGGAATGTTGTTCATCAGTTCAAGACAGTTTCAGCTGTATGCAGTTTAGCATGGCATGTTCGGCTGAAGTTATATCACTCAGAGGAGGACACTGCTCAGAATATAGCTGCTCATGAAACAGGCACATCACCAGATTCCACATCATCTGTTCTTGGACCTCACACTGGCAATATGGTTTGTGCTGTAAGCAAAACCTCCTTGGATTCTATTTTTTCAGACAGACTTCATTCTAAATATGAATTACAGCAGATTAAACATGAACCTGTTGCATCTGTAAGAATCAAGGAAGAACCTGTGAATGTTTATATTCCTGAAAAGACTAGAGCATCGAATAATATGGATGGTCAGAATGTTAAAGCAAAATTGGATCATGTTCAGTTTACAGAATTTAAGATTGACCTGGACTCTAAATTTGAAAATAGCAACAAAGATTTAAAGGAAGAATTGTGTTCTGGAAGTCTCATAAGTCTAGTTGATACAAGGCAACATAGTTCAGCGCATTCAAATCAAGATAGAAAAGATGATGACATTTTGTGCTAAATTTGTACATACCATCTAAAATTCTTTTTTTTAAAACCTAATAATGTAATAAAGGTTCATAATTCTGAAAGCAAGCCAAGGACTTGCTCCCAAGTCTGTTACAAAATATAGTTTATGTAGCTTTGTAACATTCCTCAGTGCCTGTCCATAACTGTGAAGTATCGAAGCACTTAGGGCCAGATGCACTGTAAACATTGCAGGTGTAAGCAAAAGGAGTCTAAAAATCATTTGAGTTAGAGTTGTAGGTTTTAGAATATAGCTGACATATATATATATTTTTTGTAATATGAGCCAGAGTTCTTTTTTTGACAAATTAAGGCTTTTCCATAGAGCTTATTTATACCAGTTTTTTTTTCATTTTAAATGTGTCAGCACTGTAGTGTAAATAGCTTTTAAAAATCTTTTTAGTGTGATTTATACTGAAATGTGAGCCACTTAATAAAGGTTCATAATAATAAATATGTTTTCTGTTGGGTCTGCAAAAAGACAAACTGGCAATTCGTTAAATCATTCAGTTGATCTGTTGTGTTTCTGCTGGTATATTCATTTAGAATGGTAATGAAGTACAAATGTATGTATTCAAATTAGTGAATATTTAAATACCCCACACTGTGCAAGCATTTTTAAAACCAAGATTCAGTTATGAAAGCATATTTATATATGTATGTGTATGTTTGGGAGTGTATACATATATATATCATATTTTGCATAACTTCTTAAATTGCTGAATTAGATGAATGTGTGACACTTCCTAGCCCCACTCCCTGGAATTCATTTTTAAATATTTATATTCAATATTAAGAAGGCAGTTTAGGTAATTGAACTGTTTTATGAAGTTGGGAGAAACAACTTTGTGTTAGTGGTATTTAACCCTTCTAACTAATGAAGTTACGTTGCCAGGTTTTACAGCCCTCGTAAATTTTCTTTATAGTGTATGGAATGATAAGAAGTTGAGAAATTTTCTTACTAATAAACACCTAAATAGTAGCTGAGTAAAAATATTTAGTTAAAAAAAAAGTTTAATTGTGAGCAGTTAAATCCTTTTACATTTTTCTTGCAGAACAGGAAGCAAATATAGCCAATAAAGAATCTAAAACTAAGGGCAGTGACTCAACTGCTATATAGAGATGTAACTCACAAAATAAGATATGTTGTTACCTCACCTTTCTAAGGATCCCTTTTCCTGCCTCAGCAAGGTAAACAATTTAGAGTACTACTTTTCCAAAAGCTCTAGAAAGTAAAATTGGGGTAGGAAACAGAATTGCCGTTGCCTAGCTAAACATTGTTAAAATAAATCTGATGGACTTCATTATTTCAGATTGGTTACACTACTGTAATTAAAAGTCAAACAGTGTCTTTATGCTTTGATGTAAGGAACTCCGCTCATTGCCAATCTATTTTATTTTGTCTTTGGTATTTTTCTGGACTCATACTTTGGTTGATGACTTTCAACGGGGGTTCTTTGTGCTGCCTTTTGAGCTAGTGTTGCTGGTCCTATTTCAGTGGTTTCTGCTCCAACCCTCATTTGTGGTACCCATAAAACTGCTTATCTTAGAAAGTGGCATTTCCCCAGAGAAAAATAAACTGCAGCAATGATGTCATTTCTGGCCTCCAGATGAAAGGGTAGGCAAATATAGGAAATCACATGGTTTGTAGGAACTCTATATATTTGCAACATAGGAATTTTCATGGTATAAGGAAGGTATAAATCATGATAATATAAATAGGGAACTTTGCTTTATATGTGACTGTCTTATCCTGTTCCTCACCACTTTAATCCTTTCTTTTAAGCTAAATATATGTATCTGCACCTACCTTTTTAGGAGACAAAAATTTCATAACAAACCAGTACTGAGAAATAGGAGAGGATGTGGTTAAAATGCCTTTCTGTGTTTCTTTTTTTTAATTGAAGGGTGATATATTTAACAAGGTTTGTTTTAGTTCCAATTTCCAGTTGCATACACATAGATGCAAGAGATCATACTGTAATAAAACATGTTTTAGGTATCCTCCCAAACTATGTGAGCCTTAAGCTTTTAACTTAAAGACGTATCTAAAAAAACCATAAGTGGTTGCTTTTAGGTATAGTTTCCTATATAACCTATAGACAAACTTTTCCATATCCCGAAAAATTTGTTTTGTAAAATGCATATATCCCTGGAGGTGAAATATATCAGTGAGCTCAGATTTCAAGATACAGCTTTGTCACCTTGAATAATGTTTATGTTGCTTGTCCAATGGGTTATAATTTTAAAATCCTCTTCAGATGCAATCTGAAAGGTTGTTGACTACCTTTGTCACACACACATAATTTCTGTTTCAATATTGCATCATATTAATGGTTTCCAAGTTAATACATTCCTGTTCTTTAAGTAAACGCAAGGGTTTTTTTGCTGTTATTTCCAATTTCTTGGACCAGAACAATAAAGCACTTAAGATGCAGTTTTTATATGATCTTATACTGTATAGAATAAAGTTATTATGTAAATTATTAAATTGATACACAGACCTTTACAAAAAAACTAAGGTACCTCAATGGTGTCTGCTACAGTTTTTTTTTTTTTTAATTCATACCGTTTTAGCTATCTAAGTAATATATATTTCATACTCAGGTTAGCTGGTTAGCTAGCAAAAGAATTAAGCATTTGTGATATTTAGTTGAAAACTTTACTAAAGCCATATTCATTATATTCCTTGCCCCTAAGGCTATTGACCCTAAGTAAAGATTAGGTTAATTTAGCATAATACTGTGTGTGTTTGTGTGTGTGTGTGTGTGTGTGTGTGTGTGTGTATGACACATGTGTAAGATTGTTGGAAATATTGTTTCCACATACTCATTTTTAATCTATTCTGTAACTTTGGGGACGGGGTCACAGAGGATAGGAAAGATTTTATTTCTGGGGTCAAGTTTTCAAAGTATTTCATTAGTGTAAGTTTTTTCCAAATACTTAACAGCAGGTAAGATCATTTTTGTAAACAATAGATGCGCATTGCTTTGGTAAATTTGAATTCAGTTAATTTTTGGACAAGCTCATTGTCATGTAAAGCAAGGATCTCAACATTCATTTTACTTTTAGCAAAGGTGCAAGATTTGTCATTGAAGTTTGAGAGCAATTTTTCTGATCTTTCACATTTTAATAAATACTAAAATTGATAACCATAATCCTTTTACCTTTGTTTTGTTATTATTTTCTTATATTTGTCATTTTATTTTCATCTTGTCATCTTTAAAAGTTCTTGTTTCTCTGTTTTAACAGAAACTATATGATCTTGACACTGATTCCAATCTGAAAATCTTTTTTCTCGCTCTTAAAAGCTAGTATCAAAAGTTGACTTATGCCAACAGAGAAAAATATTGGAGATTGCCTTAAACAAGGTTTCTAAATCAGTCAGGTGTGGGTGCTGGGATGGCATGTAAATCACCTCCCTTCCCTCTAAACAGGCCTTTCTGTCGCAGGAGGGGAGGACAGAGTGCTATTGCTTTTAAATACTCTTAGTCTGGTTAAAAGTGACATGATGGGTTTTAGATCTTCAGAGTAGTGTAATAGCTCTTACTTAATTTTTCTTCCACCTGATATATAACTACTTTGGTATGTAAACAAAATTTTCCTCATTTTAGAATGTTTTCTATTTTGTGGAAGAGTTATGTTTGACATGCACTGATAGTATACCTCAGATAAGATATATATATATATATATGTATAACTCAGGAAATACATGAATCCCTTGATCTCTGTCCTGGCATTTCTGTTCAGTTCTTCCTGTAACCCACTGCATACTGCAGATGGAAATGATCACTTTTTGGCATGTCAAGCCTAAGGAGCCTAAATGCATAGCTACCCTTCCTTTTTTAAGTTTAAAGACATATACCTTATCTGTACTGGGAAAGCCGTGAAAGGAGAGGAAAATATCCTGCATTTCGGGTCTTCCTTTCTAGGACTTCAGACCCAGTCAGGGAATATGAATGAGTTGAGAACAAAATATGAGCAATTTATGTTAACTAGAAATTAAAAGTAAAATGTACTACTTGCATGTTTTATTACTCTGCCTTCCAAGAACTGAACTATTAAAATGTGAAAACTCTGGATCCTTGTATAATACATTTTGAACTTTAGAATTTATAGATGTTTTAAACATGTTAAATCTTTGTGCTTTCGTATAAAGTTCATTGCTATTGTACTACTGAAGATTACGAAGTGTACAGACTCAGAGTCAAGTCAATATAGTTGCAGATATTTTGTGTAATACAGTGTCTAAAATTTTATTTGGATAGACAGTATGATGTCCTCTTCTCCAAGTTTTTTCTCTTGAAATTTTGTTTTTGTTTTTAAGTGAACCAGATTTTTATGTGAAAGATCTCGTCTCTCTGCTTAAAAAAAAAAAAAGCTCTTGAGTCTGGCTTTTGTTTATGCTCTTGATCCACCTCCACCTCCTTCTGACTGACACAAAGTTCTTGGAAATCTCTGCCTTCACTTCCTCATCTCACTACAATTTCATTTTGATCCTCAAATTTAATCACTGAGCTAAATGGTTATCACAGAGGCCACATTTTGACTGCCAAATCGAGTGGCTGCGTTTCTGTAGTTCTATTTAATCCTTTCAACATTTTATTAATCATTTAGTCCTTAAATCTCTATGACCTATCTGTTCTTTTGTGTTGTTTTTCCATTTCTTTGGATAGCCTCTTTTGCCCATCCACCAATATTTAAGGCAGTCTCCATGGTTCTTTCCTTTAGATCTCTACACTGTCCCTGAACTGTCTTCATGATCCCATGACTTCAGTCAGCCTTGGTTTCTCTCTTAAGCTCTAATGATCCAAGTCTAAATTCTTCTCTTCTTCCTCATCCCCAACAGTAGCTGTTCTTTCCTTCCTAATTTGGTTATTACCATCACTGTCTACACAGTCATCTCACGGTAATCGCATTTACCTATCTTTTCCTCTGTACAATGTATCATGAGGTTTTCTTTAGCTGACTCCAGAACATTTATGATTTGTCTACTACTCTTGTTATAGTATAGATACAGTTTAAATGTTCACAGTCATAGCAGATGTGCATTTTACCTGGAATCTTAGAATAGCCTAAAATGTTCTAGGTTGTTGTACATACATCCATTCCAATCCACTCTTTGCTACCACCAGATTAACCTAAGACCAATATGATTGTTATTGTTTTACTTGGAAATACTCTGTGGCTCTTTCTGTAAATAAAGGCCAAATGCTCATCATAGCACTGAAAAGCCTTCATGATACTGCCCTTCATTTCTAGTTTCACCTACCACAATCTCTGACATCTTCAGCTTTACCAGTTGGCGGTACTTTTCATTTTTGTGTACTTTTCAAAACTTTTTGCTGGGGAAATCTCTGCTTGGAATATAATGTACTGAAACCTAAAGAGATTCTCTTCTCCAAACTCCAGTTACACTCACCTTTTCTGTATATCTTTTCCTAATTTCATTGGCTCTGATTTGTCCCCTTACCCCACAGCTGGTGTAGAACAATTCTTCCCTCTGCTTCCAGTGTCCCTTTGTTCACATCAATTAACATATATATGAGTTAAGTACATGTTGGGATCCACCTAAACCATGAGCTAGAAGTTACATTTTCTTCATCCCTTTTTTTCCCACCACCTAATATATAGTACACTTGGTGTTCATTAAATATTTGAAGAAATAGAAATTAAGTTTTAAATTTATTAGGGGTGGGAAAAGCAAATTATGTAGATTTTTATAATCTAAAAAGTCTGTCTCTGACTTGAATTCATAATGTAATTATGGAATTGCAACAGGAAGAAAAGTGGAGAATATTAGGTCAGTAGGCACTATAAAGAGACCAGGTTTCTATTTTGTATTTAACTGCAGTCTTACAGATAAAAGTTTAAGAAACTACCTATTACAGATCTAGGCCCACTGGGCAATGTGGAGATACTATGTTCTGTAAAGATAATTAAACCTGTAAAGCTTACCCAGCTTTTTCTCCTTCAACTAGAAATACACTGAAAATCATTACAAATTAAGGGTAAATTTTAACTATACCTAAAATGATTAAAATGGCAAATATGTAAGAAGCCCCTTAGTATCTCATAGTCTGGAAGTAGAATTTATCCTTAAGTCTTACTTGGCAAGATAAAATTTGGTTATAACACATTCTGATTAGGCTTGTGTAGTTTTCCCTATTGATACTATACATGAAAATATGATAACATGTACTAGTTTTTTTAGTCTAAATCCATTCTGTTGCAGGGGTAAGGGTGGCATATTTTCACAGACATCATTCTGTAAAGCCACTTCACTGGGATAATATGCATTTGTAGCAGTACAGCTTTGGGTCATTAAAGAATAATACATTTGTGTAACACTGAGAAATTACTTTACTTAACTTGTATTTCTCATCTGTAAAATGGGGGGTAATAATCTATTGTTAATTGATGGTGGAAATTAAAATGACAGAACATGCCAAATTCTTAGCACATTGCTTGGCATTTCTTAGACACTGCAAATGTTAGCTTCTGATCCTGGCATTAAGAGAAAAAAGAATAGAATTGCTTTGTGCTAGGTTACCCTAATCATTTCACACCTTTCTCATTAATCTCTTCTATGTATTCGTGTCTCTAATTTTGGGAAGAGGATAAAGTTTCATCAAGGGGTCAAGGCAAGGTATGGTGGAGGTAGGGGGATGTCAAAAACAAACTTATAACTAGTTCACTATTTTGCCCAGAGATGTCAGTTCAAAATCATGTCTTGTCACAAACTGCCTTTTCTTGATATAAGTGAATTATGAATTTGCATTTGTAGTGTACAGATGATAGTGGTTGTAAATTTGCTTTGTGGTATAAGATTATCAGTATGATTATAGTATGATTGGCTAAGTTGAATATAGGGCAAGCAAAAGGAGAGCAAGACATTAAAGTTTAAGGTAGATCCCTCTTATAGAAACTTTTAACCCAGTCTTTATCTAGTATTTGATAACTTAATCTTTCATTGATGCTTTCTATTTTTGTTTTCAATAGAAAACCTATTGGTAGGAATAGATAGCATTTGGAGTTAGACTTCTCCATTTCTTAATGTCTTAGGCAAATTTCATTTATATGGGCTTGGGTTTCTCCATTATTATAATGAAGCTTTTTGTTTTTTCCTGGTTCTAACATTCTATATAATTCCTATGTACCTTCACTATGTCATGAATTATATAGGTATACCATAATTCTTTGATGAGTGACATTTACTGTGCAAACTTGACCAGTCAAGATTAAAGGAAATTCCTTTGGTAGTTTGTGGCTTGTTTTTTCACTCTAATGCTTAAAGGACTCTGATAATTTTCCTCTCAATAAAGAGAAATAACTTTTGATTGATGACCCAGGTGCATAATATGCTGGCCCCCCTATATGAAAAAGAGTTCTCTGGTTTCCTCTTCTTTTTTTTTGGCTGCCTCTTTCATTAATCAACATCAGTTCCTCTACTTACTTTCTGAACTGTGGAAAAGCAAAGTGGAAACCAGACGCCCAAATTTGTGAGGTTAGTAACTTTTACAATTAGAGTAAGCTTTAGCCCAAAGATAGATCTCACTTCTCAAAGCTTTGTGCAACTCATTTCCTTGGTGCCACCATATCCAGCCTCTATGTTCATGAAATTTTAAGTCGTGGATCCTTTGAATATCTATTTTCTACTTCTCATATTTCAAGTCTTATAAAAAAGTTATTTTGTCCACAAATTGCTTTCACCCAGAATTTTTGATAAATCTTTTGTCCAAACCAGATTCTTAACCATGCTAACTTGGAAAATAATAGCTTCACTAAGAACCTTTCATATTTAAGTTTCTTAAGGCAGTGTGTGTTAGTTCTTTTTACAAATACTGTTTGTAAACATCTCTGTATTATAAAGGAAGTATTCTCTAACTAAAATAAAACAGGAAGGTGTTTTTCTTCAGTACTAATTGTGTACTATTCCATTTGCCTTTTCCATCTGTAAGTATAGCATGTAAGCATATCTTAATTTTGTCTTTCAGTACTTGTTTTAAATGTATTCCAAACTACTGAGGCTCTGATACTGTGATTTTTAAGAAATATGTTTCTGCATCCACTTCCTGGCACAGGAATCTAGCACCCTTGGAATCTCCTAAGTGATAAGTGTGATAAAGGTGTCTTTTGAGCTTGTAAATGAGGTGACTTTTGGAAAGCTCCTAGGTAACCAAAGGATGGGGGACTGGTTGTCAGGGGAACCAACCATGTGATTAAAAGGGTTGGAACTTTCAGTCCCCCTTTATTCCCAGGGGAGAGGGGCTGGAGATGAGTTCAATCACCAATTGCCAATAATTAATCATGCCCGTGTAATCAAACCCTCCATAAAACCTCAAAGTTCCTAACCATGGGAACCTTGGGATTCTAAGGGCTTCCCAGATGTACACAGGAGACAGGGTAAGAGTAGTGTGTCCAAAGAGCATGAAAGCTCCATACCCCTTCCCCATACTTTGCCCTATGCATCTCTTCCACCTAGCTGTTCCTGAGTCATATCCTTTTGTGATAAACCAGTAACCTAGTAAGTAAAATGGTTCTGTGAGTTCTGTAAGCTGCTCTAGCAAACAAATCAAGCCAGATTGAAGGGATGGTGGGAACCTCATCTGTAACAAGTTGGTCAGAAGCATAGGTAACAACCTGGACCTGTGAGACCTGATGCTGTCTGCAGGTAGATGTGTCCAAATTAATTCCTTGGTGGTGTGGGGAAAAAAACACTTTTCTGAATTGATGTCAGAATCAGGGAGGCACAAATTGATAACGTACTGTGCTGCTCCAAGTTATTTAGTGTGGCAGTGTACCAAATTAAGAAGAGTTCTATTGTCTGGGAATCCTTGAGAGGTTATAACTGATTGATCCTCATGTATAAACAGGTTGGTGTTTGTGTTGCCTCTTACATATAATTCTTACCCAATTTCTCTCTCCTTTCCTTGGAGATCTGTCCTACCTTTACTCTTAGCAATCAAAATTTCTGCTTTTGCTTATTTTATGGACTCAGAGGCCAGCAAACTACTGCCCATGGACCAGATCTAGACCACGACCTGCTTTTTGGTATGGCCTGTGAGACAAAAACACTTTTTATACTTTTAAATAGTTGAAACAAAAGTCAAAATAATATTATGGTGTGTGGAAATTATATGAAATTTAAATTCCCTTGTCCATAAAGTCCTCCTGGTGACTTATCCACGGTCTATGGCTGCTTCCTCACCAAAAGAGCTGAGTTGAGTAGTTGCAACAGAAACCATATGGCCTACAAAGCTTAAAATATTTACAGTATAGCCCTTTACAGAAAAATCTTGCTGACTCGTGGACTGTGTGTGGTGCTGCTTTTCCTTTCTCCTGTGAAAGTTCATACTTACATAATACTTGCACAAACACAGCTTTTCCTAAACTACAAAGTCCTCCTGTCTGGTTTCTCATAGAGTTGAAAGCTTTCTTCTACTTTGAATGATAGATTCCAGAGACCAAATAGTTTGGATCTCTCAATTGAATTAGGAATATGTCTGATTAAGTCTGGAACATTGTGTTCCCCATATTAACCACCCTTAATCCTATTTTTAGGTACCCAAAATACTAATATATACCAATTATAAGACAGGAAAACATTTGTAATTGATTAATTTTATTTATTTAGCCTAGCTATGTAGTTTCAAACAAGGAGCTAAGCTGTATTAATTTGTGGTGTGGCTGAAATTTTGTCCTGTTATCTGTTTTTACAAAGGACTAGACCAAAATATCCAACCAATCCTCTCAAGTATTATCAGCCAGGAATCACTTTGTTTGTTAGATGTTTTTAAAACAAAATACTACCTTAGATTCCTCCCAAAGTTAAAGGTGATGGCCAGATAGAACAGTAACAATCTTATAAACAATGCTTTATAACTCTGGAATTCTTGTAAATATTGCCATGTATGCTTCACTGGAATTGGTTAAGTACCTTGGTAGGGTGGTCTATAATTTCTCAAGCCAGGATATTTCTAAGAGTGAAAGGGGAACTAAATCCCCGAGACCCCAGGAGAATAGGCATAAACTGGGCCTCCTGACCTAACCAGGATGTATATATAGCTCCCCAAATTTTAGGAAGAGGTAAACTTGTTTTCACATGCCACCTCTAATTCATTTGACCCAAATAGAAGGCAGAGGTTACAATGAACTTGGTAGCCTAGGTAAGTATCTGTCAAACTCTGTTTCTTTCTGAATATAAACATGAAGTGACTCCCCTAAATATTTCAGTAACTAGGTTTTGACCTTTATACTTTAGAAGCACAAATGACCAAATTTACATTGGTCATAATGGGACCAAGATATATTAAACTTCACCCCAAATATGTAAAAGCTTTGTATTTAAATACCACATATAACAGAGTCAAGCAGAAACATAAGGTCCAAAACAAACTTTATTTATATAGAGATTAATAAGGATATTAATAACTCAAATGCTGAATAATTAAGCTTTGGGTTGACTAGAGGTCCATGATTCACCAAGACTAATTTATGGAAGCAGTGTAAAACTACATTTGGTATTTTTCTCAGTTCTCTAGTATTCTTCAAGCTTGCAAACATTCAGAACACTTTAATGATAGCTTGTTGAACAGCAATAAAACTGAGATGATGTCCTTAGAAGTCAGTCTCTCACAAAAAAGACGTTATATCCAAGCTCTATCAAAGCCCCAGCCAGTAAGGCCCATAAAGGAATGAAGACATAGGACAGATTCATTGTAGTAAACTGTTCCAGTTTAGCACAGAGGGCAAGGCAGAAAGCTAATTTAAGTAACATTGCAATGAGGTACCAGGCTTTTTTTTTAATATTGTGGGATCCATGTCGAGGGTCAAAGCCAGACTTACATCGCCCAGCCATTTTCACAATCAGCATAACAAGAAGGATGGTATCAAATATCCAGACTGGAATAAATATGAGGAACCAGTTCCAAGGTGCCTTCTCATCCAATTTCAACACCAACATGATCAAGAAGAGTAATGTGAAAAGCCAGGTGAGTAGCACTCTCTGAGCCAAGGACATTCTCATTTAAACAGTTTAAAGAGGCTGCTGCAGAGTCGAGAAAAGATGTATATATCCTAAGAGAAGAAAAAAAAGTCAAAATTATTTTGATACCAGAAAAATCATTTCTATTCCTAGTGAACTAATCTGGCTCTTTCCCACTCACAGATCTCCTAATTTTGAAAACATTCTACTATTCTTCCTTTTAAAACCTGTAAAACTTGTAGCATCTTTGACAACATCATATCCATCATTCCTTATAGTCCCTGCCAAAATACATAAAATTTGTAGTATATCCACTGGGCATAAGCTCTATTCAAAATGTCTCAAGAACAGTCTGTTCCTTTTCATTGCTATCACTCAAGTCCAGGCAACCATGACGTTATTCCTGCCTCTCAGGAATGTTCATAACCTCTTTTTGTACACTTGCACATCTATACATTTTTGTTCAATTTCAAGGAGTACTAAGAAAAAGCATTCAAAATTAAAGTAGTGAAAAAGGAGGTGTATCAAGCCAATAGAGGAGTTTGAATAAGGAAATTAATAAAAGTAAGTAGAATGAAGATTGTAAAGAGGTCACTGGGCTAAATAATATAGAATACTGATAACAGGATTTTCAGTTTTATCTGTAAATCTTGTGTTTTTAAATTAAAATTTCTCATTAACATTCTTTATAAAAACCTATTTTCATAGTCTAAGAATTTTTTTTCTTTTTAATAATACTCTCAAACTTGGTTTGTGGTATATATAGATCATGATTTTTTACTACTTGTTATCTAATAAGATCAATAAATGATGTTTTTTGATTAGATCCTAAATTACTCAATAATTGGGGCTAATTCTTACATCCCTATTCTGTCTTAGTCATCTATACTTCTGTTTTACACTAATACTATATAACAATTATTGGATATGTTCTAATAGCCGGAAGACCAAGGACCTACTCATTGGTGTTTTTTTCCAGAGTATTTTCTATTATTTTGCCTTTTTATTTTTTTCAATGCTAAAAGCACTAATTCTTAAAAACTTGCAATTTTGGTTGGGAACACATAATCCGTAATACTTAGGTATACGCATTTACTTAGTCTTCACATAAAACTTACAGTATGTTTTATACTTCAGTTTTTTATATCAACCTTGAGTTAACAGAAGATAACAAAATGCAAATAGTTGACATTTTATTCTCCTGAAACATTTGGAGAAGATGAAAGATAAATATACTGAGGCTGAGAAGGATTTCAGAAGAAATTTTCAGCAAAGGAGGAAACTAAGTATGATTATAAACTGAGGGAAATAAGTCACTGAAGAGTGACAGATTGACAATGAGATGAGAGAGGACACTTGATGGAAAAAGGTAAAGATCAGAAGGTGGTCCGGATGGTAACAAAAGCATGGAGGGTAGGAGTAAAAATGGAGGAAGATAAGAAACAAGGAAAAAGTAAAGAAACTGGCTAGATAAAGTAAAATGCCCTAGACTAGCATGTTTAATTGTGTGTTAGAACTACCTTTGATGTTCTCTGCTACATCTCTACCACTTTTAACAGTGGGTGGCAATCATGGTGCAAGGATATATATGTTTTACTTCAATAGTGACATGAGTCTCCTAACTCTCCTCTTTCCACTTACACCCATCTGCACTTAATTTGTTAACTCAGCGGGCAGATGCTTCGTACTGCAGTATGAAAAGCAGATGCTTTTAGCTCCCAGTTACCATCTTCGGTGGGTCTCCTTGCCTGGCCAGCTGTGGGTGATGTGGGGGATGTGGGACTCAATTTGGAACAAGAGGTAGAGTGGTATGTACTGATTAATAAATACATGGATTTCATCTTGTAAATTAAGTTTACTCAATCCCGTTCTCCAATCTATCTGGCCTTTTTTGTGAACCTTTAAAAAAATGATGATAATACACCTAAACGTAACTTTTCCACCAGCCATTTCATGAGTCAAGCTTCATTTTTTTCTCATGTAGGACTGAGCAGCAACTGGTCATAGGAAGGATAACTGCACTCAACACAGGTATTTTAGGACTTGAGGTGGAAAGGATGCAAAAAACAGTCTGTGGCTGTTTTATAATGTGGGCTGTAACAAAGATCTGTATGCCCTTGTACTAAAATGCCCTCAACCGGGTAGTACTCTGTTCATATTTAAATGATGCTTGAAGGACTGTGGCTGTTGGGCTACAATGATAACGTATTATCCCAATTTTATTAAATCTTCATTTATTTAAGCAATCGTTATTTGTTTCACTACTACTCTTCTTTCTCCTCATGGGAGAAGGTTGCACACTGCAAAAGAAAAATTTGCTTAACTGAAACATTTCCAGTTCGAGGTGGTTATTTCTGGTACTGGAAAATAGTTAAATACTAGTTAGTTCATATGTTTCCTTATCTGTTGTTAAAACCGCGCTGCCCACAAAGGGAAATCTAAAGGGCTCTGCCCCCAGCTCCGCCCTCTAGGTATATGGTGTGTGGACTCATTTGCCCATGGTGCGCCCAATTTCCCTTCTCTCGCTACTGCCAGTACTATTTCCAGTGAACTCGCCTCATCCCAAAGAACTCTGCTTAATGAGCCCACAACACAGAATTCCTCTAAATATAGTCGCTTTCGAAAGGACCCTGCTGCAACAGCCTTGGCCAGCTTCACCATCCTTCCAAGGAACAACGCTCTGCTTACAACTTACGTGACTTTTGGGCCTACTTATCCCTAGATCTTCAGGACGTTTCTAAACTATTCTTGATGTTCGTCTCAAATCACCGCAGTTCCTCCCGCGGCGCCCCATTCTTCGCTGTGGGCCCAGTATATTCTGGAGTGAACACGGTTCTTGCACGTAATTCACAATGCACACAGAAGCTTGGTGCGAAACGGAGTAAGTGCGTTTGGGGTCGGGAGTGCGGGAGGTGGGGGCCGCGGCAGAGCCCACCGAGGCCTCGGGGGTCAGCGCCAGGTTACCAGGGGCGAGGGCCCTTCGGGGATGCCCGCCCGCGTCGGGACTCACCTGGAAGTGCCACTGGGCGGAGAGCGGAGACGGGAACGAAGATCAGTAAATGCGCTACTTTGGATCCTTAGCCTTTTCCACACTTTTTCCCCCATTTAATCCAGAAACCGTCACATGATAATCAAGGCAAAGACCTGTTCCGCCTCTAGAAACAAGCGCGGGGGACGCGCTCGGCTCCGCCTCAGGGCCGCGCCCACATCCGGGGCAGGATCTCGCTGCCCTGGGCCTGCTCTACAGACACAGAGGACGCCAATCTAGGTTTAGAGGCTCCTTTCCCCGCGGTAATTGGACCATTTGGTGCAAACCAACCGACCTTTTTTTACGTTCGGATTTGTCTAAAAGGCTGTAATAAAAGAAGGCACTAGGCCCGCCTCTCTGCTGCCACGGGCTAGGAAGGAAGTCAGTCTTAGCACGGCCCCGAGTGTCGGAGGTCCCATTGGGCGCGCAGACGCCAGTCAGACCTCGGCGCTCGGCCCCGCCCCCTCGTCCTCCCCGCCGGCGCGCGGAGACCGCAGGCTCGCGGGCAGACTCCTGCGGGAGAGGGGGTGGGGCGACGGCTCCGGAGGCCGCGCGCCCGCCGGCTGTCGCTGTGCCTCCTGGGCTCCCGCGGCAAAGGCGGCGCTCGCTTCGGACTCTACGCCGCGCACCCTAGCCGCCTCCTGCGGCCCGGCTCCCGCTCCTTCGGTAAGACGCGGCATCGCCTCCGCGCTTGGGCGGGCCGTGGGGAGGTCTTTCGGTTCTGACAGAATCCCGAGGACGGAGTTGGACGAGGGAGGAGAGCGGCGGGTAGGATGGAGAAGGGGAGTCGGGGCCAGAGCATCGCCCTCTGCCGCGGGTAACTTCCCCGGCAGCCGCCGGCACCTGCGCGTCGTGGCCGACCATGCTGCCTTCCCATCATTTGCCTCCCCTCTCCCGAGCCCGCGGTGTCCTCGACCCCTGCTGGTGGCGGGCCGAAGCCCAGCGCCGCCTCGCCTCTCCGCGGCCCCTCTCCGTTGCCTTCCCCTGGCGGTGCTGGGGGCACGTCGGTGCTGGAGGGCGTGCCGGGCAAGGGGGCGGCGGGCTACGGGGACCGCGGGCTCGGGAGGCGGGGCGCTGTGAGCGCGCCGGACACCGGCTGTGGAAGGAGGGTCGCTGCCGCGCTCCCACCGAGGAGGCAGCAGTTTAGTTTTCTGATTCCAGCGCCGACCGCGGGGCGCTGCTGAAATCCTTCGCGAGGGCCTTAGGGGCTCTCGCGTCTGGGAACAATACCGCCGTCCGTCAGCGTGCTTCACCTTCTCTTATTTTTATCTGCCTGATGTTGACAGCCCGTGTCCTGTTATTTGTTGCTTCGATTCTTGGCTTTCTAACTCAACACTTCCTTGTACAACTTCGGGGATCGTTCTGTCTGTCATCATCTATCACCCTTTTTATTTTTAGCTTGGTCAAAAAAAAAAAAGGAACTGCGTTGTATCTACATATACTGACTAGGGAATGCAGACTGTGGAACAATTTGTTGATCTCGATATCTACATATCAAGTAATTTTTAAATTCGTGGTGAATGTATTAAATGTTTTGTAATTTACATTTGCTCTCTTTGTTAATGGTGTATATATATCCTGCTTCGTTTGAGGTTATTTTGTTATTCGTGGTACTCTGATTTTACAGATTTTGGTTAGCTTTAGCCAACTAGACATTTTAAGATTTTTTTTTTCCTCTGAGTCTTTGGCTATAATCTTAGTATTTGCTCTTGATTTTAGGAATTATGTATTTTAGAAAATATTTTTCTCCCGAACTGAACTTCATAACATTTTTAAAGTTGGAAAGGGGAATTCTGAGAATTTGGAAACTGCACGTTAGCCTAAAAAGCCTTAAATAGCATAACAGTTTGAATCTTAACTTTCTGCAATAGGGCTGCTAAATTTAAGTGAAGGAAATGTGCATCTCCTTTCAGTTGTAGTGGCTCAGCCCCCAGATTCCAGAGGAAAGGTATTTAGAGGTCTGGGGAGAATGAGCCATGTCTGGAGGCCAGATACAAGGTGCTTCCAGGAACATTTTTTGCTGGGGAAAATAACTTGCCTCCCACACAGGTTGGTTGCACGAATCAGATACTGTTAAGCTAGGTGTTAGTAAGGTAGAAAGTGTCTGTGTTCTACTTTTAACCACTTTTTTGGTTAAAGTAGGACATGGACATGAAAATACTGTAAGCAAATCAAGTGTAGTGTACACTGGGGACACTCTTGCATAGTCAAGCCTCCAAGAGTAAACTGTGAGTACAAACTGACACTGAATAGTTGACCCCAAAAATCACGTAAGTGGCCTGAACAAGTTTTAAACCATGAACCTTTTGGGCTAATCCATTTAATGCAAAAGTGCAAGGAATTTGTAATGAAAAAGAAAGAAAATTTAGGATGGCATGTAACAAAAAAATAATAAAAAATTCTGTATTGCTTATATATTATTTAATCCTGTGAATAGGTACTGTGATTTCTGTCCTATTTTTTAAAATGAGTTAACCAAAATTTAGGTTAACTTACGAAGATTTCTCAGGTAATATATTGGTATAGGTGGGATTCACATCAAGGCAATGTGATTACAGTGCCTACATTCCAAGCCATTAGGCTTTACCACCACAGTAAAAGTGGCTTCTTAGAGACTTGGTAGAGTGGGACTAATGAGTAGAAAATAATGCTTCAAAACCTTAAACTACCTAAGAGTATTGTACATATTCAGTAACATTGAGACTGTATAATAGGCATTGTTGAGTGTTGTTGGGATATAAAGTTGGAGTCACCTTCCCTACCTTTGAGAAACATCTGGTAGTGGGATAGATATATATTTGAACAAATGATAATAATAATACAATATATATACTATAAGAGAGTGCTATAGAGTCTGTGGTTTCATGGAAAGAGAATTCAGATAAAGTTTACACATACCAGTGTTTTAGCTTTGTGATCTTGAACATGATACCAAACATTTTTCAGCTTCAGTTTCCTTATCTGTTTAATAGAGAGGATAATTCTTCAAAGAGGGATTGAACATTAAAAAAGTATGTAAAGTACAGCACATTGGTAAGCCATAAATACAATAGTCCGTCTCCCGCCGCCTCCACACACAAACACAGTTTTACTTTTTTTTACTTTTTCAAGGTGTGATCTTCCTGACATATCCTCAGGTCAGTAGTAGCCTGAAGCTACTTTACAATGCCTACATCATTCCACCTCACTTCATCTCATCACACAGGCATGTTATCTCACATCATCACACAGGAAGGGTGACTACAGTACAATAAGGTGTTTTGAGAGACCCCATTCATATAACTTTTATCGTAGCATTTTATTATAATTGTTCTATTTTATTATTAGTTATTGTTAATCTCTTACTGTGCCTAGTTGATAAACTTTGTCATATGTGTATTTAGGATAAAACAGTATTATAGTGTTCAGTACTATACGAGGTTCAGGCATCCACTGAGGGTCTTAGAATGTATCTCCTGTGGATAAGGGAGGACTGCTATAAAGAAAAAAGAAGGAATAATTTTAAGAGAGTGGAGAGGGATTTGGAGGTTTAGTAGGGAGACTTACAGGGTGAGTGGTAGTGTTCATTGGTGGGAAAGGAGAGCATTCCACATAGGTGGAACTGGAGGCATATGGATTGTTGAGGGAATGACAAGTAATTGTGGCTTTGTATAAAAACTATTTCTGTAGCCCAAACTTAAATGGCAATTGTAGACAAATGTGGTTGGGCAAAGTGAAGTCTACCCAATTTTGGTGGTTGGAAATTCTAAACTTAAATGCTAAAATTACAGGAAAGCCTCAACAGTTTGTGCATTATACTATTTTTATTTAGTATTTACCTTTTATGACTTATTTTCCCCAGTGTCAATCAAAATTTCATTTCCAAAGGTGTCCAGCTAAGCAACTATTTACTTACTTCATGGCGGTATTTCGATCTAAGCTGTGAAAGAAAACTAACATCACCAGAGGCATTTGTATTAATTTGTGGAATGTATTTTAGGCTGGTTTAAAAAAGAAGAATCTTAAAGTGACTGTTGCCTTTCTTTAACTCCTTTACCTAGTCTGTAGCCATAGAGTCAATATTATGAGCTACCCTTTGTGTATATGTTGACTCTCTTTCCTGAACCTAGACTTGAGACATGACAATCAGAATGTCTTAAAATGGAACTCTCCTTGCATCCAAGAAGTCTCATGCTTATTCTTCTCCTCAGGTTAGCACATAACTATTAAGTACTGGATTTTTAAATGTGGATCATTTGATAATCAGAATCATATGACTAAGTTGAAAATATTAAATGAGATTTAGGAAGGCTGCATGTTTATTCCCAACTTGTTAGCCTCATACAAATTGCTAAATCATACAAAATATAGAGGTGAGTTTTCAGATGAGAAAAGCCAACTACTTCCTAGAACAGGTAGTTTTTGAGCAGTGCGAAAGAAAATGCTGGATTTCATTCTGAGTAGTGAACAGGAACTGGGGCAGGAAATGGCTATGGCTGCACCACTACCTGATAATAATCATAACATGATTAAATTTGACATTTAATGAGCAGAAGTAAGGGGGAAAAAGTGCACTGTATGCAGCTTTCCAGTTTCAGAGACAGAAAGGAAAGGGGCTGTTAAAAGCCTATCTACAGAAATTTTGAAGACGTAGTAGGCACTCATATTTGTTGCATGAATGAAAGCATCTTAGTGAAACATTGAGTAAAAGATCTGTTACAGGCAGCAAAATACTTTGAAAGTTATGTGGCACAAGTTTTTGTGCTCTATAGACCTAGGTTCAAGTCTCAGTTCTGCAGTCGACCAGTTGTGTGACTTTGGCCTCATTATGTAATAATCTCTTTTAGGTTTAGTTTTATTTAAGCATAAAATAGAAACTCATGTAGAGTACTGAAAGATTTTGAAAATTAAGTGAGCTAATATATGTAAAGCAATTAACATACTGCCTAGCTTATATGACGGTCAAAAATGGTTGTTGGAATTGTTTGACTATGTTGAACAGGTGTATTTTAAAAAAATATGTAATTCTCAAGTAGAGTAAGGAAAGCCACTAGATGGCAAACTGAATAAAACCTTAAAAGGAGGCAATAGGATGTTATATAGGTAACAGGCAGAGTTGAATAAAGAATTGAGTCATTATAGCCATATACAGAGGAAGGGAAAAGATAGGGAGAGAGCTTCATATTTTCAATTTCTTTTCCTGAAGAAATTAGGTCAGACTCATTAAAATCAGACAGAGTAAATAAACAGGGGTTCCTATTCTAACTGACAATAAAAAGATTACTGAAATTGGGTGAATAAAGTATACGAGAAAGGGACTTTCTCAAATCTCTTAACCACCTTCTTACATATCCCTAAAATTCTTTTAACAGAGAAAAGCCATCAGTTGTACAGTTATACAGAAGACTTTAATTGCAAATAATCCTGAGAGGTATAGCAGGTTAACTATTAATTAATTGTTTATTTTTATTGAAGTATTTTGATATACAATGTTACATTGGTTTCATATGTACAACACAGTGGGTCAGGTTACCCATATTGTTAAATCCTCACCCCCTCTAGTGTGGTTACTCTCAGTCAACATAGAAAGATGTTACAGAATCATTGACTGTATTCTCCATGCTGTACTGCGGATCCCATGACCAGCTTATATTGTGATTGTGAATTACTCTGTCCTTTTATCCCCTCCCCCTTGGTAACCACTAATCACTTCTCAGTATCTATGAGTCTACTGCTGTTTTGTTCATTCTAAAGCAGGTTAATTTAACTACATAGATTTCCGAAGTATTGATTCCATGTATCCCATTGCCTACTATATATATTTTGAGCACTGAATATCTAAATGCACCATTTGTTGAAAAACATCTCTTTGTCAAATTTGTTTCTCCTCCTGTATTCCCTATCCTAATGAATGGTTCTTCTAGTGTTCAAGCCAAGAATCGTGGAGCAGCCTTACACTTTCACTCCCCATACATTTCATGTCCAGTCAATCACTACATCTGATCATTTCTCTACTAGTTAGCTTTTATCATGCCCTGTCCCAGTGCCCACCCCCATAAAAAATCCTCAGTGCCACTGACTTTCAGACCCTCCTCATTTCTTCCCAGATTATTGTCATTAAATTAAATTAAAAGTAAATCTCCCTAATTTTAATTTAGCCTCATACTAATCAGTTCTCCACATTGCTTGCTTCCAGAATGATCTTGCTGAAATACTAATATAATCATAAAATTATATCCTTGGTGCCTGCACATGATAATAAATATTTGATCTCTCCATGTATCTTAAGCTTAAGATAATACTAAATATGCCTTGTATACCTATGCCTGGAGTTTTATTTGTAAGAAAATGGTTTTAGCTACAAGTTCAATTATTTTAATAGCCAAGGGGCTATTTTATTTCTTTCTCTTAAGTGAGCATTGATAGTTTGTATCTTTAAAGGAATTAGTCTGTTTAATATAAGTTGTTAAATTCATCGGCATAAAATTGTTCATAGTATTCCTTTATTATGTTTTTAAGATCTGTAAGATCTATAACAATATCCCCTCTTTCACTCCTGACTGTTAATTTATGTATTTTCTGTTCAGTCTGGCTAGAGGTTTAGCTGTTTGATTGATACTTTTAAAGAATCAGCTTTTCGTTTTCTTTATTTGTTTTCTGTTATCAATTTCATTGATTTATATTCTTTATTATTTTCTTTCTGATTTTTATTTTGCATTTCATTTGCTCTTTGATTTGCTAGAATTTTAAAATGGAAAATTAATTCATTAATTTATTGTCTTCTAATATAAATGTGGCTGTAAAATTTCCCTTTATCTAGTGCTTTGGCTGCATCCCACAAATTTTGATATGTTGTGTTTTTATTTTTATTCAGTTCAAAAATCCTTGCTGATTTTCTTTGTGATTTCTTCTTTGACCTCATTGGTTATTTAGAAGTATGTATATGAGTTTCCAAATACATAGGGAACTATCAAATACTGATTTCTGATTTAATTTCACAGTGGTCAAAGAACATTGTATGATTTAAGTCATTTCAAATTTTTTGAGACTTGTTTTTTGACCCAGAATATGATATGTCTTGGTAAATAATTCATGTGCACTTGAAAAGAATGATGGTGGAGTGTTCTATAAATGTCAGTGGCATCATTATTGTTTAACCCCGTACACAAAAGTAAACTCAAAATAGATCAAAGACCTGAATGTACGTCATGAAACCATAAAACTCTTAGAAGACAACATAGGCAAAAATCTCCTGAATATAAGCATGAGCAACTTCTTCCTGAATGTATCTCCTCAAGCAAGGGAAACAAAAGCAAAAATGAACTCATGGGACTACATCAAACTAAAAAGTTTCTGAACAACAAAAGACACCATCAACAGAACAAAAAGGCATCCTACAGTATGGGAGAATATATTCATAAATGACATATCGGACAAGGGGTTAACATCCAAAATATATAAAGAACTTACATGCCTCAACACCCAAAAAGCAAATAACCCAATTAAAAAATGGGCAGAGGATATGAAGAGACAGCTCTCCAAAGAAGAAATTCAGATGGCCAACAGGCACATGAAAAGATGCTCCACATTACTAATCATCAGGGAAATGCAAATTAAAACCACAATGAGATATCACCTCACACCAGTAAGGATGGCCACCATCCAAAAGACTAAGAACAACAAATGCTGGCGAGGATGTGGAGAAAGGGGAACCCACACAGCTTGTGAGAATGTAAGCTAGTTCAACCATTGTGGAAAGCAATATGGAGGTTCCTCAAAAAACTAAAAATAGAAATACCATTTGACCTGGGAATCCTACTTCTTGGAATTTACCCAAAGAATACAACTTCTCAGATTCAAAAAGACATATGCACCCCTATGTTTATTGCAGCACTTTTTACAATAGCCAAGATATGGAAGAAACCTAAGTGTCCATCAGTAGATGAATAGATAAAGAATAGGTGGTACATATACACAATGGAATACTATTCATCCATAAGAAAGAAACAAATCCTACCATTTGCAACAACATGGATAGAGCTGGAGGATATTATGTATGCTCAGTGAAATAAGCCAGGCGGAGAAAGACAAGTGCCAAATGATTTCCCTCATTTGTGGAGTATAACAATGAAGTAAACTGAAGGAACAAAATAGCAGCAGACTCAGAGACTCCAAGAAGGAACTAGTGGTTACCAAAGGGAAGGGGTGTGGGAGGGTGGGTGGGGAGGGTGGAAAAAGGGAATTGAGGGATATTTTGTTTAGTACACATAGTGTGGGGGATCATGGGGAAAACAGTGTAGCACAGAGAAGGCAAATAGTGAATCTGTGGCATCTTACTACACCCAAGGACAGTGTCTGCATTGGGGTATGGGTGGGGACTTGATAATATGGGTAAATATAGTAACCACATTGTTTTTTCATGTGAAACCTTCATAAGAGTGTATATCAATAATACCTTAATAAAAAAATGGAAAAAAATGTCAGTATCAAGTGGATTGATAAAATTGTTCAAGTCTTTTCCATCTTAACTGATTTTATGTCTACTTGTTCTATCAGTCTTTGAGAGAAGGGTGTTGAAGTTTTTTGACTGTAATTGTAGGCTTGCAAATGTATATAATTGCTAATATCTCTTTGTAGTTCTAACATTTTGTCTTATATTTTGAAGTTCTAGACACATGCCTATTTAGGATTGTTACGTTCTCTTGATGAGTTGAGTCCCTTTATCATTGTGAAATGGCCCTCCTTATCTCTGATAATGTGCTTTGCTCCGAAACCTACTTGTCAGTGTTGCCACTCGAGCTTTCTTTTGATCATTTTTAGCATGGTATATGTAGTTTTTCATCCTTTCACTTTTTATCTAATGTGTGTTTATATTTGAAATGGATCTGTAAATGACATATATTTGGGTCTTGCTTTTTTTAAAATCCAGTTTCCTAATCTCTGCCTTTTCATTTTGGCCATTTACATTTAATGTGATTATTGATATTGTTAGGTTTAAATCTCCCATCATGATATTTGTTTTTAATTTGTCCCATCCCTTCTCTGTTTCTTTTCACTCTTTGCCTTGTTTTGTGTTATTTGAATATTTTTTATGACTACTTTATTGGCCTCTTTTTTAATTTGTGATTTTCTTTTCTTTCTTTTTTGGTTTGTTTGTAATGTCTATATACATGTTTAATAGTCTACTTTTGAGTAAAATACAACTTCACATGTCATATAAGAACCTTATAACAGTATACTTTCCATTTCCTGCTCTTGGCCTTTGGGCTACTGTCATACAATGTAGTCTACTTATGTTATAAATTCCACAATATATTTTCAGTTTTTTAGCTATAAGTGGTCAAATCTCTTTAAAAGGGATTTAAAAAATTTTAGGGAAAAGGCCCTTTTTATCCACATATTTACCATTTTCTTTACTTCATTTTTAAACATATTTTTGCTTCCTATAGAAGTCTAGATTGACAATTTTTTCTTTCAGGACTTCAATGGTGTTGCTCCACTGTCTTCTCATTTGCATTTTTTCAATGTGAAATCTATTGTTACCGGTATTTTTTATATTGAAAGTGTCTTTTTTCTCTGGCTGGTTTTAAGCACTTTTATTATGATGTGCTTTGTGTAGTTTTATGTCTCTTATACTTGGGGTTCGTTGAGCATCTTGGGTTT